>CM076571.1:59968083-60413676 GCA_034641835.2 Pinus albicaulis
CGCATACGCGCTTTCTCTTCAGAGAAGCCGCGTATATACGCGCTTCCTTCGCGGCGAAGTAGCGTATAGATCTTCAATCATTATAGAGCAGCATACTTCTACAGATCAGATATTCAGTTCAGATTTACCTTTTTACTTCAGACAGATGTTCGCCTAGATGTTCGCCTCATCACCGATCTAGTCATTCCATAAGAAAATACAAGTATATTTCAGATCTAGATCCCCTTCTTCATCACTCCTTCATTGGTGCATCATACATTCAGATCCTTCATTCAATTGTAACCCTTTCCATTCAGATATACTCCAGAGAGAAGTATTCATTCAAGCTCAGACATCTTGCACCCACACCCATGATTTGCACAATTAATTTCTTCTCCTTATATAGGTTTACCCTTTTTCAATACCATGAGCCAAAACCACATTACTTCCGATGGTATTCCTGGACGGGGTCAATTAGGCGAATCATTACCCAATACAATGGGTCAATACCATGGTGGTTACCCCTGGTTTTGCACTTTTTGAGCGCTTTTGCCCATACGCTACTTGGAACGTTCCTTTCCGCGTGCATACGCGACTTCCCCTAGGCCAATCCGCGTATACCTAGAGACATACTCTTTTTCATCATAGAATTAGCACATGCTGAATTCCTTTCTTCATTGCCTTCTGTTCACACTGTAGATACATCAGATTTCCTTCATCAAGGACATATTCTATCAAGCACAACTTCATTAAGTAAGTTGTCATCATCTTCATCAAGTGGGTTGCCTTTCAAGGACAACACTCAGCATCATATTGTCAACAAACATCATATCATATCAGATTTACATCATTTACCAAGTCCTTCAAGTCAAGAATAACTTTATCAGGTGGATTGCCATCAAGGACAACACATGTCAATAGTCGCATGTCATCATCTTCATTTAGTGGGTTGCCATCAAGGACAACACTCTGCATCATATTTCCAACAATCTCCCCCTTTGGACTTGATGGCAACCACGATGGTGTTTGGTTACCACAACAGATAGATACAATGACACCATGTCACTCACCTAAATATTTGACATCATTATCTTCTCTTCATTCAAACACCATGTCACTCTCCCCCTTTGACATCAAGGGCAAAGGGTGGACCAAAGCCAACATACTCTCCTCCTTTTCTTCATATGTGGACGAAGCGTTCTGCAGATCTGATATATGCTGAAGTGACCAAGCTCCCCCTGAGTTCATGCTGAATCTTCAAACATATTCTTCAATGAAGTATATGAATCTATGAACTTCCTATCACCAAAGATTCATACTTACATCAATTATCCAACCAAGTGGATTTACATATGAGACTCAACTACCCAACCAAGTGGGTTTACACATTTGACTCAGCTACTCAACCAAGTGAGTTTAAAAAATTTGACTCAGTTACCCATCCAAGTGGGTTTACAAAATTTAACTCAGCTACCCAACCAAGTGGGTTTACAAATTTGACAAGTCCTTATATGACTGAATATTACAATTTACATCATGGGTCTCCACATGACCTTTTCATCAAAAATACAAATATGACTTTTCATAATCAATACCAAGAAGACCTCAAGAGAGATCATATAACAGAACCAACATAATGCATTATACTCAGCAAAGCTAATGCTCCCCCTGAATCTGTGCATCCATGCATCCTTTTCATAAGACTAAGGCTCCCCCTTAGTTTGAGCATCCTGAACACTTTCACCAACAAATCATCAAGGCATCTTCATCAAAACATTAGAAACATAATTATGAGAACTGGAACACCACCAGAGATACTAAACAGCACGTAGATACCAACAAGATCGCACCGTGTCGAAGAGAGCTGGATCAACCGAACGCCCTGAGCCCAGCAATCGTACATACGCGGTTTTCAGGCAGAACTCGCGTATATACGCGACTGTGTTTCCGGAAACCCGCGTATCCCAAGCCATCTTCTAAATTTCAACCAGATCTGATTCTCTGTGAGGCAAAGACAGTGTTCAGCTTCTTTCTGAGACATTTGAATGCTTCCCTGGACTACAGATAGATAGAACAGTGTAGTTTTGTCTTCAAGCGTCATCCAATGGTTGTAGCAAAGGCACATTAGTAACCAAGCCTTCAGATTCTTTGCAACATCAATACAATCTTTCCAAGAAAGTTTATCATAGCAGAAAAACAACTTCTCATAAGTGTCAAGGAATCATTCATGTGGTCCACCACCATCCTACATCACCATGACCTTTAAGATTTAACATGAAGTAACATATGTAGGAAAAGATCTCAACCATAGTAACAAACTATGCATGAACTATTCTTATCTCTGAATCATAAGACTTCCAATTTTATCCAACAGATAAACTTTAGCAAGCAGTAAACACAGTTCATTCAACGTCTCATCATCATAAACCATGTACCAAGCCATCATCATTTGAGCATGAGTATCACAATAATCAAAGAATAAGCAGTCATATTCCCAACAATGCAATCATTAGTATTCAACCTGCTACTCCCCCTAAACCAGTGCTCTTCCTTAACTTGTGGCTGTTGTGCAATCCAAAACACCTTTAATGCAAGTCAATGCTAAATAATCTCTACATGATCTATCCTTATCTCCTTAATTATAAGACTTTCATCTCAACAACTAATGCTCTTCATCATAAAGCAACCAGGCTTCATCCATAATCTTCAACATAAGAACCCATGTATCATTTCATTATCATGAGTATAACTAATAATGCTGGGTCAGCAAATCATCAGCAATGATCGATGCTCCCCCGGACCTCCGCTTCCGTATCTTCAAACACGATAAATTTTCTTATCATCAATGCATACGCTATTTGTCACTGAGAACACGCGTGTATACGCGACTTTTTTTTCATCTAACCCGTGTATGAAAAGTGAAATATAGAAAATTTCACATCTTCATCTCCCCCTGAATTTGTACCTTCTGTCCCTGTCTTTTCTTCACACCAGATGCACTGTCAGAAATACACATACCCAGAATTACCAAAACAATCATGGAAATCACCATACATCGCTCCCCCTGTGACGATACATTACTAATCCCTATAATGTATCTCACATCACTTCTGCAGTCATTAAGAGAAGTAAGCTTCAGAAGCTGATGACTGCAGTAGGGTCAATATTCCCTACGTTTCTGATCAGTCCTCCATCTTGAATTGAGTGTTTTCTTCAAGAAAATCATTGTCTTCTAGAGCACCCACAAAAATATCCTTTTCTTCTCTAGATTGATTCTTATTCCATCCCTCCATATTTTTCCAGATTTGTTTAAACTTTCTATTTGTGTGCTGGAAGTTATCCAAATTCTCATATTTGTTCAACCTGCATTCCTTTTCAACATGTCCATACTTGTTACAAGAATAAAATCTCATGTGTCCAGAGAAATAAGCATAAGAGTCATAATGAGTATTTCTAATATTCCTCCTTTTACAATCAGCTGCTTTATGTCCATACTTGTTACATGAGAAACAATATCCCCTGAAGAAGCTAGAGTACCTTTCTGAGTAGAACCTGTTTGTTTGTGGCTGAAATGATCTGCTCCTGCAATTTGCTGCAACATGCCCATAGTTATGACGTTTAAAGCATTCAAAATTATTGATCAAAGGAGGGAATTATTTCTTTTGAGAGTTCATGATTGTTGGTTGACCTTTTGCTTCTTTCAACACTTCAAGCTTTGCATTGATATCCTTTGAGTCTTTAGCACTTCCTTGTGAACTAGATTCTCCTTTAACAATTTCATGAAAACCAAAACGAAGTTTGATAAAGAGACCTTGACTACTAAGAATATTTTCCAAAATCTTAGTACTATCTTGAAACCTCAAAAGTTTATCTTTTTCTTCTAATTTACCTTGAGAATGTTTACCTCAACCTCCAATTTTTGGCATTGCTTCTTCATGCTTTCTTCGACCCTTTTTCCTTCTTCTACTTGATCATTCAATTTTAAAATTTCTTCCTTCAACCAATTTTCTTGTTCTTCACATGTTTGTAGCAGTTCTTCATTCTTCTTATTTGATTTTTCCAAATCTTCTTTGAGAGAGATGATTTCTGCTTCAAGTCCTTCCTTTTCAAATGGTAGGGGTTCTTCATTCTTCTTATTTGATGCTTCAAGGTCTGCTTGCAGAGAGATGATTGCGGCTTCAAGTCCTTCATTCTTCTTGCTTGATTTTTTGAGATCTTCATTTAGATTGTTGATTTCTGCTTCTAGTTCTTTAATTCGATCGGATGCATAAGTATGAAACCTTTTATACTTGTCCTCCTGCCCATTCAACATTTCTATTTGTTTTTCCATTTGAGAGATCATCTCTTTGTTGATAGTTTCTTGCTTCTTAGATGAACTTTGTAGTTCTTAATCTTTAACCTTGAGAGCTTCTTCTAGATCCACAACTTTACTTTCACTATCTTCACCAATCATTGTACCAATGAGACAATCATGACCCCAATCACTTTCTGATTCATCTTCTTCAATTTCTGCTAACCATGTTTTCTGAGAGATCTCCTTGTTTCGAGTAGGCTTTCTTTTGCTTCTTTGCCATGAGCACTTTCAGATCATGGTCAAAATCTTCTTTTTGCCTTACATCGATACTTCATCATCATCTTCTTTTGCATAATAACTCTTTCTCTTTCAAATTGTTTCCTTTACCATGTTTTTTTCTATTAGGACATTTAGCAAAGATAGTGACCAACTTTTCCACACTCAAAACATTTTGGCTGGGAAGCTTACCTTGAATCTTCCAGTACCTGGTTGGAGTCTTCTCACAAAATTTGCTTCTTATTCTTCTGATATATAACTTGATTCCTTGACAACTTCATTTTCTTTTCCTTTTGCACACGCCTTAAAAGTAGCTTCTTTGATTTGAGAGGGACCTCCTTGTCTCATTTCATAAGCAGTCAGAATACCATGTAGTTGAACAATAGTAAGAGTTTACAGATCTTGCCTTTCTTCAATAGCTGACACTTTTGACTCAAATTTTGAAGTTAAAGATCTTAAGACTTTTTCCACCAGAGTAGTATCGGCTATGGTTTCACCCAAACTTCTCATACGATTTACAATATCATCTAGACGTAAAAAGAAACTGGCAATACTCTCATCACTATGCATCCTTAAATTTTCATATTCAATTCTGAGAGTTTGGAGTTTTGCACTTTTTACCTTTGTATCTCCTTCATAGCTCAGAATGATTTTGTCCTATATTTCTTTTGCTGAATTTAGCTGCATCACTTTAGCAAATTCTGGTTCAGACATGCTTCCTAACAAAACATTGACTACTTTGGCATTGACTTCATACTCTTCCTTTCAGTACCGCACTCGCAGGAATACTTGTCGGTATCGATAACCTTCTTCCACGATTGCCCATACATCTGCACCAAGACTTTGCAGATATGATTTTGTTCGTACCTTCCAGAATATCAAATTGCTTCCATTGAATAGAGGTGGCTTTATAGACATCACTCCTTCTTGACTTCCCATTGCAATGGATCTCCTTCAAGCGATCAAGCTTCTGCAGAAGAACCTCCTCTGATACCAATTTTTGGGAAAAATACTGAGAGGGGGAGGGGGGGGGGGGGAGAATCAGTATTTACATCATATTCAAATTCTTTTTACTTTTTCACTCTCTAAAACCTATACGCTACTTTCCTTTAGTAAACTCGCGTATATACGCGGATATCCTTCATACAACTCACGTATTAGCAGAGATCTAGATATGCAGATATTTATTAACTTCGTTCTTCACATATATCATTCATCAGATGTTAAGTTATCAGTAAACATGTGCAGTAACAACAAAATAAACCATCACACAAAGCATCACACATGAACACCAAGATTTTTAGGTGGAAACCCAAGTCGGGAGAAAACCACCGCTGCAGTTGCTCAGCCTTCAATATTTTATTATAGAGAAAACATCTTACAACAGACAAGTTGGCGCAGACTTACCAAGACACAGCACCCACCTCGCGCTCGTTTACTGGGCCTTCTCCCGGAAGGAGCTCCAACCCCCCGACTCGTTTTCCAGCCTCATCGTTTTCCACCTCTCCGGAAGGGAGCTACGACCCCCGATCTCGTTTACTGTGCCTTCACCGGAAGGGAGTTGAGCATCCTCCGATCGAAGGCTACAACCAAGACCACCTGACCACATTTCATCAATTTTCACACTGGATCCAAAGCTTCCTTTAGGACACCACTTGCAGGCCACGTTTCATCATATTTTTAGACTGGACCCTTTCCATACTTTTAAGTACAAACATACATCACCAACATATACTTATCAACACAGATCAGATAGCAGAAACACAGCAGAACAGATCAGATATTTCATACCCCTTGCTTCAACAAACCCTAGTTTGCATACGCGCTTTACCTTCACTGATGTCGCGTATATACGCGCTTCCATCCACACAAACCAGCGTATACCTCTGTATGTATTTCATTGCGCATACGCGCTTTCTCTTCAGCGAAGCCGCGTATATACGCGCTTCCTCCGCGGCGAAGTAGCGTATAGATCTTCAATCATTATAGAAAGCAAACATACTTCTATAGATCATATATTCAATTTATTTACCTTTTACTTCGTACGTATGTTCACCTAGATGTTCGCTCATCACAACATCTAGTCATTCCACAAATGTATCTAGCAACACAAGTATATTTCACTCAGATCCTCGCTTCATCATTTCTTCATAGGTGCATCATAGATTCAGATCTATCATCAAACCTTTACCCTTTACATACAGAGATATACTTCATGATAACCATTCAACTAGAACATCTGTCTCCCACTCTCATGCTTTGCACAATAATTTGTTCTCTTCCAGAGCTTCCCCTTTTCAATACCATGAGCAAACACGATTTCTTGGAGTGGTATTCTCGGGCCCGAGGTCGATTAGGCGGATCATTACCCAATACAATGGGTCAATACCATGGTGGTTGCCCTTGGTTTTGCACTTTTTGAGCGCTTTAGCCCATACGCTACTTGGAACGTTCCTTTCCGCGTGCATACGCGACTTTCCCTAGGCCAATCCGCGTATACCAAGAAACATACTCTGTTTCATCATAGAATTAGCACATGCTGAATTGCTTTCTTCATTGCCTTCTGTACACACTGTAGATACATCAGATTTCCTTCATCAAGGACATATTCTATCAAGCACAACTTCATCAAGTAAGTTGTCATCATCTTCATCAAGTGGGTTGCCTTTCAAGGACAACACTCAACATCATATTGTCAACAAACATCATATCATATCAGATTTACATCATTTACCAAGTCCTTCAAGTCAAGAATAACTTTATCAGGTGGATTGCCATCAAGGACAACACATGTCAATAGTCGCATGTCATCATCTTCATTTAGTGGGTTGCCATCAAGGACAACACTCTGCATCATATTTCCAACACTGAAACCCAAGGGTTTATTGTAACATTTTCAAATCAATAGACTGGATTGAGGAATAAAGGCATTGCATTACAGGATTCAGGTGTTGGGCCACTTCTGTGAAGTATCTTTCTATTATTAAATTGTTATTTTCTTAAGTATTTCACATACTTGAATGTTTTTCAATTTAAAAGTTATAACAGGAATATTTTTGCAGAAATTGTTTAAATACACTCTGTTCTAAAATTTTATTCACTTTCATGTTTTCTTCTGATATATAGATTGTTGAGATTCAACAATATGATGAGCTTAGTGAAAAGAGTTGCCTTCACTAAGTGGGCCTGCAGGCTATTTTTGGCGCAAGTATATTTTTATACTATGCCTATTTTTAGACATGGTGATCATATTTCAGAAGTTGCAGGATGCTATTTGTGGATGGTTGGTCAAGTTGGAAAAATAGATGAAATTCTATTTTTATAATATTGGGCGAAGTCTATTTGTAGATCGTCGATCTAAAAATAGAATTGTTGATTATTATTAGCTCTTAATAATAATCCGACAATAAACAACAACTTATTCTCTTGGAGCACTTAATTTCAGTGGACTGAAGGAATTACACAATTCCTAGGGTTTACTAGTGGTTCATGCATGGTGGACTTAGTTAGAACTGAAGTGGCAAAGTTATGACAGAGTTGGAAGAGAAGTTCATGGAGTTGTTATTCAGTTTAACTCAGTTAATGGAGTTAAACTTAGTTGAGCTAGTTGTATCTAGTCTAACTGAATGATACACTAGTGAGAGTGGAGTGAATTAATTAGTTAATTAATTCACAAATAATAACTCATTAATCAACTGAACAATACAAAAGTTAACTATAGTGCATGTTAGTTCCAATGGAGACCCAATGGAGAGATAGGTGAAAGGGCAAGATGGACTATCTGTTGTGACTATATTGATGCATTGATTGCACCACACACACATTGGAGTTTCCAACGAGATTGCGCAGTCAAGGCAAGGGTAATTTGAATTCATTCAGAGCTATTCTTCAGTACGGATTGCGCAGTGGAGGCAGGCTAGCAGGTGGCAAGAAATTGGTGCATGGATTTGCAGATTTCTTCTGATTAGTGTGTGACGATTGATTGTATTGAGAGCTTGATGTACTAAGCTTTGTATGAGATTGTTACATGATCTCCATGATACATAATATATGATATTTGGGGTTTTCAGCTTCAGGCTTTCCCATTAAACAACTGTTTTATGTGCGATTGTTTTTATTGCTTCATGTGTTTGCGATTGATTTTAATTTCCGCAAAAGATTAACAGTGGAAGGATTCTGTATTTAGCAAGAAGATAAAATATTGTTAGATCGGGAGAATCTGGATATAGACATGCATCTTGTATATAATTTATACATGGTATCAGAGCAGTGTTAATTCTTGAAGGTTGCGATTGTGAAGAATTGCTGAGTTTGTGTTGGTGGACAATTCGAATTTGCTACAGAAAATTCTTGGTGCAGAAGTTGTGTATACATTCAAATGTCTTTCAATGGGTTGCGATTGGAGTATGCCCTTGATGGGAGCTCGAATTACATAGCATAGAAGGATAGGATGGAGGCGATGCTGGAGGATAATGGAATGAAGGAGTTCATCAATATCGTTGTTCTTAAGACGGGATCTAGCGATGCTGCGTTACTTGACGCATGGCAAAAGAAGATAGCAAAGACAAGAAGAATTATGTTGGAAGGTGTGATGGACCATATTGTGTCCAGCCTTCATGGGAAAGCCACTCCATTCTCAATGTGGAAGGCATTGACATATTTTTTCCAAAGCAGCAGTGACCAGAGGAAGTTGGCGCTGAAAGATAAGCTCATAAAAATAAAAATGGAGAAGGGCGACAGTATTCCAAAATATCTCACGAAGTTTGTCCACTGTAGGGATGAACTGGGAAGTGTGGGGATTATTGTTGATGATGAATACTTGGTGAGCTTGGCTCTCCTTGGGATTCCGAAGTGTTGGCATAGCTACAAAGACTCTATCAATGGACGGGAGAAACTGCCAAGATGGGAGTGACTTTGGTCAGATCTTGTGCAGGAGGAGATAAGGCGAAGTACTAGGGATGGCTCTTCATTGAAGAATGAATATGAAGAGAATTGCGCTTTGGCTGCCAAATCAAGGAAAGGGAAGGGGAAGAAATTTCCTTCAAAATCCGATGCTAAAGGCAAGAAGAAGGATTTGTCCAAGGTGAAGTGTTTTCACTTTCACGAACATGGGAATTTCGCCACTAACTACCCACAGAAGAAGAAGAACAAGAAGGTTGTTGGAGGTGCAGCTGGAGAGGCCTTAGCCTTGCAATTTGAACTTGATTTTTCTTTGATTGCATGCTTGGATTAGAGCAATGTTAGATGATCCAAAAATAAATATTATCATAGGATATAAAGTTTGAATAAAATAATTATTATGCAAGATTGTGATGGTAACTTTTTTTTTACCAGATTGTGCAAGAGCACTATTGTATAAGTCAAATTTTGAAAGTTGCCTTGTAAATATTTTAGAAATTGACTAGAGCCAAGTAAAAAGCTCAGTCATTTTTCTCCTGTTTCAACGACTATTTGAGGGTCAAGGCCAAGCCCCGATAGATCGTTTTTTTGCGTCATGTGTTGCGTGTTGTGTTGCCCATCTTGATATTATTTGGAGCTTGATTTCTGGTGTGAAGTTTAAACACTACAATGTCTAAGTTGATTAATTTCTTTTCTGATTCTGACAAACTTGAAGGCTCAAAATCTTACAAAACATGGCAATGCCTCATCAAAAGCACTCTCGTTTATAATGAACTATGGCATGATATTTGTGATGAGATGTAAAGCCAAATAAACCTACAGATGCAGCTGCACTACCAAAATGGGAAGTTAAAAATGCCAAAGCATTAGCTCTCATTAAATCTTCTGTCAATGATGAAATGTATGTCCATATCGAAAATGCTAAAGATGCATGGTCTGCTTTGAGAACTTTTAAAGAGTTTTTTGATACTCAGCCTCAATAAAAAAGAGTTGACCTACAATTAAAATTGTTGCATCAAAAATTGACTAAAGAAGGAGATATTCTTGAATACATCTCCAGACTTAAGAATATTAAGCAAGAAATTGTTAATGCTAGTTTTCAAGAAGTAGATGATAGTTTTATGGTCACAATTTTAATTGTAGGACTTCCTTCTTCCTACACACATTTTTTGGAAACTCTACAACTAACTGGAAAGTTAGAAAAGCTAAATTTTGATGAGCTCTGCGAAATGTTGACTCAACATGATAAAAATTTTGGGAAGAAAAAGAAAGTTGGTGAAGATGTTTTTTTTCATAGAGGCCAGTACTAGCAACTCCTCAGCTGAAAATTCCAGAAACAAAAGAAAAGGTAATTTTAATCAAAATCAAGCAGCGCAAGGTCGTGGTCGCAGTCAACACAGAGGAAACAACTCCAACAAAGGCTCCAATTCAGGCAGAAACAATTCTCAAGGCAGAGGCAACAATCAAACCAGAGGATATCAGCAAGGCATAGGACAGAATCCAGGAAAAGGACAATCTCAAAACAGAGGAAAAAGCAGAAGTCGAGGACAGTCTCAAGGCAGAGGACAGTCTCAAGGAAGAGGCACCGATTTGAGTCAAATTGCTTGCAGGCGATGTAACAGAGTTGGTCATTGTGCTGCAGATTGTCGCACATCTATCAATAAAATTTCTAAGTTTCAACAGCCTTCAACACAATTTGCAAATGATCAAAATCAAGATGATAATGACTCAGAATATGTCTTCACTTCTTCACCAACAATCCAACTTTCCTCCTATATTAAGAGTGATTATGAAGATGCTTGGATTTTGGATTCAGGAGAAACTCAACACATGACCTGTAGACGAGATTTCTTTTGGAATTTTCAAGAGTTCCATCTTAATTCCATATTTCTAGTAGATGATACAAAACATACACCTTATGGAAAAGGTGTAGTTAAAGTTTTTCTCCTTGACATTGGAGAAAAATTGATTTCCAATGTGTGGTATGTACCCACCTTTAAGAAAAATTTGTTGTCTTTGGTCATGATTCGACAAGCAGGACATCAAATAATTATGGAAGATGGCTTAGTTAAGATTAATTCAGTCAAACAAAAATTCCAAACAGTGATGACATGATATGAAGACAAAAAATTGTTAAGGATGAAAGGGACAGTTATTCCAAGGAATTCTGATTTTGCAGGGGCAGTTACTACAAGAATTTCACCTATAAGATTATGGCATGTAAGATATGGAAATTTGAATTTTGATAGTCTTTCTCAATTTTAGAAACAAGGGATGGTTAAAGGACTTCCAACTTTCAACAAGGAAAATGCAAAATGTGAAGCCTGCATTTATGGAAAACAGAGTCGAGAAAGTTTTCCAACAAGTTCATGGCGCACAAACAGGATGTTGTAACTAGTTCAAAGTGATGTGTGTGGTCCACTACAAACTTCATTAGGTGGTTGCAAATATTTCTTACTATTTATTGATGATTTCAGCCGAATGACTTGGGTTTATTTCTTGAAAAACAAGTCAGAAGCATTTGAGAAGTTTAAAATTTTTCGACAACTTGTTGAAAATGAACCCAAAGAAAAGATAGGTACTCCCAGGATAGATAATGGGGGATAATTCAATTCAAATGAATTCAAAACTTATTGTAGTGAAAATGCCATCAGAAGGCATCTTACAAATGTTTACACTCCACAGCAAAATGGAGTTGTAGAAAGAATGAATCGCACATTGTTAGGCATGGCGAGATCCATGTTAACTTTCAAAGGGTTAAGTCCAACATATTGGGCAGAAGCAATTCATACAACTGCCTATCTAAGAAACAGATCTCCAACTTCTTCTTTAGACAGAATTACCCCTTATGAAGCTTGGTTTGGTTTCAAACCTAAAGTTAAACATCTTCGAGTTTTTGGATCCATCTGTTATGCCTTAGTTCCCAAAGAAAAACGAACTAAGCTTGATTCAAGAAGTTTGAAATGCACAATGATTGGCTACTCAGATGAAAAGAAAGGGTATCGTCTTTTGACAAATGGAAAATTTATTGTGAGCAGGGATGTCATTTTTTATGAAACAGAGAGTAAGAGTGTTGAAGAAATCAAAAGTCTTCTTCACAAGTTAGAAACTAAGGGTAGTAAAAGGAAAGGAAATATGCAAAGTCAACCAACTTCACCAAATTGGTATGAACTTGATTTTCCTTCCTCTGAAGATGAGTCATCCAGTCCATCTACTTCAACAAAATCATCTGGATCTTCTAGTAGTTCATCAACATCTCCAAGCAGCAACAGTTATTCTGACAGTGATTCTCCAGATTCACCACTTGAACAATGAACATCAGTTTACATTAATCCCCTTTACAATGATGGGGACTTCTCAGATTCTCAAACAAGTGAGCAACAACTTCCAAAATGGGTAGTTAAACTATTGAAAGATGTAAAGCCTGATGAACAAAATAAAACAGGAACAAGACAGAAACACAGAAGTGAAGCAACTTTCGCCTTGCTAGCACATGATTTTACTGAACGTTCCACATACAAAGAAGCAGTAAAACATAAAGAATGGAAACAAGCCATGATTGATGAATATCGAGCAGTAATTGATAACCACAATTGGAAACTAGTTGATTGTCCTCCAAATGTTAAACCCATAGGATGTAAATGGGTTTACAGAGTTAAGTACAACCAAAATGGCGAACTTGACAAGTATAAAACAAGACTTGTCGCTAAAGGTTTTGCACATCAGGAAGGCATTGATTATGAAGAAACTTTTACACCTACAGCTAAATGGAACACCATCAGATTAACACTTGCATTGGTCGCTCAGAAAGGGTGGAAAGTTCATCAAATGGATGTCAAAAGCGCTTTTCTCAATGGGGACTTACAGGAAGATGTATATATGACACAACCGCCAGGGTTTGAAGTTGAAGGGCAAGAACATAAAGTATGAAAATTAATCAAGGCTTTATATGGATTAAAACAAGCTCCCTGAGCTTGGTATTCAAAGATGGATGAATACCTTCAAAAAGTTGGTTTTCAAAGAAGTGAATCTGATGATACTTTGTATGTGCACCAACAGGGAAAACATCTGGTCATTCTCATTATGTATGTCGATGATTTGATCATTATTGGCAACCATGATGATCATATTTCACAACTCAAAAAGGAGTTACAAGCAGGTTTCAAAATGACAGATTTGGGATTACTTCACTACTATCTTGGAGTTGAAGTATTTTAGCGTCCACATCATATTTTCATTTCTCAGCGTAAGTATGCCGCAGAGGTTCTTCAATGCTTTGGAATGTAGGATTGTAAGCCTGTTCTTACCCCTATGGAGAAAAACTTGAAACTTTCAAAATTTGAAGGGGGGGAAAAGGTGGACAGCACTACTTACAAACAGTTGATTGGAAGCTTGATTTATTTGACAACCACTCGTCCTGATATATATTATGCAGTCAGTATTCTTTCACGTTTTATGCAGGAACCACTAGATAGCCACTGGAATGGAGCCAAAAGAGTTCTTTGATATATCCAAGGAACAAAATATTTTGGTCTTCTTTACAAAAAGACTAAATTTTTTTTACTTGGTGGATTTTCAGATGCTGACTTTGCTGGCAGTATTGATGATAGGGCATCAACCTCAGGTTACTTAATGAACATGGGGTCAGCTGCAGTTTCCTAGAGTTACAAGAAGCAAACTATAGTGGCCACTTATTCAACAGAAGCAGAGTACATTTCAGCATGGGAAGCAGCATGTGAGATTGTTTGGTTACGTCGAGTTTTACAGGACTTGGGAATTCCTCCAGCAGAAGCTACTTCGTTATTCATCGACAATCAATCGGCAATAAAGCTTGCCAAGAATCCAGTTTTCCATTCAAAGACAAAGCATGTGGACACCAAGTATCATCATATCAGATCTCTCATTGCAAAGGACGTCATCAAGCTAGTGTATTGCCCTTCAGAAGATCAAACCTCCGACATTTTCACGAAACCTCTTGGCAGAATAAAATTTACTAAGTTCAGGGATGAACTTGGTATCTGTTGTAATGTATCTTTGGATCATAGGGGGGAATGATATATGATCCAAAAATAAATATTATCATAGGATATAAAGTTTGAATAAAATAATTATTAATTTAAGATATTAAATTAATAATTATTATTCTAGAATATTTAATAAATTTTTGAGATACTTAGAAATAGAATTTTGTTATTAAAAATAGGACTCTAGAAAAGAGTCGTTTCCTAGGCTCTAAGTTAGGAATAAAATTAGTAGAATAGATAGGAGGTCATTTAATGTAAGTGGACACTTGTTATTTAATAAGTGATCCATAATTAGTGGAAGTTAGGACATTGAGCTTATAAATAGCTTATTGCAAGAGTGTTTTTGTTGTTCGGGTGTAAACTCTTGCATAATTCTGATGTAATTATTTTTTTTCTGATTAATAAAATTACGTGTCTGAGGACACTTCAGCCATTAAGCTATATGGGAGCGGTGATGTATCTTGATAGTGGTGCGTCTTTCCATATGATGGGAGACAAGGAGTTGTTTAGTGACTTGTAGGAGAAGGACCTTCAAATGCATATAGAGATAGGTGACGATGGTTGATACAGTGTGACCGGCATTGGGACCAACCTTTGAGAGGGAGTTTGGCAATCCATTCTTGTTGAAATATTTTATGCATGTTCCAGGTCTGAAGAAGAACTTGGTCTCGGTCGCAATGTTGGAAGACAAAGGTTATGATGTTGTTTGCAGTGAGGGAAAAGCCTTCCTTCGACATAAAACAACGAGTCAAACCAAGAAGATAGGGATTCAAGTTAAGAATATCTACAAGCTGGAGGTAGATGGCTATGTTGCAATGGTGGGCAAAGCAGAAGAAGTGGTGAGCCGGGATGAGGGCGAATTATGGCACAGGAGATTGGGCCATCTTCACCATGGCACTTTGAATATTTTGCAGCAGATTTTTATTGGACTTCCCAAGGGTACTCTTGCGCAGTTAGATCATTGCAAGGGATGTACTATGGGTAAGTTTGTGAAGACCACCTTTCATGAGAAGGAGAATTGTGCTTCGATGATCCTGGAGAGAATTCACACAGACGTGTGTGGACATTTCTCGGTAAATTCAACAACAAAACACAGGTATTATGTTATATTTTTTAATGACTATTCTCATAGATGCTGGATCTTCTTCATGCAGAAGAAGAGTGAAACATTCTCAAATTTCTGTGAGTTTAAAGCATTGGTGGAGAAGGAGTTGGGGAAGCAAGTGAAAGCTCTACGGAGCGATAATGGTGGTGAATACATCTCGGGAAAATTCAAATACTTCTGTAGCAAAGAAGGAATTCGAAGAGAACTCATAGCGCCTCATAACCCACAGCAGAATGGGGTTGTGGAGAGGAAGAACAAAATTATCGTGGGTGTTGCACGAGCTATGCTTGAGAAGGAGCTAGACTTGCATGCAGTGGAGGAACAACCAGTTCCGAAAGATGAGCCTCTAGATGTGGATCAGCCACAGGAGGAGATTCATGGAGTGGAGGAGTCCACTCATGCAGAACCAAACATCAAACAAGGCAGAAAGTGTACCACAGAAGCTGAGAGACTGAAGCTTGATGCGACACAGAATGTAGGAGTCCCTACATCACAGGGCAGACAGAGACAGTCGCTTGACCAATTTACTGGATACATGGCTCTTATGAGCAAGTGTATCGTGACAGAGCCATCTTCTTTTGAAGAAGCAGTTCAGAAGCCCACATGGGTAGATGCCATGGTGGAGGAGTATGACTCCATTGTCAGAAACAATGCTTGGGAGATTGTTCCAAGGCCGGTGGGTAAATCAGTTGTAGGATCAAGATGGATCTACAAGGTAAAGCAAGTTGCTGATGGTAGCGTTGAGAAGTATAAGGCAAGATTTGTTGCCCGAGGCTTCTCACAGATCGAGGGGATCGATTATGAAGAAACCTTTGCACCTGTCATACGGTATTCTTCCATAAGGACCATCCTTGCTCTCTCAGCGTAGATGGGTTGGCACATTCATCAGATGGATGTGAAGGCTGCGTTCCTTAATGCGATCATTGAGGAAGAGGTGTAAATTGAGAAGCATGAAGGATTTGAGATCTTCAGCAGTGATTCGCATGTGTGCAGGCTCAAAAGAGTGTTGTATGGGCTAAATCAAGAACCATGTGCTTGGTACACTTGGATCGACAACTATTTCATTGGACTTGGCTTCACCAAGAGTGAGGCAGATGAAAACCTGTACCAAATTGTGGTGAAGGGTAAGCTTTTAATCATTGTTCTTTATGTTGATGATTTAATACTAACGGGTGATGAGCAGTTGATACACTCATGCAAGGTATATCTTGAAAAGGAGTTTGAGATGAAGGATTTGGGCCTCCTTCATTATTTCCTTGGATTGGAAATATGGCAGTGGGAAGGTGAACTGTTTGTGTCTCAAGGCAAGTATGCCCGGGAGATACTTGAGAAATTACACATGCAAGGCTGCAAGCCTATTGAAACTCCTCTTCTAGGAAATTGGAGGAAAGAGGATGCTACATCGACAGAGGTAGTGGATGCCATTGTTTATCGACAGTTGGTGGGCTCACTCATGTATTTAGTTAATACAATACCAGACATATGCTATGCGATGAACCAACTTTCACAAGCGATGGTTAAGCCTACCAAGCTCTTTTGGAAGGCAGATAAGCATGTCCTAAGATATCTTAGGGGCACATCTAAGTATGGTTTATGGTACAGAAAAATGGATGAGGTGAAGTTACATGGCTTCATGGATGCAGATTGGGCAGGTAGCCCAACAGAAAGAAAGAGCACATCAAGAGGGACTTTCAGTATCAGATGTACGGTAGTTTCTTGGTACAACAGGAAACAAATATTCGTGGCACTCAGTTCAGCGGAAGAAGAATACATGGCAGCAATTCAAGCTGCATGTGAGGCTATCTGGATGAGGAAGATCATGGTTGGTCTATTCGGTTCACATTTAGATCCTACAGTGCAGGGAAAATTTTAAGACCCCCCCTAGATTTATATGTATAATAAATGGGCGAATCCCCATGATACATAGGAAAAATGGAAGGAAATTTTATTAATAATATAATATGTATATATAATTTTTTGGCGAATCTCTCACGAGATTATATTATCTTGTAAAATCGTGGCGAATCACCAGTACAAATGGCGAATCACTAGTACAAATTGGTGAATCGTTGTCTAGTGGAGTTCGGTGTGTTGGTTCCAATGAAGATATGGTAGTTGAACCAGGAGTTGAAGGAAGCGAACCACCAAGACCAAGCATGGCACATGGTGACTCGTGAGGGACGTAGTTCTCGTGCAGTTTGGAAAATGCGTTCTAGTTCTGCTAAGCATAGTTTTGTTGCTCATGCTACTACTAGCATTGATATTGAGGTTGGAGAGGAGTTTGAGGAAACATGGAAGGTTGAGTGCTTTTTTCTTCAAGCACTCAAAAAGGAAGAATATATATTGATTGATTGAAGAAGATAACAATGAAAGTCAACTCAAAAAATAAGAAATGATTGATATGGTCAAATAGGGAGACACGCTGAATGTGGATGCTATGGTTCAACAAGAAATTTCCACCATTCATTGGAAAGGAAAGGATCATAAGGACTCTTTAACATTGGATGGAATCAAGGGCTCAAAGAGAGCTCATGTCTCTGAGAGCTTGGATTCTAACAAAGGAGTCCCACGAGTGGGACGTGAATTGACTTTGGTTCTTGTTGAACCAAATCCAAAGGGTTGGAAAAAAGTGCAAAAAAGGAAAAAAAATGAAAATATTAGCTCTAGTTGTCATACTTTATTTTCTTTGTTTCTTTTGATGTTATTTTCCCTGCAGTTCTTAGTCATAAAAAAAAATCTTTCTTTTTCCTTCTATTCTTTTTAGCTTCATCATGTACTTTCTGATCCTATATGCACACACATTATGTGTGTCTACAAAATATAATTTTTATACCATTAACAAAATTTAAGGTTTTTTTTTTCAAGGGAAAAAATAAAAAATAAAAAATAAAAGAAAAAAAAGAGAGTTGAAGATGAAAAACACTTTATATTAAAATATTTTGTGTACACCCATATTACATCACAATTTCAAAATATTTGTCACAATACCAACATTCTTAACATTCTAATTTATCAAAATTATTTGAATCTTAGAATGTTTTTTTTACTATTTAACAAAAAAATTGAATAATTCCTTATCTTTCTTAATATCTAATGAATAAAATATAGTTCCAATAAATATTAACTACCATCATCAAACCATAACCATATTATAATAAAATTTCTAAAATAATAAAATTACTAAAATAGAATTATATGACAATATTAGAAAAAAGAAGTCCACAAAAACAACATAATTAATTTCAATGGATGTTTAAATAAAACGGTCATCATCATCCTAAAATATTTAAACCATAATCCCCACATACCACCATAACATAATAGAATTTACTAAAATAAAATATTACATAAAAGATAGTCTAAGCTGTTTGTCATTATCATAACTGGTCTAACATTCTTTATAAAAGCCTAATGGTCGAATAACTGGACCCCCTTATGACAAGTTTTCTCAATTTTATAATTGTTATTTAGTGATTAAATATCATTTTGAAAGGGCAACAACCTCCCACGTATCCTTTACTAGCAAATGAATCTTTGTTACAATGTCATGGTCTATCGCACAATTATAAATACTATTTGTACATTCCTCCGATTAGGAAGCTTATAATTTATTTGTCAACTGCCATTTTAAACAAATTTATAATTTATTTAGGAATCGTTGTCACAAACACTGAGACTATGCTCAACAGATCATATTATTCATTCTAATTATTTTATTGGAGCAAATTTCATTCAAATCGAAATGTCAAAAACAAACAGTCAGCAATTTATAGTGGGAGTTAGAGGTGGAGAACACATCTCAAGCAATTGCCTGCCAACAAAAATTCAAAAGCTTTGTTGATCTCTGAAAATGCAACTCATGGGTAATAACTCCTCCACTCTGATCTCCTGCAACCACATGTACATATTCAGAAAACAATGCAAGAGCAAACCATGATTAATTGGTCATCAAATGGAATTGAGAGTTATGTTCTGATACCTTATTCATAAACATTTCTACCAGGCATGGCAGTTTGAGTTTTAAACATTTCTTATTCATAAACATTTCTACCAGGCATGGCAGTTTGAGTTTTAAATATTTATTATTCATAAACATTTCTACCTTATTTGTGGAATTGTAATTTTGAGTTTTATAATCTACACAATTCAAGTGCCCCGGAGCTTTTCAGGGCACTGAATCTATTTATACATTCAAAAACACATTTTAAACAACAAAAATTCACAATCTCCCAAAAAAAAAATATCACGAATTCCAACCAAAAAGTAATAACATGAAATGGTTAATATCACGAATTCCAACCAAAAAGGTAAAATAACGTGAAATGATTAAGATACACCCCATCTAAAACATTGTTGCAAACATCCCAATTTTATCACTATTTTTTGGCCTATTTGGTGGTATCTTAATTTTTCCAATTTTTACCAATATTTTCTCAATTTTTATGTTTTTTTACCAATATTTTCTCGATTTTTTTGTTTTTTTTGGTTTTCTAAAACGATTACTGATTTTATCCAAATGTTTGCAACATTGACCGAAAGCATGAGATATGGTTAAAAATTGGAGAATACCTATGCTAATTAAACTAGAGATTTGAAAAATTAAGAGGAGAAATAGAAGTCCCAAGATGAGGGAAGCCAATAGATACAATGGGACAAATAATACATCAGAATTACAAGCGACAGGAGGAACCCCAAAAGGAAATTGTGCTATACAATGGATGCAGACAATGATCTAGGTCTACTCGTATTGGAAGATGAGCAAATCTTTCCAGAATGAAGAACAACATAGGTAGTTGCAATATAATTTGAAGAAAATGTCTTCTCAAAGAACTGGTTATCAAAATCAAACCACCTAAAAGCCCAAAAAGCAGACCATAGTAAAATAATTAGAAAATTAGCCAAGGATAAGCTGAAAGAAAGTGAGCTCCTAGCCAACTCAGGGAAGACTCAGACAGGATTTGTGGGTTATGTCACTTACAAGAAACTGAGGTAGAAATGCATCTCATAATCAAAAACCCTTTTAACTATGAGATCAAATGTCATTGTTATTTTCTTTTACAGGATTCAAGGGATCCCTTTCCACTTTCTTTGCTATCCTGACCAAATTTTCCTTGCTCTATTCGTGAAATATGGTACTCAGAGACAAATATCAATCTTTTCTCATCCCATATTGGCCCGAGGCTCCCTATCCACTTTATTTTTCTATCCAGACCAAAGATGCCTTACTCTATTTTTGAAAGAAGCACTCAGAGACAAATCTCAATCTTTACTCATCCCATCTTATTGGCCTGAGACTTCCAGGGGTATCATTTCATAGTCCCAGGTCATCCCCTCTGATTAGGTCAAAAAGTGAAAGGAAAAGGCCCAAAATACTTCATACCATAGATTGGTTGGGCCTTGGGTCTCTTCTCAACCTCCCTCCTCAATGGCCGACTGTTATGATCCATGCCTATGAAAAAATGGCACTCGATGCCACATATTATGCACCACCAAACACAAACAAACCAGTTTTTGAGACAGAATTTGGACCAAGTCTTGGAATCCAACATATTGGCCCAAGGTCGCAACCTTCATGTACACTGACATGACAAAACCTATGCATAAGTAGGATACATTGGGCCTTTGAGATGCAAACTCTACCAGACCTCTTAGGGAAATATCAAGAATCAACCACTTGTTTCTCCATTGTGGCATCTCTGGATGCTGCTGAGAGTCGAGACACGGTTCCAAAGATGAGAAGCATTAGGAAAATATATGAGATCTAAAGTTTCATTAAGCACTGGCCCAAGGAGCTTTTAGACTTGAACTTATGAGCATGCCATGGGGACATAGCAATTGGTTTCATAATATGGAATACATGCAAGGGGCATAAAAAAAAAAGTCTACCATAGAATCGAAAGAAATATAAAGGTGACCATTGAATTAAAACCTTGGGGAGAGGAGAGTTGCAGATCTCACCTGCGCATGGCCAAAAACTGGCAGAATGGGGCATCTTGGTTAAGGACTTAGTATAGATAAGCAAGGAAAAGATAAATATGAAGGAAACATAGAATCCCCCTCCATTCCTCCTCCCTCAAATTCAAATTTGACACCATCTCCAAAGGCAATCCCAACAGACCTGGAATTGAGGATTCATCAGGAATCATGAGGTGAACTTTGTCCATATTTACACCCATAACATTGGCATAATCACAAAAAATATGGCCACAATTCTGATTGTCATTAAAGACATCCATACTAGAATAAATTTAGGGATCAAACATGTGACCGTAAAAGGAGTTTCTAACATAATCATCAATATGCTGCATAACTAAAATCCTTGGGAGTACCTGATCTGTAAATGGCTTTTAGTTACTCCTCTTGCAAAGACAACTAGATTAAAAGACTACCTGCAATAAGTGGATTTCAATCATTATCTATGGGCTGAAAATAAGGCTGCAAATATATTGGAAAACATCAATGCAAACTCTAAATGGGGTGATAAACCCCTATCTTCCATTAGGGTGATCTAGATGCAGGAAAGGGAAAGGGAATGAGCTTCATTTCTTGATTGATGATAATAGGAAGCTTCATGTAAGCAATGGTAGTTCCATTCAGCGTAGCTTGGCTCCACCACGTGAATGCCACCTCATCATGAATGAGGTGCTGACATAGAGTAGAGAAGCTTATTGATGGGGAGAAAATGACCTGATAGCAGAGAACCTGGGAAGCAAACCTCAGGCTGGGATGGCCAGAGTTGACAGTATTAACATTGCTTGAAAGGGAAAGATGAGACACTATATTGAAAAGCTTTACATCCCAAGGAAATTAATTAAGCATCCTAGAACAGGAAAACCTTCTAGTACTTTTCCTTTTGTAACCCAAAATGGGAATTTATTCCCTGAAACCCCTACCATGAAATCCCAAGGATCGTCCCTTGCCCACACCCCTAACATGATTTCCCAAGGATTGCCACTTGCCCACTACCATGACTTTCCCAAGGATCACCCCTTTCCCCTTTTATTATTTTCTTTTAAAGTATCTATCAATTCACCCTCCCTGGTCGCAGGCCATTAAGGAATCACCATCACATTTATCAACAGTTCATTTATATCACGTAGGATTTCCCACTGTAGCCTCTCAGCCCTAAGATGGAATTTTATACTGAGAATTTCTTGAAGATTTCTCATGGTCTCATTATCCATCCTGACCACATACAACACTGCTATCATGGCCTCAGGTCTCCCCTCAGTTGACAATGCACTTGCACCATCTACAGATAAAGACAGTCACAAGATTCTACACAAGACATGATTTGTTGGTTTTTCTCCCTCTCAGAGGTGAAGACAGGCACATTTATTTTGAATAGTTTTTTTCCTCTAGATACTCCATATAGCAGGATTATAGTAGCTTGAGGACTAATTTTTTTTTTTTTGCCATCTTCTTTGAGTTGCAGTCTTTATGACGATATTACTTTTATGAAACTCAGTCCCTCCCCTATGATAGTCAATGTCACAGGACTTCATTATGGTAATATTTTATATGGCCTATGCAGGGTGAAGAATTTATGGGACACGAGCAAAGATAAATTTCCCAAGGGATACATGTATGGTTGTAATTGTATGGCCTACAGTAATATACTGAAAATATTATTGTTTACCATAAATAACGAAAAGAAAGTCAATTTCTTATATTACAAGAGCAGTGACTGACTGAATCATTTTCAACTAGCAGATACAAGGAAATCTTTGACTATACAATACGAACTAAATATTACTCAATCAATTGCAAGATATTGAGCCAATAGACATGTTAACACATGTCACTAGTGGAGAAGCCAATAGAAATACAGATCCACATCGACTGGACTAGTGCCTCTTTGGCATTCACAGCTATTATTGCCATTTTATAAACAAGTTGTTTGTGTAAGTAGACAAACTCTGTTAGTATAGAAGCTACAGCCAGGACACCATATTTTTTTTTTGAAAATTGATAATACAAAGGTTTATTATTGAATGACAAGTTCATAAGCTTCATTTGGAAATTGCAAATGATATGTGATTACAGGCCCTGGGGGCCCTGCCAAGGTTTGAAAATTGATAATACAAGGATTTATTATTGAATGGAAAGGTCATAAGCTTCATTGTGAATGGAAATTGCAAATGATATGTGATTACAGGCCCTGCGAAGGTAGAACTATAGCAAACATTTTGATCAAGTGCATTCTCTTTCTGCTAATAGGAATAGTTTATTTGTTTACTAAGTTTGATTTTACCATATTGCAGACAATAATACCAATTTTGGTAAAAATATTCGTGGCTATTGACATTTGGAAGTTTTAAGAAGTTGTTCGGTCATATGGAACATGTTTCATGGTGGCATCATATCATATATCAAATTGTTTGATGATATCATTATATCATGACACATGTTTGATTTTGCCATCGGATCATGTAAATAACATTTATAATTATAGCCACAATTGTAGATTTGTGTCAAAAAACAGATGGGAAACTGTCAATCAACTTAGAAACAAATACAGAGTGGTCACAATTATTGACCTTCACGCTGCAGACACAGCACAGATCCATGGTGTTATTATCACATCCACTTAATACACTATTATTTTACATAAAGCACTTGACTCCATTAGTAAATACAAGTCAAAGTGAAGCCCTTTACCACTTCTCATTTAGAAATTCCTATTAGCAATGTCATTAATTGTTCATTTATCTTTGTACATTTTACAGATTTACTCAATTGAAAGATAAACCACAACGTAATGTTCCCAACAAATTATCAGCAACTTGTTCAAACTAAATGCACACTGGTTTATTTATCACATAGAACAAAACCATTCACATGTGAATTCACATCTCAAGTGGATCAAAACACATGAATACAACAGCTTGGGTAAATTGTTTTTTTCTACTATTTAATTATAAGTTAGAAACTTGCAATATTAAAATATACTTCCTCTTAAAGTTAGAGTGACTGAGAATCAGCCGAGCTGTGGTCTATCAGCTACATGGAGCTGTTGAAATCCTGACAGGCATGCTCCCTCCTTGCGTTTGGTCTGTATATGTTATTGATATTGATGTGGCCTTCATGCAATTATCAAGATTACAAAATGTAACATTCTTCATTCAAGTAAAGGAAGGTGAGACAAATTATTCCCAGGTCTACCATTTATCCAAAAGATGGATTCCCACTATAAAAAATTAAAACCAGCTGAAGGAAAATAATTTTGACTTTGAGCTTGCAAAGCTTAAGGCTCATGCATAAGTCCATGCTTATTTGGTACCAACATTATCGCTAGGGATTGAAAGGTCAACATCACATTTTTTATCAAGATTCAACCACTTAAAATATTGCTCACAGCTGGGTTCTAGTGATCTAGGGTAATTTCCAAACATTTTATCTTACAAGTTACGAGATACATGAAAGTTCTGAACATACCATAAAAACTACAAGGGCATTTGCCAGTGTTTCCTCAACAATAAGATGACACGCCAAATTGGATGCTAACACTGGCTGATAAGCCATGTTTGGAAAAAATGAACAAAATTAGTTGGACTAGTGTCTCTTTGGAAGACATGGCTATAAATGTGATTAGTAATTTTGACTAATTGATGGATATTTCAAGCACAATAGTTACAAACCAAGTAGTCACTCTAATCGGATGGTTAGCAGTAGCAGCAATTTAAAAGGCCAATGACTAAGTAAAATATGTTATTTATAATAGATGTGAGGTCATTAGAACAATCAGTCAAGCATGGGTTCATGATGAGAAATAGACCTTTCCTCATGCATTAGGCAATCACATTGGAAGCTGCAAGCATATTAAATTTCCAAGGGATTACTCCATATTGAGGAACGCTATTAACCAATATAATCCAAGCTATCAAGATGTGCAGACAATTTAATATCAAAGCATCCATGAGTCAAAAAACGATATCCAGAGGTGAGAATATTAGATATCATCTACTACCAATATACTCTACATGTACATTATTGCTGCTACCATACACCATTATTGCTCCTGCAACTATTGCCACCATTCACAACTGCAGTTGCCACCACCACTGCTCCAAATGTCCATAGTCACTGCTCCTACATTCCTCCTACACTTCACTGCCTAAAAACATTATGATGATTAGCATATCTGATTTCTATTGCTCAACTCATCAAGCTCTCTTAGTCATTAAAGTCAAAGTTACTATCTTATTGATTATTGTCATCATCACTCTCAGTGGTGCCTCTAACGTCTCTCTTCAAACAAACTTAAAGTCTCTGGTCAAGTTATATCAGCTAGTATCATACATTGATCAAATGCATTTGAAGCAACCTGCCTACTATTCTCTGTTTTGCATGTGTCAATGAGAATTATACCTTAAGTGTGATGATGCCTTTTTGTTTTGAAGCTTCTTGCTATCAACAGTGTACCACAAGGTTTAGGCTTGTTGATGCCTTTTAGGATCCCTTCAGGTTGTTGGCCTTGTTCTGCAAACCACTCATTCAAGACAATGTCAATGACTATAATATCATGCCAGCAAACTCTAGAAGATCTTTGTGCTTACCGAAACTGTATGATCTTCAGAACTTACTCACTGCAGGTATACTTCAGTTAGGCCCACAGGAGGACTATCATGAAGACTTCAGGATTATTGTAATACAAAAGGTTATTGTCACAAGGGTGTTGTATCAAAAAATTGCAATGATAGTCATTTAATCATGCATTGGAAGATCAGATCGTGGATGCTCTATTCACTCTACTTGAATTACTACCATATCCTGCCCTTTTTGCTTTTAATTTCCTTTAGAATACAGGGTAGAAGCTCTCTTATTTTTCTGAGAATTGTAGTACTGAAATTGTAGATACTTTTTAGCCTGCCAACATTGACGTGAAGCCAAAATTCTCTTTTGAACACGGATAATGTCGATACTGTTAAGATTTTAAGTTCATGGTAACAGTTCACCATAGACATATATGATAGAGAGAACTCTAAAAAATGTATGCTATAACCAGCAATACATCATATAAAAAATATAAAGGACAATATCTAAGCGTCAAACCCACTACTGTCTTCACACCATGTCTGAAAGAAAAATCTGCTACGACCACTACAGAAAATCACTTTATTCACAGAAGCTGCAAAACTGACCTAAATAAACTACTCCCTAGTCTTAATTTTATGACAGAAGCAGAGTGCAAAGGTTTAAGATCAAAGTGGACCTAATAAAATAATTAGATGCCTAGGAGAATGCACCCTGCTTGCATGAGGAGGAATGCCTAGATTATCATTAAAGAACCCAAAGGAAAGCATGCACCACTCTTCATGGGAAAGCTGACCAAGTATAATAATGGCCAACCTATGCACACTGCCTCCTTTAATTGTCATTCTTGACTTAGTCCCACCAGAAGAGCAAATATGCTAAAATAAGCAATCAAAGAGAAATATAACTTCTGTTCTAAAAATAAGAAGAGATATTATGGGAAAACTTTAGATCTGATAAGCGCTGATTCTGTTTTAAACACTGGTAAGAGCTGATATGGATAAAGAAAAGTAACAATGACTATTGATGCAAGCATATAATCAATGAAATCTAAAGCACTGAATATTCTAAATACCACCGAACAATTTCTTAACAACTCTGGTTATTCTGTATGAAGCTCCAATGTCGGGTTATGCCTATAAGTATATTTCAGTAATGCATGCATTCCATAAAATTATAATTTCAAATGTCCTAAGAATATATTCTTCAAACTGCAAGAAAACCCATAATAGAGAGAACAGATCATACTGCACTGTCTGAGCTACAACAAGACCATATCTTCCATCCCAAGAACTGATTTCAATCCAATTAATACAGTTAAACAGGGCTGCAGTTCCTCCATAGCATGCATTTGTTGAGTCCACACCTTCAATTTCAGTATTACCACACTTACGTAAAATTTACAAAACAAGGAAAATTAGCACTGGAATGACTATTTACAGGGGAAAAAATCATTTGAAAAATAAAAAATTGAAGGGAAGATCAGTGCCGTATTTATAATTTACTTTCTTCTATGATGATACCATCAGATCTATATCAAATGAGACATACAAATATGATAATGACTATAAATCCAAGCATATGATCTGTTGGATATGAGGGGTCCATCTTCCTTGATATGAGATGAACCTTTTTTCAGGGTGAATATGTCCAAAGATATATTTTTTTCTGATTCAAGAATCAAAACCAATTGAAGTAGCTTTCATTGTAAAAATATAATTTTGGATGATTTGAACCCAACATTGATGCTGAGGAAATTTCTAGTGTGTTTGATTTTAATTTTATATGAAATCTACCATTATGCTTGTGGCAAATATGAGTACTCATGAATAATGTATTTTTTCAGTGCCTCAAGCAAAACAGTTGAGATTTCATAAGCTAATCAATCACCACTGCAAACTCAACCCTAGTAAGCCTATTGTGCTAAAATGGATTTGTAAGTAAGATTCACACAACCCAGGAAAGTTGGGATAGGGCAGCAACAAATGTTAGATTTTTAAATTTTCAATAAGAAGAGTAGAAGAAAATTTTGAATTTGAGAAAAAGACTGTAATAATTGTGACAAGGTAATCTATTGTATTATTTGCTGTAATTTTATAGAAGGCCATTTATTTTCACCCTAACCTTGTTGCTTTGGTAATGGCCAGTCTCATAGATCTGGAACAATCTTAGTTTTCATTTCATTAGGACTGACTAGTATATGACACAAGCACACATCATAATAGGGAATGTCTGAGTAGTGTTGTTGAGTATCTGCAGAACTAGCTGGACATAAAAACCAATGCATCTCTCTCAAATGATGATTGCTTGAAAAGATGGATTTCTTTAAGACAGGCCAACTTTAAGGAGATGTCAAAGTCTTCAAAGAATAAAAAAAACATTTCAGCAAAATTTGAGCAGATAATGGTATATTACATTAAACCTACAAAAGAGGGAAAGGTTTGAGATTACTAAGGCAGCCCAACATTTTAGATATGGGAAAATCCTCACAAAAAACAATTCAACAAAATCTGAATAGAATATGGAATGTTGCTTGGAAACTAGAAGGAAGAGAAAATGACTTGCAACCATTACAACAGTCATTCTTTAGGGAGATGTGTAAGTCCTTGTAGATTGAATAACATCTGAACAAAATCCAAACATAAGATGGGGTATTAAATTGAACCTAGACAAGTGTAATGAAAGATTTGGGACCATTTAAAATATAGGCTGTCTTCACCTAAGTAGCAATTTGTTCTTCCTTTCTTATCCAAGGTTTAAAAGTGAAATATGAAGAAACCAGAAAATCATTAATTGAAAAATCCATATACAAAATGAATTTTCCTACCTTAAATGTGCAGCAAACATAATCTAACGATATGTTTTAAAAATAATCTGACTGCGGAAAAAATATAGAAATAAATTGAAGTTGATGGAAGCTAAGATCCCATGATTTACTTTTGTTGAGCATACTGACATTGGAAGGTTGAAAACCTGCATATCTCTAAACTATATTTTCAAAGACAAAGATGGAAGTCATGTAGGCTTTTAATTATCATCGTTGTGAATTCCATAAAGCAGCTGTAAAGCTATTTTGATAATGAGTTTAGTGAATTGGGGAAAAAACCTCAAAAATATGCATCAACCATGTCTTTATTGACTTGCTCTTGTCAATAACAGTTTCGCTGCCAACTTCCAAACGACCAATTTGTTTTGGATCAATTTTATATTTTTCCAAAAGTGACGTTACCGTTGTCAAACTGCAAGCATTCATATGAGGAATCAGCTCATAAAAATCGGTAGGAAGAAAAATATGTAATATCAAACAAGCGTGAGATAATCTCTATCTTATGGAAATATTATTCTACTACCATACACAAGAACAAAATGTAGACTGGCCTCAAAATATGCCTGCATGAAACAGTGAATGAACTGAAATTCAACGGTATTGGGCAATGACAAAATCTGTAAAGTTATTGTCAAATATCATACAATATTTCAGGAAATATTGTTCTTACCTCATAGAAATAACGTCTTCCAAGTCAGTGCAGAAAGTCATGCAGTCTTGTCCAAGACCAATTGTATATTTTCCTTTACTTACTCCATCAAAAGTTTCCAAGTCCTCCTGCAATTAAGGAACCAAAAAAAGTAAACAAAATTATTTTAACTAGAAAAATGAGAACTAGAAAACATTTCATGGATATCAATGCATACAGCTAAAGGATAACACAATGACCAACAAATCAAAAGGCCTAAATGCATTGAAAATGAAAATCTGGTAATCACAGCCAGTGAGTAAGTAGATTAACGCTTCTTCTTCTAGATAGTGGGAAAGGCAAACTAGACCATCAATATAAATCTTTAAGATCTTTTACATGCGGTGAATTTGACAATAAGGTAGCCTGAATCTTCAAGAAACTAAGTATGTTGAAGCACCTAGAATAAGACATCAGTGGATTGGAAGAATCTGGTCAATTCAACAGCTAATTCAGGTTATGGTTTACCTAGTTACAGCTTGATTTCTCAAATCAGGAATCATAAGGACATTAACCCAATTGCGATATCTTTAGGAATATGTTGTAACTTGTATGGAAGACTGGCAAAAAAAATATTTACATGTCACTTGTATAAAGAGTCATCTCTTCCTCGTGATTGAATAATATAAGGATTTCTGAGGGATATCTTTGGGCATATATTGTAGCTTGTATGGAAGAATGACCAAAGAATATTTACATGTCACTTATATAAAGAATCATCTCTTCCTTGTGATTGAATCATATTAAGGTTTCTGAGTTTTGGGCACCTGATTAATTCTTCAATATTTAGTTATTAAGCAATTGCTGAGTTGAACATTAAGTGATTCCACCTGTGTATTATAGAGAATCAACCTCACAAAAAATGGTCCCTAATCATTAAAAAGAGGTTGGCATGTCAAAATTGAACTAGCATGCAGGGCAGCCCGGTAGCTTGCAAACCCCCAATTACCTGGAAGAACCCAGACCTTTTATGATTTAGCATGTAGTACTTTGAGAGCAGTATAACGTAAATTTCCCTATAGCAAAAGCAGCATCCACATTGGCATTTGGTATAACCTAAAATACTGTTTAATTCTTGGAAGAAGTTGGAAAAATGACTTGTGCAAATTCATATATTCGTATTGTGCTAGTGAAGTTTTTCCTACTCTAAAACAAGTTTATATCACCGGAATGATAGAATATGAGTGAGTATATAGTGTATTCCAACTTTGAGGCTAATAGAGAAACATAAAGCCATATCAAGTTGTTTCAGATGCCAAGTCACAACAACAGACTATGACATCAAGCTTAAAGCTGTGTCTTCAACAGCTTTCCTAATTTGCTCAACGGGATGGCTTTGCAAGGATGAGTGTCTGCATGATACAAGTACAAGCTGTAGAAACAAAATGTGCAAGACAGAATGCAACGGAGAAAGAAGACACAAAATCCCATGGGTGCTTAAACAAAACTACCAAATTTTCATATTTTTTATCATAATGTGGATTAATATGAGACACGATGTGGATGAAAAAATTAAAAACATTAGAGTATGCTCTCAGTCAGATTCACTGGAAATTTTCCTTTATCATCCCACCACTTTCTAGTTACAAGCACAACCCAGATTTTTAAAACTAAATAGTCACATTAAGCAATTTTTTGATTTTGAACTGGCGAAAGCTCGGGGCTTGAAGGCAACTATGTGGTTATTAGGAACCCATATTCTCATGGTAAGTTGGGAGGTCTGCCCCTTCCACTTATGAATTTTCAGTCATTGTGGTTGATCAGCTTCTGATCTCCCTCGTAGCAAAACACTGACAAGACACTCTCCAAATCACCTCCTCCCAAGGGTGTGTGCATGTAAAGTGAATTGGAAGTTGAAAGGTCATTTCACCTCCAGGTGCCCTAAACAGAGCACAGGCCCTACCCATTCAAGCGCCAGCTCATTCAGCCAGTGTGGTGTTCAATCCCCATCAATTTGGTCGCATGAACTCCATTTCCATACCCCAACACATACATGTATGACCACGCCATAGATCTCACTAAAGTGCATGAAAAGAATATAACATACAAAATATAGCTCTATGATTCATCAAAACAAAGGTTTCTTAGAGATTCTGCATTCATTCATCTACACCCATACCTCAATGGCACTGGGGGCTATAAGCCATTCTTGGCAAAGCTCCAGGTATCATTAGGTATTGAACTGGGGACCAGTAATTGGCAAACCCAAAAATAAAAACTGAAAACACATGCCCACTTAGAATTGGAAATCCTATCTAACTCTAAAGAATTCAAGGAATGAAGAATTGGAAATCCTATCTAACTCTAAAGAATTCAAGGAATGAAGCACAGGGACATATATACCTGCTGGACACATGTAGTAGGAAAGTAGATCTCCATAGCCAAAATCCCAACATTCTCTGGACGAGATGCCATTGTTTTGACGAACTGAATGAATCCGAATTCAGAAATCCTGAGAGTGGGAAAGCAGCTAGTAATACCAGGCACAGACATGGACAATTCAAGTAAGAGGACTACCACCAAGTAGTTTATGTCGGTAAAATTTTGCCCCACACAAGAAGATAAGTAGTGCTATTTCCATAGTCACAGCAGGAATGCCAAATCCTTGGCCCCATCCTATGTCGTCCTGAATATATGTGAGTACAGCGAATCTTGTACGAGTACCAATGCAAATACTAAAATACCACCAATTAAAGAATGAACTCTTATACCTATTCTCTTCCGGGTCGTCCTCATCAAACTGATCGACACCAAATGCTTTTAAACAGGGTTTGAAGCCTCATTGCCCCAAAGCAACCAAATAGATTGAGACGAAGAAAATCCCAGCCTGCTTCAGACTCGTCAAAGAGGCGGACAAAGTGACCAAAATAAATCCCTGTAACAATCCATCTCATGTAGTGTTTATTAGTAGGATTCCATGCACGAGATTAAAGCAGAAAAGGAACAATCATCTTCAAACCCTATTGTCCTTTTAAACATGGGTTCAATTCACCCAAATATATTGAAATATCTTCCTGTGTCCATCGAAATTTGCATGAATCCACTGGAAACACCTATAAAGATACTAAATCATCCATTGTTTAATGCTGGAACACCAAAAAATAAATAGAAACCAATGGGATGTCATCAAGCCATAAAATCATGCTCAAGTCGGTAAAATCCTGATCAACACTAGTGGTTACAAAGGGCTTGTACTTCAAGTATATTTTTCGAAAGTAAGGTCCTCGCTGCCTTTAATGTGCTGGTCCTGACTTAAACCAGTCCTAAAGCAATCAGGTAAGGTTCTGTGCCATCAATCTTAGGTGTAAAAATTACTGACTGTTTAACTATCCAAGATTGTCCCATTCTTGTGTGCTCTGCCCTCGCCGTATGGCATGAGTTTCAAAGGGATAAGGTTCGGTGCAAATCCTCAATGGTTTTCATGTAACAGATATTTCTCAAACCTGGCACCTAGACCCAACGAAGTTCAGGTTCGGTGTAAATCCTCGATGGTTTTCATGTAACAGAGATTTCTCAAACCTGGCACCTAGACCCAATGAAGTTCACTTGTTGCAGTCTAATTGCTTCACTTGTTGCAGTCTAATTTCTTGGGTATGCGGCCCCAAACCAGTGAAAAAATGGGGTGAATCACTCCAACACCTTCTTCCGATCAGTAAATCCAGGCGAATGCCATTGAAGTCTGTGCCAGACAAAGAAAATCGAGAGCGAATTTTATTTTTCCAGTTTTATCGGCATTTAATTTGGTGGGCTAATATTTAATAATTAATTATTTTTAAAATAATTATACGGATAACTTTATAAAACTATAGAAAATGGGTTTTATATAAAAAATTCGCCCTATCAAAATTTAAAACCCCTTAAAATTCGCCTTTGGGCTAAAATTCGCCCCTAAAATTTTCCCTGCTACAGTGATACATTGTGATAATCAGAGTTTCATTAAACTCTCGATTAATCCTGTGTTTCATGATAGATCTAAGCATATTGATATTCAGTATCATCATATCAGAGATTGTGTGCAGCGGAAGATCGTGTTGCTTTAGTACATTCCTACGGAAGATCAGGATGCAGATATTTTGACGAAGGCGCTCACCAGGAGAAAATTCGAATACCATAGAGGCAGGATCGAGGTGAAGGATAATCCCTATCTTGTTGAGAGGGAGTGTTGATATTCAACAAGATGATGAGCTTAGTGAAAATATTTTCCTTCACTAAGTGGGCCCGCATGCTATTTTTGGCGCAAGTCTATTTTTAGACTATGTCTATTTTTAGACATGGTGATCATATTTCAGAAGTTACAGGATGCTATTTGTGGATGGTTGGTAAAGTTGGAAAAATAGATGAAATTATATTTTTAGAATATTGGGCGAAGTCTATTTATAGATCTTCGATCTAAAAATAGAAGTGTCGATTATTATTAGCTCTTAATAATAATCCGACAATAAACAACAACTTATTCTCTTGGAGCACTTAATTTCAATGCATAGATTTGGAAAATCAGTGGGCTGAAGGAATTACGCAATTCCTAGGGTTTACTGGTGGTTCATGCATGGAGGACTCAGTTAGAACTAAAGTGGCAAAGTTATGACAGAGTTGGAAGAGTAGTTCATGGAGTTGTTATTCAGTTTAACTCAGTTAATGGAATTAAAATCAATTGAGCTATTTTTATCTAGTCTAACTGAATGATACACTAGTGAGAGTGGAGTGAATTAATTAGTTAATTAATTAAAAAATAATAACTCATTAATCAACGGAACAATACAATAGTTAACTACAGTGCATGTCAGTTCCAGTGGAGACCTAGTGGAGAGATAAGTGAAAGGGCAAGATGGACTATCTGTTGTGACTATAGTGATGCATTGATTGCACCACACACACATTGGAGTTGCCAATGAGGATTGCGCAGTCAAGGCAAGGGTAATTCGAATTCATTTAGAGCTATTCTTCAACAGGGATTGTGCAGTGGAGGCAAGCTAGTAGGTGGCAAGAAATCGGTGCATGGATTTGCAGATTTCTTCTGATTAGTGTGTGACGATTGATTGTATTGAGAGCTTGATGTACTAAGCTTTGTATGAGATTGTTACATGATCTCCATGATACGTAATATATGATAGTTGGGGTTTTCAGCTTCAAGATTTCCCATTAAACAAATGTGTTATGTGCGATTGTTTTTATTGCTTCATGTGTTTGCAATTGATTTTAATTTCCGCAAAAGATTAACAGTGGAAGGATTCTGTATTTAGTAAGAAGATAAAATATTGTTAGATCAAGAGAATCTAGATATATACATGCATCTTGTATATAATTTCTACATAGATTAGGGAATTCTTCATTGCTCCCTATTTTTGATTGACCTCTTTCTCCTTCCCTCATTATCCGGTTTGAGGAATCCTTAACTTCTCCTTGATCTCGATTGAAACCACTTCACCATCCAACCTAAAAGATCTAAATTTTCTCAAATACCTTGCCTTGTGAACACTTCCTTTAGATCTTGATTCAATCCTATTTTCTTGACACTTTGACTCCATAGCCCAATGGTAGATACACATTCATATATTCATATGAATGAGTAATTCCACCACCAAACCAAACCAAAATCAAAACCCAATCAATCTTTCATTACTAGCCTAAAATCATCTAAAAGCAACAAAGTTATATCATAAAGAGAGAGCGCTCTCTGAGCATTAGGAATGCTAGATCCTGATCTCAAATGTAGGTTTGTGGTTACCTCTAATATTTCTTGAAACAAAAAATCCTAACAACCCTAGGAATTATTGGAGTGATAACATACTGGAGACCATACTAGGGAGAAGAATCAGTCCTCAGTTAAATAAACCTTAAAGGAAGCATTTTTACTCCTCTTTTCACCTTAAGTTTTATTTAGGGTTGTTATAAATTTTCATCAAAAAATTAAAATTTTGGCTTCCAGAATAATATACTATACCAGGTCTCATCCTGATCCACAACCTGTTGTAATTGTGGATGATCCTGATAGAATTTTAAAGAAAAATAAAAAAGTAGAAAGTCTAGGGAATACTAGTCAATTAAAGCTAATTCACTTCCCAAAGAATTATCAATCTTACAAGATATTGAATTTGATTTATCATTTGAAAAATATCTATTTAGAACTAAATATGAAATTTCAATCTATGATAGTGTAATAGATCCTAATTTAATTCAATTCATTGAAACAAAGGAGACTGTTTCACTTGCTTCAGATCAACAAGCTTTAGAACCTTTTGATAAACTTGAAGCTTTGACTGCAAATTTGATTAAGGATATTGATGAACCCTATTTTCAAAATTCTACTGAATTAACTGCTTTATCTACTTATACCCCTAAGCCTTCTACCATTCATTCAAAATCTTTAAATTCATCTTTATTTAGTACCACCTCATCTATTATTTCCACTACACTTCACTCCACATAATCATTCAGCCCCAAGCTTCCTCTTCAACCTAGAGTTTTATTTCCATCTCCAAACACTTCAAGTTCATCTTCTAGCGCTTCTGCTACATTTTCTAGTACTTCAACCTCATTTCCAAGCACATCTTCCAGCATCCCAACTACATCCTCAAGTGTTCCAACCTTATCTGCAAGTACTTCAAGTACTACCACTTTACCTCCTAGCCAAGCTAGAATCTTAGCCATGGCAGTCAGATATGCTCCTTTGGTCCTACCAGCTTAATTACATGCCATGCCCCAAGACTACCAAAGTAAAATCCTTCAATTTGATGGTACTGGTCAATACATTGCACAACAACATGTTAATAAAATGACTGATTACTTTGAATTGCATGAAATTGATGAATCTGATGTTCAAATGAGACTGTTTTCCCAAATAATAGCTAGAGAAGTAAAGAAATGGTTTAAAGCTTTACCTGCCAATCATATTGCTGATTTAGAAGCTTTCCATAGATTGTTTATCAATAGATGGGAGAAAAAGAAGAATCCTTTACAAATATTTTCTGAATATGAAAACATAAGAAGAGCACCTAATGAATTTGTTCAGGACTATTGTACTAGATTCAATATTATTTACAATGCTATTCCAGCAAACATCAAACCCCCACCAGATCTAGCCTTAATTAAATTCCCTGATGGTTTTGATACTCATATGTCATACCAACTAAGAGAAAGAAACCCTGAAACACTAAAGCAGATGCAAAGTAATGTTGTTAGTGTAGAAGCAAATTTGTTAGCTAGAAGAGTTAGAATGAGAAATGAAAGAAGAGTAACTATTAAGGAATAAACATCCACAACAGACTATTAGTGTCCTATAATAATAGGATTCATAATTTTTAATTGACTATGTAAAGTATTGTAATATTGTACATACTAATTGTACATACTTTTGCTTTCTGCAAAATGTTTTCCCATATTAAAATTATAAAAAATGTAAAGAGGGTAAAAGTCCTAAAAGAAAAATCAAAGGACTAAAAGAAAGAGATAAAAAAGAAATATAAAGTATGAACCCCACCAAAAAGAGATAAAAATAGATCCTGAAAGTGATGCCAATTCAAATGCCACTACTTTTAATTTACATTGCAAATAAGATTGTGTGTAGCTTGTCAAAAAATACCACAATCCATGATGATCAAAGAGTTTAATTTTGATTCACTCATGCTTTAAATTTAATGTTGATAGTTAGAGAATAAAGATCTAGCCAAACCATTTAATCTTGGTATATCAATAGTTAGGTAGAGAATAATAATGAGCCCATCAGCTTAATCTAAGCCATTGGAATTCATAAGGTCAGAATTAGATAGTTTGCTTATAAAAGAAAAATAAAAAGGGTCAACAAGCTTAAATGCACCCCAATAAATGAAGAAAAAATGTTAGGGTAAACGATGGGTAGGTAGATTACTTTCATAAGTAATGGAGAGTAACAATTGGTCATTTCATATCACTAATATCCCTCAAAATCCCCTTCCCTTTGTAAAAACCCTAATGCCACTCTTAAAAGGAATTTTCCCTCGTAAAAATATCCCTTTCCCTTCATTTTATCTTTTTCCCCTACTTCACTTATTTTCCTATACTAAATCCCTTTTCCCTAGATTAAAATCCATTTTCATTTGAAAAAAGTAAAATCTTTCACTAACTTCCCTTTTCATTAAAATACACCCCAAAAACCCACTTATCCTAAGTATGAAATGTTTAAAAATGTATCGGTCCCCATTGAAAAATCCCTCCTCGATATTAGTTTAAAAACTTGTCACTCGTGTATTTTTATCCCATTTACATACTCACTTACCTCATGTTTTGCCCGCTTTACATATTTCATTAACCTCCCTTTATATTTTAACCCCGTTTAATATATATAGTTAAACCCATTCACATATTTTATTAACCCCCATATATATTAACTCCCGCTTATATTAAAGTCCCAACCCCGTATATATACCATGCTAACATCACTTTCATAATAGTTTGAACGTATGGTTTATATAAATTCCTGGGTCCCACTTACTATAATTCTGCTCATTATAAACCCAACCCTTTATATATTAAAGCCTTTGCATATACATTAAAACCCATCGCATTACTCATCTGGGGCCCGAATTATCAAACACCTACCTACTATCCATTTGTCAGATCCCCATTCCTCAGATCTAATGGCCAATAGCTACTTTCACACCCCCGATTTCCCGACCATTAACACCACTCGAGGGTTGCGAAATAAGCAGTTTCACAATCCCACCCCCTTTCTACGTGGAATCCCCACGACTCATCGCAATCCAAAGACAAAAACCATATACCCGCTTTTTGACATGAGAAAACCACTCATCCTCTTTCCGCCCATTATTATGATACCATGCTGCCATTTGAATTTAACCCCGCGCCCAAAGTTTAATCACTATTGGTTAAAACAATAAGACCGCCCTAAAAATCATTTTTCACCATTTGTTTGTTAAACATTGTGAGAATAGAGCTTTTGCTGACCTGTTTTTAAGCAAAAACAACCGCTGTCGACTAGTATAAGATCAAATTACACCATAATTCAAGCATTTTTGTTGCTACAGCCAGTGCAGAACCAATTTGAAGCCTTATAAAGACCAGAGAGTCTCTTATTGCCTCTAGGACCTTGTCTGCAAACTGAAAGCTTTGTTTTCCAGGTATTCCGAAGTGCCAAGACCTATTCTTAAGAAAGAAAGTGATAAGTTAATCAATTGAACCAATTTAAAAGCTTTGCAAACTATAGAAAAGCCACAGTTGCCTCCAAAACCCTTTTACAATGTAATCACCTTCTTCTGATAGTATTTTCCTGTAGCTCCAGATTAGTTTTTAACCCTCCAAGGTGAATAAATTAATCAATTGAACAAGTTTAAATGGCTTCTGCTGAATTGTGGACTGTTGATCCATTACAACCTCACATGATGTTGAACACACCTAATTTGCGTAAAAAGACTTCAAATTAGTGAGCCTATCACTCCTATTTATCTCCTTTAGCCCACTGCTGGAGCCATGATAGCTCATTGACCAGTCGATAATATCACTTTGGGAATCAAATTTACCCAATTATATCCTCCCACAGACTTTCCAATTCCTAGAAATCATCAGGCTCTATCAAGTTAATTATCTGCCCAATGAAAGAGCCCTAGTAACCCACAGTAAGGAAATTTTGTTCACCATTACTGCAGAATCCATAAACCAAATGCTTCAAATTCAACCCAAGCCTGATGAAGCCCTTTTGTATATTGAAATCCTCATAGAATTATATCTAAAACTTGACTTTCCAAAGAGGTTTCAGATCTTCCAAACCTTTTTACCTTCATCAGTTGAAACCCCAAAGAGAAACCCTCACTATTTAGCCTCAATTTTCTCAAAAGAACAAGATAGATTGTCACAATGTTGTCTTGTATTCTAGGTTAATTTATAGATGAGTATGTAGATGCTTCAATCCTAGGTTTTTTCTCCATATTCCTACTTCGAGATTACCTCTCGGCTTCCACATACATTTAACTTTTCTCGCACGGCCGATGCTATCCATGAGCAACTAGTTAAATCACCTTAAGAAGGAGTGTTTGCATTCATTTGTTTTGATTTCATATTTCCCTCAGATTTTAATTCGAAAGGTCTCATAAGTAGCTCTCCAAACTCAGACATGAGGGCACCATCTAGAGCTCGACCTCTTAATCGGAGTCAGACGGGGAGGCACAAAAGCTTACCTCCTGCCCCTCCTGCTAAATTTATTGATCCTTGATTCATTTATCTATCCACTCACATGCTGCTGTGTAGCATGAGTCGAGATCATGATGAGACAAAGAAGGTTTGCTAAATTTTCCTAACACTAGAGATAGACTAGCAATGAGTGCCCAACCATCAACAGAGAGGATGTCAATCCCACTCTATATGAGTTTTCACTAAATTCCTCTCCCAATGAGGTTGTTTGCACTTGAATATATCAGGAAAATCCTAAACTCTGATTAAGTGAACTTTCTGTCATCAAACAAGAAGACAAAGTTTAAGATAAAAAACAACCAGATTGGTACTTTCATATGCAATAACAGGACTGTTGGTCAACAAGCAGAAAAATGTTTACAGGAATTTAAGTTCAGTGAAAGTTTCAAGTGGCATTATGATCCTTTAGGAGTTATCAGCAAGTTAAGAATCAAGTTTAAATTAACTCCTTTTTTCCATGATCCCAAACCAGAAATTGAGAAGTACTCCAACCAATCAAAGTGGTTGGAGAATAATTTAAAAGAGCTCGAGAAACCAGTTGAGGCCAGTTCTATTCTGCAAAATCTAGCTCTACAAGATAGGAACTCCAAGAGGCCAAGAGAAGAAGGATCATATTTATCTCAAACCACTACAGAAACCAAATTCAAACTGATATACAGGAAGAAGCCCAAGCTAAATCCTGTAAATGAACAAGTTGAGACTATTGAAATTATTGATACAGAAACAGTGGTTAAATACAATGCACCACCTACAATTTCAGAGGAAACTCACCAACCTTCAACCCCTAATACAAAAATTATTCAGAAACAACACAGTGTAGAGGTGTCTTCATCAAGTAAACCAGCAGATAAAGAACATGATATCATGGAGAAGTACAAGGAAATCAAACTCAGGAATGAGGCATTAAAAGCAGTTACTTATGCCCAATACTAGAAACATACATTTGGTGACAAAAGCAGGTTACTTTATAAATTTTCTTATAAAACCAGGAAGATGCAGATAACCTTCTTACAGCCAACAGTGAAGAATCCAAATTCATCATCTGACTATAAGAAAAGAACATATGAAGTTCAAGACAAAGATCTACATCTAATAGAACAAATTTAATTCCATAAGCAAGCTAGAGAAATGATATACTCCACAATGACCAACAAATCCATGAGTGTCCAAAAACTGCAAAATACTCTAGAAAAAATTAGAGGACAATTAAAACTAGAGAAGGCTTCCTCACAAGCCAAGGACAACAGAATTAAATCTCTGGAAGAACTGGTCATAGAGGTAGGATATGATCCCCAAAACATCAAAGTAGCAGAAGAGATCATCAAGAAAAATAATGCAGACATTGTTGCATTGAAAAAATAGCTGAAATTGCCTCTTACTGAACATCCACGGGCTAAGGAAGTTCTATATAATAAAGGACAAAAAGATGAAATGATTAATCTCATCATTCAGTTGACAACTCAACTGAAAGAGATGGAGAATGAGATGGAAAAATTGGTGCAGGATAAAAATACCAGCAAATAAACAATCCTAGTCACAGTTGCTACAGCAGTTCCTTCTACTTCAACAGCTCCAGTGGCAACAACACTTCCAGTAGCTACAACAGTTCCATCTACATCAGCCACTACATCAACAACAAATTCAACAACAACATCAACTCATCCTAGTGATGAAGGAAGTAAACTAATTAAATCCATGTAGGATATGTCAATACAAACAAATGAAATAAATAGACTTAAAGAACAAATAAAAAGTATAGAGGATGAAAAGAAGTTGATACAAACCATGCATAAGAATGAAACACAGAAGTCAAGCATATTTAATGATAGAGTACAGAAGTTAGAGAAGGAATTGACATTAAAAGAACCACTTGCCCAAGAAAAACAACAGTTGTGGGCCAATATCATTAACTCTGTTAGTGATATTTGGCCATCCATCCAAGTTATCTTTGAGCAGAAGGATTTGATCAAAGAATAAACTGAAGCTATTCAAAAATTCAAGGAAGAACTTAGGAAAAAGCCAAAAGAGGCCACTGAGATCATTAAGTTTCTTAATTCCAAGAACAAACAGGAATTAGAAGAAAATGGCATAACTGACAGAACTGAAACAATTCTAGAAGTAATAAAGGTAATTTCCAAGAGGAACTTGATGACACAACTTGAAGATAAGTGTCAAAACATGGAGTTAGAATAACTAGATTCATGGTGAAATTTGATGTTTTGAGGCAGAAAGGTCTGCCTAATCCTTTGGTTATCAATGAAATATTGATGAAACATGAAGACTATGACAAGAAAATGAGAGAATTGGCCAAAGAACAGTCCAATAATTCTTCCATGAAAGGAATTCCTACAGGAAAAGTGCTCTATCAGACTTTCGATAATCTATTTTACCTCCAACATGAGGTAAAACATATATTCATAAACAAGCCAACTTTTGCAAAATATACAGAGGCTGATGAAATTTTCAGAAGAATGGTAAAAATCTAATCACCAGATGAAGAGGCTTGGGAGAAACTGAATGATTTATTGTGAAAGTGAAAAGTAAAACAGGTAAAAGAGTAGTCAAGATTAAAACAGAGCATGCAGGTAAAAGAGCAGTTCAGGTTAAAGATGAAGACAAAGCAGTCAAAGGTCACAGATAATAGTAAAGCAGTCAAGGTAAAACAAAGTTAAAGGGTATCAGCGCAGGAAGATAACAATGAAAGAAAGAGTTTAATGTTAAAAATAGAGTTAAAAAGAATCAGTGAAAGGCAGCCAGCATGAAAGACACTCAACAGAAAAAGAGACATCCAGCGTCAAGCAAACAATCAAAGAGAGAAAGCAGCAAAAGATCAAACAACAAACAACAAAATAAATAAAAGCAGGGGCAGCTTGCATTAGTTATATATTTGTCTCTATCTTCTTGCATGAAGATATTTATTTTTCCTTGAATAATTCCTAAAAACATTTTAGGATATTTTGTAATATTTTTTGTATAAATACCTCATAATTCGAAGTATTGAGTGTGGATTTCTGCACATTTCTATAGTTGTATTGATCTGAAACCTGAGGGTTTATTGTAACATTTTCAAGTTAGCAGACTGGACTGAGTAATAAAGGCACTGCATTACAGGATTTATGCGTTGGGACACTTCAATGAAGTATCTTTCAATTGTTCAATTGTTACCTTCTTAAGTATTTCACATACTTGTATGTTTTCCAGTTTAAATGTAATAACAGGAATATTATTGCAAAAATTGTTTAAGTACACTCTCTTCTTAACTATTATTCATTTTCATGTTTTCTTCTGATATCCAGATTAGGGAATTCTTAATTGCTCCTTAGTTTCTATTGACCTCTTTCATCTCCCACATTATCCAGTTTGAGGAATCCTTAACTCCTCCTTGATCCCGATTGAAACCACTTCACCATCCAGCCTAAAAGATCTGAATTTTCTCAGCTACCTTGCCCTGTGAACACTTCCTTTAGATCTTGATTCCGTCATGTTTTCTTGAAACTTTGACTCCATAGCCCAATGGAAAATAGAAATTAATCTATCCATTTAAAACAGTAATTCCACCACCAAACCAAACCAAAATCAAAACCAATCAATCTTATATAACTAGCCTAAAATCAACTAAAAACTACAAAGTTAAATCATAAAGAGAGATCCTCTACATTAGAAGGATTCCATCTCAAAATAGTTTTGTGGTTACCTCTAATATTTCTTGAAACAAAAAGCCTAAAAACCCTAGGAATTATTGGAGTGATAACAACACCGACTTATTTTTCCTTTTGGCAAACATTTTTTTGGACTTATGAGGTGCGTGTCCACTCTAAAATCGTAATCACCTAGATTTTGATTAATAATTCTTTGTTCACTGAAATGTGAACATGATGATAATTAGAGGAATTTAGGTTTAGTGGAGTATAACTAAAAAGATTAACATGTTTATAGGTTTATATTAGTGTTGAATAAATGTATATCATATAATGTAATAGTTTCTAAATTTGTAAATAGTTTTTAATATTATTTAAGTTTAAATGAATTCATTTAATAGTTGAGAAATAAATTTTTCGGATATGTGAGATTATTTCAGACGTATTTTTCATATCTACTTCTTTAAAATTTTGTTATTAACACATTTTATTTTATATTTTTTCCATTATGTAATATTATTAAATTTGATATTGTTTTGTTTTATAGTATTTTTGAATTATTTTAAACTGAAAATTTTTATAACCTTTTAACCATTAGGCATTAATGTTGGAGAATTTATGAGTTTTCTTCTAGATTTTTTCCTCTCATCCCAAAGTAGAGGAAGCGGTTTACAAATATATAACCAATCTCGTCGCTGCAAGAAAATTTCAATACCCAAAACATATTAAGCCATTTGGCACGCTTCTGCTTTACTACGATGAGTTGCAGAGCATGAAATATCTGCACACCGCAATATGTGAATCCATGAGACTTTACCCATCGGTGCCCTTCGAGTCCAAGCATGCACTGCACGACGACCTCATCCATATGGAACAAGAGTTCCATTCATTATGTGATTCTTATTGGAGGGTCTACTAGGCTTCCCACAGTTTAGTCATTATTTCAAGACTTTTTTAATGGCAAGGAACTCTACAAGAACATCAACCTGATTAGGTCGTCGCATACAGACCTAAGGTGTATGTCACTATTTTTAGAAACGTTTCTTCTGGATGTAATTCCTCATTCACTAGGGTTTGAAGTTGTAAATGGTCATTTGAGAATCCTTATCCCCAATAACACCCTTATCCCCACCAACAAGAAGCGGGTATGTTTTACTGTCTCAAACAACCAAACTAATTTTTCATTTCACGTGTATGAGGGTGAGGGAAGTCAAAGACAAGACAACTTGTGTGGCATTCCTGCAGCTCCAAGAAAAATTTCCTTGATTGATGCACGCTTTGATATTAATGATGAAGGTATTCTCATTGTATCTGCGATGGACAGGACCAATGATGAGAAGAACACTATCACAATCATAAGCGACTAGGGTATATTGAGTAAGGACGATATTGAGAAAATGTTTCATGATGTTGAGAAATACAGTTCCGAGGATGCAGTGCACAAAGTGGATGCCAGGAATTCCCTTGAGAATTATGCTTACAACATGAGGAAAATGGTCTGAGTGATTGAGGATGCTCTGTAATGAACTATCCATTGGCTCAACCAAAATAAGCATGATAAGGCCGACGCATTTGATGACAAGATAAAGGAGCTAGAGAGTATTTTCAATTCCATACATCATGAAGATATGCGTAGGTGCTAATATGGGATTTTTTGGGTGCTAAGATGTGCATCTTGATCTCGATTTGGAAATGGAACTACTCGATATGAGTCTCGATCTCAAGACTCAGAATCTTCAACTCACTCACTGAGGTGGTTGGATCAACTAGCCCTATTATTCATGATGATTGGTCTCGGTATCAATAGTGGACTGAATCTAGGTAGAAGAACTGCCTACACTTGGATATGTTGCTTGTGGTGTTGTATAAGCATCTAAGTAAATGAACTAATTGATGATATACATACTGCTTCATTTTATTTGAGCCAAAACCCAATTTTTTTAGTCCCAGCTTTACAGACAAACATGTAGCATTAATGACAATGCATTTCTCCTTTTTAACTAGTTCCATATTTTTTCATCTCGAGTCCTGATATTGTAATTCAAAATTGATTTTACTGCTAAGGAAGAAATATAAATTATGCAAGGCATTATTTTATGGTATAATTATAACATCTTGTCGTCATTGCATTAGAAGTAGCGAACCAGGTGGTTTTGTGAGGGTGAACATGGACTATTGTGACGAAGGGTTTGTTATTATGTCTGTTATCTTAGCGCATTTATTCGTTGGGATTTAAATTTTTTAAATTTAGGATCCCACAATGAGTTGTGAGTTGCCATAGTTGATCGTTAACAATTAGGAGCACATTGAGAACTACACCTGGAAGCCTGCACATGATTTTGTTTACATAATCGACAATTTTTAAAAGTATATTTCTCTCTTACGATGTGTTTGTGTTTCTATATTTTTTAAGATATATATTTGGGGTTTAAGAAGATCATTTATACTCTTTGAGTGGATAGTAATAAACACCATGCTCATTTTTTTCATGGCAGCCGAGGGTATATTCTCAGCATTTGTTAATAGATGGTACTATGACACCCCTAACAATACCTTGGTATGTATGTCTATCTGAGTTATCATTTTCACACTCTCTCACCCACACAATGCCTTTGTTTATTATGTTTTTTTTCACATTATTATAACCATCTTCATAAAACTGAGAGTCATACTAGCACTTTTATCTAAATCACTTTTATCTAAATTATACCCACACTTCCCTTAACTTATTCTCACCACAAACAAATTTTCCAAAACAAAAAGCAATATACATTATTTATTATTAGAAATGAATAATTAACTCAGAAACAGATTGCAGAAAACACAGATACAGAACTAGACAAAACAATGGTGGAAAAGAGGCTTCAGCCTCATGGCATTCTCATCATTCTCACTTATTAAAAAAATTTAGTTTACAATTTAAATAGATGAGAGACAATGTCTAAGATAGTCTGTGCTATCTTAGACTCCTTTGGTTGAGATAATTTCTCACCAAAAACCCACCAAGATAGGAGTTACTAAACAAACTCCAATATTTGAGGAACAACCCAAGAGTTAGGCACATATTCCTAACTTGGAATATTTAATTAATTAATTTATGTTTGGATTTATTATTTCTTTTGTGAGAGAGGCTAACATTCCCCCCTTCAATGATAAATCCATAATAAGAACGAGGAACCATCTTCCAAGTTCTCATGTTGATCCTCAGAAACATTGCCTGAAAAACCGCCAAAGCTGGATGCTAAAAACTGCAATATGAAGAGACCATGAGTCAGTTGTATGTCTGATTCATCTCTGAATTTCGCTTGACAACTCCATCAAGTTTCAAGTTGCAAAAGGATCCATCTGTCCTTTGCATGAAATCAACATCCTTTGTCCACTGAAAAATTTTGTTCAAAGCCCACTGGCTGATGATGTCAAAAACAACTCACTGTTGCTTTTGTTGTGCTAAAAACTGTTCACTGTTTCTTTGCTGTCAACTGCCCACTGGAAAATTTGTTGATGCCCACTGGAAATTTTTTTGATTCCCACTGGTTGTTGAAGATGCCCACTGGCTGCTTTTGCTGTTTTTGTCGAGACTTTCAGTCTGACAACCATTGTCAATTTCATTGACATTTTCCCCCCTTTGTCAGCTGAAAGGAGAGACAAATCTCTGGAAATTTTTCCTGTACTCTCCCCCTTTAAGTGTAGGAGTTTTACACTGGTGTACTCCCCCATTCAACTGCATGAGAGTACCATAATATTTTCAATGTTGGCTGCACTATGTGTGATTGTATTCGATTGTAGAACTGAGACAATATTTTGACTGTGGATGACCATTTCCAAGGGTCGATCCATTCATAATGTATCTTCAATGTGTCTGCAACTTTGGGTTGCGTGCAGTGCTAGTTGTCTGCAACTTTCTTAGAACTTGCTGAGGTGAGTGGTGCAAGAAATCCTGCACTGAAAAACTTAATGGGCTTGGAATAATCTGGGATATGCAGGTTGGTGTCATTGGTGACATATCCTAAGCCTCGTCGATTCTTGTTATTCTGAATTTCTTCCCAGGGCTTGATGATGGGCTTGGAAGAAATTTGAAATGGAAAAACTTCGACACTTGAAGCTGTTTGAATGAATGACTTATCATCTGGATGGTTCAAAGACTTGAAAGTATCACTCTTTTCTTGCAATTCAATCCTTTGAAGTTGCGACTCTAGTTGAAGAAACTCAATGGTTTCATGTGTTTGTCGTAGATGCCGTGAAATATCGACAAGAGTTTCTTTGCTAACGTGCACCATGTCTTCATCACTGGAGATGATCAAACTGTGAAGAATGTTTAACAACTAAATATGTTGCGCCATCTGAACTTGCTAACTTGAAATCAGGCTCTCTTGTTGTAGATGTCGTACTTTGAACTGTTTCACTTGATTTTGGTACTTGAAGGATAGGCTCGCTTACTATGTGACGTGAATGGAATGCTCGCTTGATTTGTTGCTTATTATGCTTGCTTGGAACACTTGCTAGAATTGTAGAATTTGCTTGCTTAAACTCTGGAATTCATGCTCGTTTTATGATGATTGCGTTTGCTTGAACGCTCACTTTGCTTACGTGATTACTTCACGCTCACTTGAATGAATAGCCACGCTCGCTTGATGTTGATCTCAACTTGCTTGATTGATGTTAGAGTTGAACTTGTTTGGTTGCTTTGATGGTTGCTGCAATAAACTTCACTCTGGCTCGCTTGATGGTTTGATCTTTGTACTGACTTGATACAAATTTCTTGAATGAATACTCACGCTCGCTTGCAGGAGATGTGAATTTGTTGCTTGTTTGATTTAGAGTTAAAAAACTCGTGCATTCACTTGATTTTTCTTAAATGGAGGGTGTCAAACACTACCGACAATGCACCCAAGAAAGCTTACAATGATTTTAATGATTCACTTGTTCTCTTAAAAATTCATTAACAATGAATTTTTAATGATTCACTTAAAACAATGAAGTTGATTACAAGGTCTGAAATGGATTTGCATGAACGCTGATGTAGACTTTGCTTTGAAATGCATTAACTTGACTAAGTGAATTTGATTGTTGATGTAGAATGCTGATGTAGACAATCTTTGATTATATGTTGTAGTGACACAATTGCACGTGTTGAACTTAATTTTCTTGCCTTGCAGCCATTTCGTTACATGTGTTGTGCTTGCTGATATTGAACTTTATGTATGTGTTAAATAAGATAATTTATGTGTCAAAACTAGACACAAAAGCAACAACATGAATTCATAAAAACATGTGCCATCACAAACACACATGGTGTACCTAAGATCCCCTTATTCAATTTCGGGCGGATCTAGGACACTTCAACACCACAAATAATATGTCTTTATTAAACTTTGAAGTACATAATGATAATGCCAAGCTGGCAACCCTTTGAAACAACTCACCTTCAAAATCTGAGTGGATAGTGACACGATATCTCTCAAAGTAAAATAATACTTTGAATTACAACAATGGCTTTCCCTTATCACTCCAAATTTACAAAAAATAAATCATCTTATCTCTCCACAAAATCACTTCAAAAACTTTCAAATTTTAAACTTATCACTCCAAAAAAAGCACACTATCTCTCCAAAGTAAATGAAGTCTACTCCTTTTAAAAGAAGTACCTTCAAAATTTTCCAAACCCTTTATAATACAACCAAAAAAAAACTTTTTAATCCTCCCTTTTCCTTTTTTGTTAAAAAAACATTAAAAGGTCTATAAAATCACTTTCAAAAAAGTGATTTATGGTTTGAAATTTTAAATCACACTTAAAAAAATTGTTGTAGAGACCGTTTGGGGAGATCAGCCCTTCAAGGGAACCGGCAATCTTTACTGCAGAGCAAGTTCTTGCATGTAAAGACTATTTGGGGAGATCGATCCTTCAAATAAAATGCTAGGGTATACTGCAGGCAAAGTTTTCGAATGCAAAGTACTCAGGTTCACTATGCTCACTATGCACACCTTAAAAAAAAATGTATTTGGAGAAGTGACGTACTGAAGCATACATTTTTTACTTACGCTCAACACATGGGTTTCCCTACCAAAACACTCATGTTCCCCATGGAGCTAGATTTTCCTCTGTGGGATCTCATGTAATGCATCACATGCCACTACTCAAACAATTTGTAGAAGTAGGCCAACTCGGCTGCTCTGACCAGCGGTTCAGGATTCGGAGGCAGCTGCAACTTTGGATCAAATATCTCATGGGCCATCGAGTTTGTTATCAGAGACACAACCCAATTCACAATCGAAACACCATCAGAGTAATCAAATCATTTGTCACAATTTGGTTTATACCTTCCACATCTGCAACAACCGAGAATGCCCAACAACTTCCGCAAGTGGCTTGATTCTTCACTTTCACGACGACGCCTTTCCAGTCCACACCCAGATAAAGCAGAAATTCCATTTCTAGGCTAGTTCATGCCATTGATATCGGACCCATCTGATCCAGCATTAATGCCACCAGGCTTCGACTTCTGCCCTTCGCCGGCCAACTTATAGAACATCTGAAGCCTGGGGCTTATGGTGTAGTAACACTTCCATTTTCAGTTAGAGAAGGGATCAATATATTTTTGGTTGGCTTTGTTCCAACTGAAAATCTTCGTTTTAGAGATGAATCACTTACTTTCAAGGTTGCAGAAACTCCACAGGAAAGTGCGGAAGAGATAAAAAGCTATGAATGATACAAATATCCAAATATGTGTAAAACTCAGGGTAATTTCAAGCTTAATGTGAAGGAGGGAGAATTTACTGATTCACAGATAATTGTAATGTTGGGAGAAAATGGAATAGGGAAGACAACATTTATACGGATGCTGACTGGTTTATTGAAACCAGGTACTGTAGAAAATACAGATGTGGAGATACCTGAATTTAATGTTTCATACAAACCGCAGAAGATCAGCCCAAAGTTCCAGCCAACTGTCAGGCATTTATTACACCAAAAAATTCATGATTTGTAGAGCAAGGCCGAATGGTACTTGCCACCACAACTCCCAGATGGTGCACCCAAAATGATCTGATTTCTTGAAATTGAATCCTCTAGCCAAGGAATTTGTTCCGATTTCTCTTGCAGTTCGTGGATCGCCTTCCATCTTCTCTTCTCCTGGTGAAATTATTTAAATTAAAAATGTTGGAATGTACTGAGAGGAAATATCAAGCAAATGAATTTCTAGGATTAAAATTATCTTGGAAACTAGGAACGTTGCCTTTGACCAGGAAGATACAAATTCTCCACATTTAAACATTCCTGACTCAGTAAAGTTCAATGAAGTCAACACAAATGCAGTTTTACTGAGTGCAGACGACAGTCAAGACAGGGTGACAACATCACTTTTGGCATCAGGCATACCTTCTGGAAATTCTGATTTAGGTGCCCCCCTATTCAATGCATTAGCTAATCTAGATTTGTGTATGGAATCTGATGAGAAAAGTAATACTATACCGCAGATGGAGATTGCAGTTGAGTATTTTGTCAAATCTAGCTCTAATGGAGAACAGATGGAGCATAGAGAGATCCAAGATGAAGCTCCGAGTCATTCTGGATAAACACTATAGCTGTTAATTACGGGCAGGGCCGAGCTTCATTAGTTGTTGAGCATGCTGAAGCATTATCTAGATCAGCATCTCACATAGTCAATGGACCGTTGTAACAATTTCTCCACGTTTCAAAAAACCACACATATCTTCCATAATCCCAGCACGAACCTGGTGCTCTGATACCACATATTATAAATGAATAATTAACTCAGAAACAGATTGCAGAAAACACAGATACAAAACCAGACAAAACAATTGCGGAAAAGAGGCTTCAACCTCATGGCATTCTCATCATTCTCACTTATTAAAAAAATTTAGTTTACAATTTAAATAGATGAGAGACAATGTCTAAGATAGTCCATGCTATCTTAGACTCCTTTGGTTGAGATAATTTCTCACCAAAAACCCACCAAGATAGGAGTTACTAAACAAACTCCAATATTTGAGGAACAATCCAAGAGTTAGGCACATATTCCTAAATTGGAATATTTAATTAATTAATTTATGTTTAGATTTATTATTGTTTTTGTGAGAGAGGCTAACATTTATCCTTTCTCAAAAATACATGACAGTCCTATACATAAGTATTTGGCATCAAAAAACTATTTGAATTTCAATAATTCTAGAAATTAATAAACCAAAATTTGAACATCCTACTACTCAACACTTAGTAAACAACTTCAAACTATAACTATTGTCTTCAATCTTTCTAGTTGATTGATTCCTTCTTAGACCTCCAGGATCACACCTGTTTGACTCCCAGAAGTAGTCATTTTGATAAATCATCTGCTCTTGTGTTAGGTTCTCTACAAGCATGACGATATGATATATTGGAGAAGAATGTCTCCATTTTTTTCATCTGAGCTAACATAAGGTGAAAATTGATATTCCCCATCTTGTAGCACCCCTTCATCTAGTTTATAACCACATCATAGTCACCAAATATCATAAATTTTTTCACCTCCATGTATGTTGTCAGTTTCATTAAGATCATTATATCCGTCAACTAAAAATAGTTATTAGTAGTGAACCCAAGGTTTCATTGAAATTAAGGATAAGAGAATCATTTATAAATAAAGTACCTCTTGTAGTACAAAGAGTATATTTCTCTTGGCTAGCACCATACAATTCGCCCCAATTTATCGATTCATAACTTGCTCATATCCATTTAAACAACATCCAAAACTTGATAATATTAGTATTATATTTTTTTGTGTTAAAAAAATTTAGATTCAAATTATATATATATAAAAGATAAAATAAAATTCCAATGCCTTCATTTTATTATTACTTGACTCTGGTGTGCGCGGGTTAGAGGAAATGTGATTGGAAAAAGAATGGGGAGATAATGCATAGCATGACTTGGATATGATTCATTTGTTGTTGGAGATCATTCGTGCACCTGAGCCATCGACTTTGGAAATGTTTCTATTAGGGATTCCTATGGTTATTAATGTTGTGACTCTTTCACCTCATTGGTTATTTTGGGCAAGAGATTTTTTTAGGAATGCTAGACAAGACAGTAGTGAATAGGTAATTTTTTTTTTTGTAATTGCAATATCCATTCCATGATATCTTATTTTTATTTTATGATTGTATTTTGAACATTTCTTTTCATTTTTGTTTCTTTTAACTATAAAATTGAAAATACTTGGTATAATTTCCATTAAACGGAAACCAAAGCTTCACGATTAAATTATTATTACACGATATTGATTGAAATCCTTTTAGTTGTTTTGTGTTGAAATATTTTCATGAATATTAGAAAAGTTTACTTTCATGTTGTAATTTGAGCACATGTTATTTATATACTTGACCAAGTTCATGCATTAGAGAATCAAATTTTTTTGCGAATAAAATGACAACGATTAGACATCACATCTCATGTTATTTGTTTCCACAAGTTATCTACAAATTGAGTTTTTTAGCATGTAACTTGGTTGACATGATTATGCCTAAGCTTTCCCTGAAGGTTGAATACTAAGTTACTAAGTTTTTATTTTTTATGGTGACAATTTATTTGCTTTGTTTATACAGGTCATTTGGCCACATAGTGGCCAATATCGCCCAACTGAAGAAAACTCAATCAAGTTTCTTTCTTTTATGGGGAAAATTTTCTTTGACAGTGCTAATGTTGAGGTTTATGTCGTATAAATTCTTTATAGTCTATTTTATTTTATATTGTTGTGTTCATCATATTTCATGGCTTACACTTTGCATTGTATCTTCTTTTGTTTTATGAAAGGGAACTCAATGTTGATGGTAAGAAGCAATAATTGAAGAAAGAGGAGAACAATAACACTGGAGCGACAAACGCAAAGGGAGAGAGAGAGAGAGAGAGAGAGAGAGAGAGAGAGAGAGAAGAGAATTGGTCTAGTGATATCTTAGAGCCAATATCTTGCATAAGAAACACACATAGAGATTTATGGTAAAGTCTTCAAAGTTGGTGAATTCACCTGCAATGCCTTGGAAACACAATGATAATGTTTTGAAGTAATGAAACAACATTTCAAATGTAAAATTTAGTCCAACCAATATTAAGTTGGAAACTCATATTGTAATACTTGACATTTCATATAATATAATTTATGTGGTTGAAATTATTTATAATTACACTTAAAATTGTTTAGTATTGTAATTAACATATGTAAATTTGTGTTTCTATATTAGATAAACATGCACTTTATATGATTGTTTTTTAATTTAGTCACAAATCATACCAATTAATTTATGTTTATTAATAATGAACACATAAAATAAATTTAAAACTACTACATTAGTAATTTATATTGACTAATGATGAACACAAATAAAATGAATATAACTAAATTAGTTGTTTATAATGATTATTAATGAAAGAAAATGAAATGAATATAAACTACTAAATTATTCATTTATATAATGAATATGAAACTACGAAAGAAAGATAAATGACTACTGCAAATAATAAATTTGTGATTACAAATGATGACTAAATTTTGCATATATACGACTAATAGTAGCTAATTTACAGTATCTTATAACACGACCAACATTTAGTCATACTTCTTTGGTCATTAATTGGTTTCAAACCTTGAATAAAATTTGCATATATATCACTGTTGGTAGCTAATTTACAGTGTCTTATAACATGACCAACATTTTTGTCATATTTATTTGGTCATTAATTGGGTTTCTCGAGTGATCATATAGTAATATATTTTGTTGTATATTTGGTCATTAATTGTGACAATTAATGACTAAATTAATAACTAAAGTAATGACCAAATTTATGACTAAATACACTACTAGATGATGAAATTGAGACAACAAATTAATAACTAAGATAAACCTGAGTAAAATTTAGTCACGTTATAAAATATTGAAAATTAACTATTATTGGTCATCGAATGAAAAATTGTCATTTATATGAAAAATTTAGTCATTTTTTAAGTAACTAATTAGTCATTTTTTATTAGTGATTGAAATGGAGGTTTAGGCTTCTTGAAAAACTGAGAATGAATAACTAATTTCTGGACTTCAGGTATTATTTTTTTATGATCTTCAAAGGATAGAGGATTAGAATAAATGATAATTTCCTCTTTAGGTTTGGCAGAATTAGAAGGATAAGTATTTATGACAGAATAAATAAAATCAACTAGTTTCAATTCAGGTAATTGAAGTTTAGGATCTTCTTCAGTATCAGATGGTTTTGAATGGGAAGAAGGAAACTCAAACAACTCAAGTTGATGAACTAGTAATGCAGATTAAAGATATACTCCCTTAGAAAGGAGTTTTAAAACTTTAGGTGGTTTATGTGATAATGTACCAGGTATTAGGGTTGATTGAAAAGCCTCATTTTGTGTCATTGCTTTAGGTGGAAGAGAGGAAAAATTAAAAGTGGAAGCTTCTAATCCACGTTTGGTAGATGCAATTCTCACAAGTCTCTTTGGATCTGGTAAAGGAGAGTAGATCCTAGGATCTTAATGAGTTTTGGTATGCCTGCGTGAAGCCATATTTAATATGTGAAGTCACCAGGTGAAATATTTTAGCCTGCTAACCTCTTATTCACAATTAAGAGGTAAGTTTGATCGCTGTCCTAGGTAAAAACTTCAAACTTAGTTCCCCGACAACAACAACAATATGATGTTGTATATTTGTAGACAATTCTAGGCTGGGGAACTATGCCAAAGCATCTAAGTAAGGGTTTAATTTAATTGGATGACCAATTTATCAAACCTTTAAAACTTGTAAAATCTAAATATTTCTAAGAAGTTCAAAAGGAAATATTTTCATTCATAACAACATAGATATTTTAGTTGATTTTCAAAGTGGAAAATAAGAAGATATGTGATAATCAAAATCAAACATCCATACTGACTATTTAATTAATCAAATACAATTGATGTGTGTAGAATAATTCTACAACCAAACAATATATGTTCAGAATATGACAGAAGGAAACAATTAAAATATGTAGAGGAACTAACTTAAACAATTTTTTTTGTTAATTAACCTCCATAATTATTATAACTTCGCAATGGGTTGTCAGAGATATTGATACTCAATCTAGCCTTGCCCTAACTCCTATGTTACCTTGTCAAATATATGTAGAAATATATTATGAAAAAAATGAATCAATAACTTGAAAGACTCACATGAACACAAAAGCTGTTAAGAATGAAGTCAGAATCCTTTGATTATCTTCAGAAAATTTTAGAGTAGTAAAATAGTTTCATTGGATCATCACAAGGGTTCAAGCCTTCGTACTTCGAATTACAAAATACCTAAAAAGTGTAATTCAAAAATATCTAAAGCTAAAATAATTATTTTACAAAATACAATATTATCCAAAACATATTTGGAATTTTACAAAAGTAGAACACAAAAATAGATTTTCTGAACTGATTTGAGTTATCATAACACAATTCGAGGGTGTTTTTTCATGATTTTTGCTTCAAACTACATTCTTTGCTTTATCCTCCTGTTATCCTACTTTCTGCTCGATCTTTCTCTACAACTGGTTGTTGAAATTATGCATTCTATTTTACTCGATGAGTTCAAGAAATTTATCCCATATTTTGTCATATGGAATAGAAAATTTGTGTTACTTTTCTATATGCTTCGACCACCTCTGTAAATTTTTCAAAATTTGTCCTAGTAGTAAAAAAATGTTGAATTTCATGTTGGATAAATAGATCATACTCTATGTCATCAATAAATGCTTTACCACTTATTATCCCTTTGACTTTACCAAACTTTGATCTATCTATTGCCATCTCATGTAATCTATGTTGGTAATCTTCCAGTGGAATCAATTGGACACTATAAAATTTTAGGGGTGGACGTCCCTTCTAATGTAAGACATTGAATTTTCTATGGAATTTCTTTACCTGTACATCTAAGTTTTGACATTTATTTTCTAATTGTAACATTAATATCCTTTCAGTCAAAACTCTTCTTACTTCTAGGATTGTATCATTCCTATCTTCTACACCCAATTCCTCCAATTCTTCTTCTTTTTTGGAATTTAGCACTATGATTTTTCTAGTTTCTTCTCCTCACTTGTGGTCTAAGGATTCTTTGATTTCTGTTATGGCTACCTTTGATCTTGTTACCAGTTCCTCATGTTCAAATATGATCTTAATAGATATACAAAGTTCATTTATGGCTGAATTTATATCAATCCATATTTTTTCTTTTGCTTCATATAATGTTGGTGCTATCAATGCTTCATCTTCATATTTTCCAAGTTATTTCATTAATCTTAAGTTTTTCAGCAAGACATGCATTATCCGTCTTTATTTTGTTATATTGGGTCTTTTCCAACTGATCTCTTAGCTTCTCAATCTCCATATCTTTCAATGATAGGTCTCCCATAGCTTTTGACAATTGCGTTGTTGGATTCTGACTAGTAGACTTTGTTTCTGTTGTAGATATTACTGTTGTAGATGTCCCTACTCTAGTGTTGATTTGAAGCTCTCTTTCCTTGATTAATTTATCCATCTCAACCTCCATTTTATGCATCTGCACATTTTTTTCCACAATCATACAATGCATATTTTTCTTTTCCTTCTCAAGTTATCCCACTTCCTGTCCTTGAGGTGTTCGGTTTTTTGGTAAATTTGGTTGTTTCCTCACTACCTGAATGTATTCATTTCTACTTTTAATTATTTCTTCACTTGCTTTAACATCTTTAGGATTCAGTCCTAACTTTAAAACCAAATCTTCTAACCCCTTAATCTTGGTATCTTTAGCTAGAGAAGACATATTTTCTAGCTTCAGTTGAAGGTCAATATTGTTTATAGATGTTTGTAGCTTGGATGCCGCCATGGAAAAACTTGTCAGTGATGTGGAGACCAATTTGATCAATAGGATGTGCTTAATATAAAATGAAAATACATAGGCTTTATAATCATCAACACTCTTAGGGACAGGGACCTTCAGTTCCATAAATGCTAGTTGGAATTGTCCTCTTTCACTATCTAATGCAGATAGTAACCTGGTTTGAGTTGTGGAATGATGTTTCCATAACTCTGCATATGTTGAAATTTTTAGTACCTCATTTTTTTTATTCATCTCTAAAAAAAAATCAAAAATACTATGTTGTCCTGAAGAAGAGGGAGAAGAAGAAGAATCCATGGTAGTTTCTTATATTTTCTTTAATGATAATGCAGTCTCCTAAAAGTATTCATGTGTTGGGATCTTCAGAAGTTTGAACTTCTTATGAATCTTCTTCAACATTTATGGAATTTATTCTCTTAAATAATTTGAATGTTTCCTTCTGTTTGTTGGAGGTATGCTTTATCTTGGTCGTTTCAATTCCTTTTCTTTCATCCTTGGAGTTTCCAATGTTGTTTGACTGGAAACTTTCTCTTCAACCTCTTGCAATGTATTCTCTTCTCATTCTTCTTTGTTTGCATAAAATTATATTTCAGAATTTGAAATATGTACATATGGTGCAGACTTATGTTTAACTCTCATGGATGATATTACTCCGAATGGATCATATGAACAGCAAAAACTTGATTTAAATTTCATCTAACTTAACAAAACATTAACTTCCTTTTCTACATATCTATTATTGACTATGAATGGGCCAACTTGTGCCTTCAATTTAAAAGGTATTTCTTCTTCCTAAAAAAAATTTAATATAATCCATGTTCATAATTTTCTAATATATTCTAATGAAAATTTTCTCATGGGCATGAAAATTGATAGTTTGTAAGGTGACAACTCACAACCATATATTCTACTTTCTGAAAAATTCTAGTATAGATACCAGTCTCCAAATTTTGACTGCTCACTTAAGTGTAGAATCATTTTGATCTCTGTGGAAACCCTAGGAACTACATCATTACTTACTAAAAAAAATTCCATATACAAAAATTAATTGACAAATTCAATGAAAGAGAAATATTTGGAATTTTTCCTCACTAACAAAGTCCAATGAATCACTAACAGTGGCTTTCCTTCAACATCGAATTTTTGTAGAGGAAAATTGAACGTTTCTGATTGATGATATAAAAATAAGTAAACCAAAATGGATTGGTTCTTGAATGATCCTTCAACACTGAACTTTAGGAACTGATCATGAATTACATCTAATAGAAATTGACTGTAATTGAACATAATTGAGGTTTTCTTACTAGATGAAAACATTGATAAGAACCCTAAGATAACCTCATCTACCCATTGATCATTTGGATATCCTAACATATAAGAGACCATGGAAATAACATGCCTATACATATTCAGAAACATTTTAGAGGGATAAGGTGGGTTTGTTATGGGAAATTCAGAAATTTCTAGTAGAAATGACTCAAAAAAATGAGCTCTCTCTATAAAATAAATCTTTTGGTAAATATACATAGGGGAATTAGTGTAAAAAGGGTGAAGGGAGTCAGGGTCTGAAAAATCTACTTAGAGGTTATAGAGAAAAGAGTCTCATTATTTTGAGCAATTATAGATCATTGACTTGGAAGGTATCGCACTCCACACCAGGTGAAAAAATATGGAAAATGGTGTGTCTGAGGGAAACAAAACTGAGGAAGTAAATATTACCAGAAAGAGAATTTCTCATTGGCATCTTCATACTTTTGAAATTCCCAATTTTGAATCTCGTACAAGTCGAATTCAAAATTATTTTCAGTAATCTTGAAGTGGGTGTCAATAAGATCCAATTCATCTAAATTTATGACATGAGGTAGAAGGGGATTCTATACAAACACTTTGGATTTTCCTTTATGGTTGGCCATTTGGGAAACAAATCAAAAATACTAAGGATAATTAGGAATTTACCCAAGAGTAATGATAATTGGTAGTTTTTGGTCATTGGAATTCGCTCAGATGATGTTCCGGAGGCTCTGGTTATAGGTGGAATGGTAAAAGAATTAGGTTTGATGGGGATAATACCTTTTATCAATGTGATCATAATGGTATTTTATCTGATTAATTGTTAGTGGCACGGGGGATTTAATGTATTTGAACGTTGGTGGGAGTAATAAATGTGACAACGGTCACCTGGCTAGTTTAGTGAAATAGATAGTTAAGACTAGGAATGGTGGAGGGTAATAATGGTGGGAATAGTGGTGAAGTATGATAAGAGGTTTGCAGGGGGAGGTGGTGTTTTATGGTTTAGATTTGGGGGGGGTCCTGCCATGCATTAGGAGTGGATACATATCAAAAAGAGGGATCAGGGAAAACATTTTGTGGATGCCACCCCCGTCCCCCCCACCTTTCTGTTAACTTTCAAGAGTGTGGGGGGGTCTCACAAATGTTTTAGCATAATTGATGAGAGTGTGCTTGATCGTGATCATTGGAAGTTGCATGAAAGTTAAGTCTTTGGAAGGAGACAGTCAAATCAACACTTAATTGAAAAACAATATTTAAATTTTCGAATAAAATATAATGAGCGGCATTTCAAAGTGCTTGCTTTAAAATGCTTTTTCTATTATGGGATAAATGTATCTTGGGATTAATAGATCTTGTAATTATGGGATCAATGTATCTTGGGATAAATAGATCTTGAAATTATGGGATCAATGTATCTTGGAAGAATCTAGGATCAAGGAAAAGGATGATACTAAATCAAATGAAATATCTCAAGCCTTCATTACAAGAACCAAGAATTTTAAGAAAGGGAATTTTGGGAAATCCAAGAAGAAGACAAACATGTCCAAGATTCAATGATTTGGATCAAATGAGTGTGGACACTAAAAAAGGGATTTTCCAAACATCAAAGTGAAAAATAAAAGGAAGGAAAGAAGTGAGGCTCACATAACTTAAGAAAGAGGAGAACCTTAGAAGAAACATAATGAAGTAGATCCCAAGGATATTTATTATAGAAGTCTTATCTTTGTCATTTTATTTATGAATTTTTTTCTTTCTTTAATTTGAGTAGAAATTAGAGTGGCATACATTATTGTATACTCTAGAAGAGTCTCGGTTTTGTAAAAATCATTTCATGTTAGGTAAAATCACATGATAATAGAAATATTAGAATCTACTTGTTTAATTTTATTTGGGAAAGAACATCTAGTTTGAAGAAAATAAGAAGTTTGGAACCATATTTCTAACATCTTGTTAGAGGTAGTCATTTTGAAATGAAGGATTCTCAAGATGCTATAAGAGTCATCATTATGAAAGATTATTGGTAATAGCATTACGACTAGTCTATATATTCCATCTAGTTTGGAAACATTATAATTATGAAGGGATGTTAATGGTTGAATTATAGTATGAAAGACATAATGAAATTATTTCTCTTCTTGGAAAAGGAAATTCATTGGCATAAGAAGAAAGCTTGATCAAAGGATGGCTATATGATTATATGAAAGAAAAGGTTTTCATATTCAAATTTATTCTTCCCTAGAGCATGGTCCATATATACAAGAATCATGGAGGAAGAGGTAGTTATGTGTTTTTAGCCTTACTCTCATGTGATCATAAACAATTATAAATCCAAAAATAATTAAATTAATTAAATCATGAAAATTAGGAATTTATTCCTAATTTTCTGGATTGAGTTAGTTCCTCTCAATTAGGAGTCAATTTAGGCCTATAGATTCTCTCCACCTTAATAGGTTCCTAGATTGGTGTATGGTTGAGATTTTTCCTCAACCAAAGTGTCCAAGATAGACACACTATATTGAGACACATTCTCCTCTTGTATTTATATTTTTATTATACCATTGTTTTAATAATGTGAGTGTGAGGAGTACATCAAGGTTGTGGCCTTTCCTTCCATGTCTGATTTTCTGTGTTTCTGGTATGTGTTTTGTGTGTGTAAATTTTATTAATTTCCCTTCATGAATATGTTCTTGGTTAGTCTTACAAAATAAGATATTTGACATGTTTTGGAAAGAATTAAGAATCAAGAAAGATTACATACGACTATGTTGATCAACATCTAGTATGGTCTCTGAAAGATTGAAAGGGAGTTAACAAAGACAACTCTAAGAAAGATATTATAGCTTGGTAATCAAGCCTCGTTATATGGGCACTCTAATGACTGTATAAAGAAACATTCATATGGACATGGATCATGGAAAAGGATGTTGATATCGAAGGAATTTGATAAGAAGGGCCATTATGACAAGGTAATTCTTATATTTAACTTTTAAAATTGGTTATTTGGTTAACATATTGTTTTGATACTTGGGAGGATATTGTAGGAATGCATTATGATAGTTGATGGAAATTTCAATGATGGATGCTGAACTCAATACACATATGAATTGATTATATGGTCTTGAAAATCCTTGGAAGGTGTTCACATCATCACCTTGGGATTGTGAGGTAGTAATGTAAGAAGATAACCATGATATGTTCCTCAACAAAGATAAATTTCATGATTAAAGGGAGATATGACTAGCTTGAAGTTTGAAAAGGCTTGACATAATTCCTTAATAGATTATGATTGAAGGAAAGTGATGTGCAATATTGATGACTTGAACACAGTCACAAGATTGAAGGAAGAATATTGTGACATGTGTTACACATCATTTTGTCACTGTCCCTGCAATCCCCAACTCGCACATTGGAGGGTTGTTTCTATGACCAATACGCAATGTCATGCTTTGAAAATACCATCCTTGCATCCATTTTGATGAAAGAAACATTCTTCTTGTTGACATTTCCCTAAGCAGAGCTGTGAAAATCCCTATTTTTTCCTTGGCACGAGTAGCCCGTTACATCCTCGCGCCGACCTGGAAATTTAACATTGAGCTCGCACCAGTTGGTGCTCTGTGCCGGTTAGACACCTGCACCAAGCTGTTTATGGAATGTTTTTTAAAAATAGAGGTAGAGGTTCCATTCCAACCACCTCGGGGATGATTCATTGGGAGTGGTTGAACTGAAACAACCATGGACTCCTTCCTTTAGTTAGTAGTTTCCACCTCCCTTGGAACTCTCCTAAAGGATAGGACTCCCTCCCACCTTTGTAGGGATCCCAACCTCCTCTCTTTCCTCTATATAAGAAACTATCTCCTTTAGTAGAAGCTAGCTGAACATATTATAGAAAAATGGCTGAATAGTTGAACAAGAGAATTATACTATAGCTAAGCTGATAGAGGAGATAGAGTAAGAAAGATAGTATTGAGAGAGCTCGAGTCGATGACTTCTAAGAGAGCTTGAGTCCGAATTCCTTGACCGAAAGTTGAGACGCGTTTCATCTAAACCCCACTGGAGGAGATCACGACATCAAAGCATCGGTTGTACTCTTCCTTCTACTCGTTAATATACATGACTACTGTTTGGTTCCACTATTGTGTTATGATGTTTATTTGATATGATATGTTTAGCCCTCTTTGACTGGCTAATAGTTGTGAGTGAAAATACGTTGCTATATGTTGTTCTTGTTCTTTGTCCTATGTGCAGGTATCTGGGCGTGACAGCAAACGGATCATGATTTGTCAAGGCAGGAGCGAGAGACCACTACTCTTTATACAACATCGACAGCATTGGATTCAAGGTAGGTCAATCTACCATGTATTTTGTTTGTTCATTAACTAGGAAGAAACACTTTAGCATGTCCTTTTGTTACTATACCCACCCTAAGGCTAGAGGGATTGTCTTTGTCCGCAAAGAGGATTTACCTTCATAACAAATTGGCGACTCCACTAGGGATCCGTGCGAGTTTGTCACGTCATCCTGTTGGGTCGGTTTCCATTCTTGGTTTAGTTATCTATCTTTTTCTGGTTTTTTTTCTGAGTTTCCATTCTCTTTTCAGCTCCAGTGAGTCAAGGTTCACTTATGCTCATTAGGTTAGGGTTTTTTCCTCTTTGTCCATAGGTTTCCATCTTGGCACGTTTTTTGTCTGGACAGTCACGCCAATTGGCGCATGTTTCTCTTTTAGCACTTGTGCCAACCTCTGTATGGCATGGATTACAACCTTACAGTCGCGCCCATCCTTGTAGGTTTTGGAATAAACCCCCTAATGCATTTTTTGATCATTTGTTCTTGCCTCTGGGTTATTTTTGAGTGTGTTTAAGCCTTTGGAGACTGTGTAGACTACTATAGACTTGTTTCACTCATTCGTTTGTCTGTTTTCGTATCGGTGTCAGTTAAGACCTTAGGGTTTCTAGGTGTTCTTGCACACCAAGCCTTCTGTTCAGGAACGAGTCTCTTTGATTGTTGTCAGTCTCGTTTTGGGTTTTTAGACTGAGTTTTCTTAATCCTTTTGTTTTGTTGATTGAATGGTCTTTTCATTTTGTCGATTAGTATTTCTTCTTCAACACTTTGAGCATCAATTGTTTTGCTTGTTTGGATCGTTTTGAGAACTCTCTTTCTCATTTGAAAGTTCACTCCATTAGCTTGCATGTTTTTGTGTCTGTTTCTCTTTGGTTGAGTCATTCAATTTCAAAACCTTACAATCGAAAAGCTCAAAATAGTGTTTATTTTGTTTTCCATTGAATTAGTACAATGTGTGCTTCATTTCATTAAAAAAGTCAAAAAATATCTTTGCATTCCTTTGTTGCATTGAAAATGAAACATTCCTTTACATAACTAGCATTTTTCATCTAGGAAGGAAATTTGTTTTCAATTGATTGCATTAAGGGAATTAGAAAGTTTCTTCACATGTTTTCTTTTTTTGCTTGTTTGAAATATTTCTATCCTTCTTATAGCTAGTATTCATCGAATTGAAATGGTGTTCATTTTCATATAGTTTTCATCTAGGAATTTGAGCTATAGATTCGATAGGGCCTGGAAATTGAAACATAATTCAAGATTAACTTTAAAATTTACTCAATGAACCTAAGGCAACATTGGAACCTAACAAAACATTTCTAGTGGTCTATGCTAGAGATGTGTTCTGGCATCTTAAAACCTAGTAGTTGTCACTCGCCTCTTAGCTTCAGACAGCACTAGTACAGAATTGTGCTCCCCGTACTGTCGCGTATATAAAGGGAGACCCCTCTAGGTTGTAATCCTTTATCCATAGGAAGCCGAGTCTGCCACCTTGTAACCATGATACACCGAACACAACATTCGGGGAGACTACCTGCACGTACGTCAAGTCCTTGGTCATTTCTGTTTCATTTGATCACCAAGGTGTATATGGCAGTTCACGGAAACTTGGTATACCCTCTTGCTTAGAATACCTGAGTAGTCGTTTTGATATTTTCGTGACTCTTTAAATAAGTAAAATATCATCGAGCACTTTTCCTTTCATGCTCGTTTCAAATTGAAAGTGACTAGAGTCATATTTTGTCTGTTTCTTGACTCTTAAAACATGAAACAACAAATTTTGGTTTTAGTGTTATAAAATTAATCACCTATGATTACATACCCATTAAAGTTTGTTACTTGGCCTGATTGATTTCCTTGGTTCTTGCTTTTGGCACTTTCGATTGGTTATCTCTTTTCCTTCCTATTCTAATCTACATTCAAAGTGGCAGAACATCCAGTTTCATCGTCTTCACTGCCTCCTAGTGGTAGTTCTTTTCCAGACGCTTCTTTCGAAACCCCTCAATCCACAAGGTCTGCTGATTTCTCGTAGCCTATTATTACATCTATCCAACCCCTTGCTACTCGGTCTCCACTTGACGAGCCAATTGAATTCAATTGGCCTCCTTCAAGTGCTTGGTCCGGTTTTGAGGACGAAGGGGAATTTCCTCCTCTTACGTCTGGATCACCTTTTGTTGCTGCTGTGGTACCTCCTAGTCCCCGTAGTCTTTTTGAAGATCTTATAGGAGAATCAGATATGGATTCCTCCAATTCTATTGGCAGTGAAGGAATGCCTATATCCACAGGAGAATATCAACTCTTTCCTGAAGATCTTTCTCATGCTTCTGTTCAATATTATTCACCTTCGGTGTCACTTCTAGCTGGCTATAGGTCTCTGAGTCAGATTATGTCTGGTGTTGCATCCATTGCATAATCCAGTACAGTAACTCCTCCTCAGTGTTATCACAAAATCATGACCTGATAGGCTGCTCATCAAGTAGACTCTAAGTAACTCTTTCAAACCAATCTTTTGGATGAGGTTTAGCCTCCTCAACCTGAGAGGGCTCTCTCAATAGGTTTAAGATTTTTGATTAATTATTAGATGGCTAACTCCAGGAATAAAAAGGATAAAAATGTATAACTGGTTGAATCAAATATTAGCAAACACTCATTGGGCCATGGAGTCAAGATAGTCTTCAAAAAAACATCATAATCTGTCAAACACGGAAGTCAAGGCACTTGGAGTCTAGGTTTAATGAGAAAAATAGTAACACAATGATAAAACACAGTCTATTTGCATGTGAAGGAAGTTAGAGCATTGTCAAATTAATTCTAAGTAGCACATACAAATACTACTGCAAGTAGGTAATTGAAAAATCCATAGAAAAATGATACACTTAAACTCCTTTTGAATCTTGATTAGTCAAACAAATCTCTGTATTAAATTGAGAAGAACACAGTGACATACAGTAACACAGTTTCCTTGCTAATGAAAATTTCCAACCTTGATGAATTCGACCTCATGCTTCATATAGAGCCTTTACAATCTTGGATTCCATGATCCATCATTAGGAGAATTTGAATTTCTATTATTGGCACCTATTATATTAATGAAACAAACTATTAATTACAAACTGACAACTAAACCGTCTTTTAAGAGTTCTAATACAAATAGGAGTGAAACTCCTAAACATGTTTAAAACAACCTTATCTAAACCTTTACTGTTTTCTTGACAGCTGCAAATCCATGTTTTCAAATTTTGATAATGCCTCCAACTTTGTTGTAAACCTACTGATTCATGATCTAACTGTCCTAAAAACCAAGAGACAGAGTTCCTACTTTTTAGCACTTAACCTCCATGTTTATCTTCAAGCAGCTTTGTTAACATTGATGACTGTTTCAGATGTGTCACATGTGCTAATATTCCCTTGAAAACTTTAATCCTCCACCTATGCAAAGAAAAATCTCCGAAATAGTGTAAAATGGGTATGAATATGTTTGTGCTACAAAAGTAGCCTCTTTGCGTAGCACAATTTGTAGGTAATTGAAAAACTTTCCTTTAACCACTTTTTTCTCCTGTTTTACAATTGGAGCCTTTACCTGTAGTCTTCATGCTTCCACCAGCAACATTTAAACTTAATACCCATCAAACCTATCTCCAAAATTCATATGTAAAGGTGCAAAAAGTCATCTTCAGCAGTTTCATAGCGCGCTACGAAACTGCTGTGTAGGCTCTCCTTTTAAACACAGTCTTCAAAAATTTAAAGTTTGAGGATATTCAAAGCTTCTCCAGGATTGATATCAACATCAAAAAGAAAAATAACTTAACTTTAAAGGTGTTTTTCCTCAAAATGGTCTTCTTCTTAATGACAAATTGATTTAAGATTTATCATTTACTACCCTATTTCATTACCCTGTTTCAATGTTGTTGTAGTTTCTCTTGAGATCTTGTCAACTGAATTTCTAGGTCTTCAACCTGTCTCCTTAGCTTTATTTTGGTGGCTCTCAAATGAGTATTCATTACTCTCACAAATATAGCTTCTTTTATTGCTGGTACAGTCCAAGTGAAATATTGTGTTTCACTGCTAATGATTTCAGGTTTAGCAACCCTTTCAACTTCCCAGAGGGCTTTCATCCTCTTGAAATTTGTCTTTTCAATAGCATGCTTTCTTGCTCTCTTCCTTAGCCTGGAAATTTCAAGATTGGTTGATTTTAACCTTTCCTCCATCTCTACATAGCTAATTTTTTCTATTTGAGTGGGTAATACTCTATTTTTTATCTTTTCTGGTACAGGTGATGAAAGGTTTATAATTTCTTCATGAACAGTGGAAGCTTCCTCTGTTTTCTATAGCTCAACATGCTCTTGCATCTTTTTGGACTATCTGGTTACAGGCTTCCTTGCCTTGAATACAAATGCTGCAACTTCATCATTGAATACTAGTTTTTTGGATGACTTCATCTTTTTCTACTTTCCCTTCATCAATTTTTATGAAATCAGCTCGAACCAAAGGGGACTCTTCTATATCAATGGCTTGTAAGATATCATCCAAGTTTCCCTTTAATCCTGGAGTATCACTTGCTCCTAAAATCACTTCTTTACCCTTTTATTTTGCAATTTGACTCCTAGTCAATCTCTGTTGAACCTGTTTATTAGCTGACTGTTCCTGTGCAATCTCTTTAACTTCAGCTATCCTTTGTTTTGTAGGTTGAGGAGTTTCAAAAATAACCACTGATTCTTTTCCTACCGGCTCTTTCACCTGTTTCCTGGGTTTTACCTTAACAAACCTTTTTGATCTTGTCACTATAGGCTTGCTGTATTCTGTAGGTGGGGTCTCTTTTCCTTTAGGGTTACTGCCTGTAGTTTGTGCTTCCACTCCAAAACCACATAAAAAGAAATGATGACCATTCTCTGTTGATCTTTCAGAGTTCATGTAATACCATTAACTTAATTAAACCATGGTGGAATAAAGAGGTTTCACACCCTTCAGACTTCATTTGAACCTTGTCTACCATCTTAGCTATACTTCTATACAGAAAAAATGGCAAATCTAAAGATATCATGCTAGTAAAGTGAAAAAGAAGTTTAAAATGATATGAATATAATTTATGATACCTTCCCTCACAGGTAAAATACCTCTGGATGTTGTATAGCAAATTGGCATATGAATCCTTGATGCAGATCCTGGGAATTGCATTGTTTAAATCCATTTCTGCAAACTCTGGATTTAGAAACACTTTGCATGCCTCCATGTTAAATCTGAAACCTTTGAACCATGTCTCTTGCCCCCTAGGAATCTCTGTTACTAAGGCAATAATCTCAGGAGTAACTAACAAGTTTAAGATTTCAATTTTTGTGTTTGAGCCAGTAAAATGTAAAGCAAACTCCTTTGTCACCTAACTATTTCCTCCCTGTAAATTTTCACAAAATTTCAAACCCCCTACCTTCTTGAAAGCCTCCAATACTGATTTTTATTTAGCTAGGGTTCCTATGCTTTCAGGCTCTGTCCTTCAACAATGTCCTGACCTGTGATTTTTCTTCTCCTCAATCATTTTTGTCTTTGAATTTCTGAAAGTTTCTTGTGAACTCTGATTGTCAGCCTCGCTTGAATTCAAAACAATCAGCCTCGCTTGATTAGAGTAATAAGCCTCGCTTGATAATGGGTAATAGAAGCTTTGGTGTAAGATTACCACAAGCTTTACTCCTTAAAACGGTCTTTTGGAGTGTTTTTCATGCAAACTGGAATAAGAAACCAGCCATCCCTTTCAAATTTGAACTTAGATTTCATAAATGAAACCTCTACAAATGAAATTATGATTTTTAATGGCTGTTTGTCTTGGAAATGACCTCTAATTGACACCTAATGATGAAAAACTAACGGAATTTGAATGATTTGATGATTTGACATGACCCGCTATGAATCCGCGCTTTCGTAGCACGCTTAGTGTATTTTCAGAGAAATTCACTACGAAAGTAGCAGCGCTTTCGTAGCGCAAAACAGACTTTTTCCATTGACTATGCTATGAAAGTGTGGTTTCGTGGCTAATTTCAGAAAAAATTTCAAAGGGTTAAAATATGACTTCCAAACAGAATATGGCACATTTAAACCATGGAATGAGGTTGTCAAACTTTATTTGGAAATGAAAATGACACTTTTGAGACTCTAACCCTATCACTTACCCCTTAAAACATGAAATGACTCAACACCTATCTAAGACCATGACTAGGAACCAGGTAAACTGTCAAAGTTTAAAAAAAAACTTTTATGGTGATAACACTCGGAGTTCGGTCCAATCTTCGTCAGTACCTTTACCCTCAGCATCAGATTCGTCGGTCACTGTTACATCTATTCCAATCCAACCTACAGTCTGTGTGGCTTCTAGTTCAGTTTCCACTACTCCTGTGATTCCTGGCGGTCTCACTTTTGAAGAATATCTGTTGGTTGTCCAGCAACAGAATTCTCAGGGTTCTCAACGGCCTCCACCTCTTAGAAATCCTCGTTTTCATCACTATGATGCTGTTGGTATTCCCATATATGAATATCCGCATCATTATGATGACCGTGGGAATCCTGTTTACATGCCTCCTATAGATCCTTATTAGGTTGTTTATGATCCTTATCAGGTTGGTTATGATCCTTATCAGTCTGTTACTCGTTTGGGACCTACTTTTCCTGTGCAACCCTATGGATTACAAGGAAAACCCTCTCATGGAAAACCTTTAGCTCAGCAGGGCCCTGATTTTGGTCCATAGGGACAACCATATGGTCCACAAGGCCAACCTTTACAAGGACAACCTTTGGTCCAACATGGACAACCCTTTGGTCTCTCGAGTCAACCTCTGGTTCAACCCGGATCATCTTTTGGTCCTGGGGGCAAGTTTATCCATCACAAGGACAATCCTATGGTCCTTCTATGGGTCAACCTGGTTATTAGGGACATCTTGGACCATCTCAACCATCAGGCCAACCTTTACCACAAGGTCAACCTGGTGGCCCTCAACAACCATTTCAACAACCAGTTCAACCAGCTTAGCAGCTGTTGCAACCTACCCACCAGTAGATTCCTTCGGTTCCGCAGCCAGTTTTACCTGTTTACCCTGCCCAACAACCTGCTCAACCTGCTCTGCAAGGTCAACCTGTGCAACCGCAGGGTGCTTATTACCCTCAAGCTTCACATCAACTGGTATATAGTGAACCCCAGATTCTGTACCCTCAAAATCAACCAGTATATAGCGCACCTCAGATTCCTTACCCTCAAAATCAACTGGTGTACCAGTAACCTCAATATCAACCGGTATACCAGCAACCTCAATATCAACCTGTGTATCAACAACCTCAAAGTCATGCTTACATTCCGCAGCAAAATCCTTATACTACTCAGCAAGGACCTCAATGGTTTTCTTCGACTCAATATTCTGGTCCTCAATCCCAGTATCAACCGAATTATCCTGTTTCTAATCCCTATGATCTGAATTCTTCAGGAAAAAATCCTGTTCGGATTGGGTGGAATGTACAGACAGGTCCTTATCAAAGACCTCCAATGACTTTTAAGACTCAATTACTGTTTCTTGCTACATTGGAATTACCCAATGTGTCGAAGTTGACAAATGATCCTATTCTTCATAATCCATATTGGCCTCCGATTCTGACCAAGATTCCTGGTGATTTTCCTAAATTTGAGGGTAAACCTAGTGAAGATCCCAAAATGCATGTGATGACTTACCATTTGTGGTGTTCTTCTAATTCTTGGGTTGACGATTCTATTCGTCTTCGTCTTTTCCAGTGAACTCTTACTGGTGCCACTGCACAGTGGTACATTGAGCTATCTCGTGGAGTTTTCCAAGATTTCAATTCTTTAGCCATGGCGTTCCTTACACATTTTAAGTTACCGTTCCGCTATGAGACCGGGACACACCTCCTCAATTCTTTGAAACAAGACTGAGCTACTCATATCTCGAATCATATTCATGAGTGGCAGCGTCGTCGTTGCATGATCAAATTTGCGATACCTAATCAGCTTCTAACTCATTGGTTCACTACCTCCTTTGTCAATCAAATTTCCAAAGACATTGCTATGGGGGCATGTGTAACCGAGGAACAAGCCATTGCTTATGCACAGTACCTTGATCTCTTCTATTCTCAGTCTAGCGCATTGTACGATATCTTGCTTGACGCTCCTCGACCCGGAACCTCTAAACCGCCAGCGACTCCATCTGTTGATGGTATTATTGGTTATGTATCATAGCCTTCTCAGAATTCTCCTTCATCCAACTCTGGGAAGTAGAAGTCTACTTCTTCCAATAATGTAGCTTCTCAGTCAACTTCGAATTCTGGTACACCCGCAGAATTGAATGTTGTTCAGGCCAATCCTACAGATAACACTTCCAAAGGTAAGAATAAGGGTAAAGGTAAAGTCAAAACCAATACCCCGAAATAGGATTCTCGAAAACCTCATTCTGTTGATATTTCTCAACATAAACCGAAGTATCCTTGTTTTATTTATGACAATGAGCACTTCACCAAGGACTATCCTCAATGTCTGAAGTGAGTCGATTGCTCAAAGGCACCCAAGGAGCTCCGACTTTTCTTAAAGAACCCTTCCCTCAGCAGACTCAGATGGTAGAGCATCCTCAGTCCTCTGCTCCATTTGGTTCACAAGTATTCATGATGAACGGTTCTGCACCTGTTTCTATTGCTACTCGATTGAAATATTATTCTGGTTCACGTCAGGCAGTGGGGAAAGAGATCGCTGATGGTCCTCCTCCTCCTCCTATTTTTGGCCCTCTTGAGATTGAATGGCCTAGCACTAAATCTGTTGTGTGACCACCTTCCAAAGGTGTGCTCCGTAAGTCTTCGTACAATCCCAATGCCCGTGCTGCTCAGCATTACAGTATTGTTGAAGGTTTGGCTCAGACTTCGTCTGCAATGTCTGTGTTAGAAGTACTTCAAATTTGTCCTTCGCAACGGAAAGATTTTCTATCTGCGATAGGTGGGATTGATCTTGCCGATACTAGCTTGCTCACTTTCGATTTAGAGAATTTCGTCCTGTGACTCCCACACCAAATTGTACTCATCATTCAAGTTGGTATTAATGGTTTGAATATTCACCACGCTATCGTGGACGAGGGTGCATCTACTTGTGTTATTTCATCTACTTGTTGGAAAGCCATTGGTTCTCCAGCGCTTACCTCATCACCCAATTCCCTTGAAGCATTTGATGGAAGAGAATCTAAACCTCTTGGTTTTCTCGCTATTTTGCTGATCACATTAGAAGGGAAGACAGTCAATGTCGAGGTCGAAGTCGTTGATGCAAAACTCAATTATAATATTCTCCTGGAACGCAGTTGGACTCACGCCATGTTGTGCATTCTGTCCACTCTCTTTCGTGTTTTTAAGTTTCCACACAAAGGAAAGATTATAACTGTTGATCAATTGTATTTTTTCACTTCTTCTTTCGAGAACAACATTCCATATGTGGATAAGATTCCTACTCCTTACGAGAGTGTAGGGCCAGGCCTTTTCAAAGATCCTACCCTCATGGGTGTTTTCCCTCTTCCACCACCGAACACTGTTCAAGTCAACATGATTTCTCGAACTGATGACCCCTGGGTTATCCCTTATCTTGAAAAAATCAATTCATTCAGTGATTCGATGCCTTTGAGCCCGATTGAAATTGATTATTGTGAACTCATTGCTGCATCAAATTCTAATCATGATTCTGCTCCTTCGAGCATAACTCTTGAAATCTATTCTCAATCCCCTTGGCTTGGTGATTTTGATTCACCGGATCCTTTGAAAGAAGTGTTTCCTTCCGATGAGGCTATCGTGGAAACCTTGTCTCTCGATGATCTACCGTGGGATGATGGTCATCATCGTTCCTTGTTTCTACCAAGCCTCAAGGCCATGTCTACATGTCTTGAGAATTTTGCCTCTCAGGTTCCTTCTCCTCCACTTCAAACACCTGTTCAGGTCCATGAGGTTTTTTTGGAAGGTAACTTGAGTAACATCACTCAAACGATGCCTATCGACATTTCCATTAGACCTGGAATCATCGAGAACATCCATATTGGGGTTACTTGTTCTTCGGATGAAGTGCGAGTCTATACTAGCCTTTTTCGTGAATTTCGTGATGTCTTTGTGTGGTCCTATGAAGAAATGCCTGGTATTGGTGCTAGTATCGTGGTACATGAGATTCCTACTTACCCCGATTCGAAACATTTTCGTTAGCGTCTTCATCCGGTGCATCCTAGGAAAGCTGCTGCCATTAATGCTGAAGTGAAAAAGCTTCTCAAAGCTAGTTTCATTTATCTGATTCCCTTGATAGAATGGGTTTCAAATATTGTTCCCGTAGATAACAAACAAGGCATTATTTGTGTCTGTGTTGACTATCGTGATATCAATTGAGCTTGTCCTAAGGATAATTATCCTACTCCTTTCATCGATCATATCATTGACGATTGTGCCGAGAGTGAGATTTTTTCCCTTATGGACGGTTTTTCAAGTTATAATCAGATCAACATTCTCCCGACTGATCAACACAAGACTTCCTTTATCTATCCTTGGGGTACCTTTACATATAAGAAGCCTCCCTTTGGTTTGAAGAATGTCGATGCCACCTTTCAACGCGCAATGTCTTATGCCTTTCATGATATTCGTCACATCATTCAACCTTATCTGGATGACCTTCCGGCTCATTCAGCTAAGCGTAGAGATCATCCTGAACATCTTCGTCAAATTTTTCTTCGTTGTAGACATTATAACATTCAGCTTAATCTGCACAAGTGTGTCTTCTGCATTGATTCCGGTAGACTCTTAGGGTTTATCGTTTCCAAAGACAGAATTCGCCTAGATCCTCTCAAGGTTGAGGCTATTATTAATCACCCCTCTCATTCCTCATTGCATCAGTTGTAGAGTTTACAAGGGAAAGCTAATTTTCTTCGTTGTTGTATACCTAACTATGCCGAAGTAGCTAAAGGATTCCAACGTTTGTTAAGGCAGGGCGTTCCTTTTTACTGGGATGAGATCGCTCAGAAATCTTTTAATGCGTTGAAAACATTGTTGGTCAATGCTCCTCTCCTCTGCCCTCCAGATTATCATCGTGATTTTTCCCTTTATTTGGCTACTGCTTTCAGCATGATCGCCATGGTTTTGGTACAAGACGATGATGATGGTCATGAGCATGTTATTTATTACTTGTCTTGTAACCTTCTCGACCCCGAAACGCGTTATGCTCACGTCGAGAAGTTAGCGTTGGCCATTGTTCAAGCAGTTCAATGTTTTCTTCATTATATTATTTTGCGTACAGTGATTGTGATTTCTGAATGTAACCCCATGACCTACATATTGTCTCAACAATTGCTGGGGGGAAAATACTCAAAGTGGATTGTCATCCTCCAAGAGTTTGATTTGGAATTTATTGCTGCCAAATATAAGAAATCATTGGTCTTTACTGATTTACTTTGTTCTCTCCCTTCCAACTCCTCTCCTTCTCGTTCTAAGGACTTCATTCCAGATGATTCTCTTTTCTTGATTAGCACCCTCGATCCTTGGTACGGTGATATCATCTTCTATCTCCAAAATTCATCTTTTAGATCTAAGTTGATGAAGGATGCCCGCCGACGCATACGCCATCAGTCACAACCTTATCGTATAGTTGGAGATACTCTATATCGTATTGGAGTTGATTCTATACTCCGACGACGTTTGACCCTTGAGGAAGATGAGAAAGCTCTGAATGACTGCCACAGTGGCGCCTGTGGCGGTCACATGTCTGGTTATGCTGCTGCACAGATAATTCTTCGTGCTGGTTATTTTTGGCCTTCCATTTTCAAAGACTGTATTGTCGCAGTTTGCATATGCCATGATTGCCAAATTTATCAACGCAAGATGCGTGCACCACTTATTCCTCTTCACCTTTTCATTACTGTTGGTCCCTTTTTGAAGTGTGGCATCAATTTTATGACGTGTAACCCTCACTCGACCGAAGAGCATGCTTATATCATCGTAGTCATGGACTACTTCACCAAATGGGCCGAAGCAATGCCTACACTTGCCGCTGACGGTAAGACAACTTCTCAATTCATATTCAATCACATTATTGCTATGTTTGGTGTCCCTCAAGCCATCGTTACCGATCATGGTTCCCATTTTCTGCATTATATGGTGGCGGAGTTGACTTATAAGTTCGGTCTGTGTCATGACAGCTCAACGTCGTACTACCCTCAAGCCAATGGCTAGGTTGAAGCTATGAAAAAATTTCTTGTCACAATGCTTCAGTGTACGATTAGGATCCACAAATCAAATTGGCATCTCATGTTATTTTCGGCTCTTTGGGCATACCGAACCTCAGTGAAAAACGCAACCGGGTTCACTCCCTTCCAATTGGTTTATGTCCTGGAAGCTACTCTTCCGATTGAATGTGAAATCCCTTCGCTCAAGTTGGCTGTTGAATTACTACCGAATACTTCACCAGAAGAAGAGCGTCTCCTTTATTTAGAAAGGCTAGATGAAACCTGCCACTTTGCTGCTCTCATTATCGAAGCATAGAAAAAGCGGGTCAAAGCTCATTTTGATCAATTAGTTTCCCCTCGTTATTTCATTAAAGCAGATCTCGTCCTCCTGTATGACCAAGCTCGTGATAAGCTGTGGGCAGGAAAATTTCAACCTATGTGGCATGGGCCCTACATCGTCAAACGTGTGTTGCAGAATGGGGCCTATGAACTAATTGACTATGAAGGGCATCCTCTTGAACAACCTAGAAATGGGTTGTATCTCAAAAAATATTATGCGTGAGTCATTCATGTGTAATAGGTGTACATAGGTGTTGTTTTCATTTTTTTACATGTTTTCTGGTTTGGTGTGCTTTGTGAGCATTTTCCTACTTATTGGGTCTTGCTTATTGTGCAGATGCCTACTACCCCTTATGTTGGTTTCGCGGATGGTGCTTCCCGCAGTACCAGGAATTTGTCTTTGGCAGCCTGGATAATTTATGATCCTGCTAGTGAGTTGATAGATCTGCAAGGTATTTGTCTAGGATGAACTACAAACAATGTCGCTAAATATAACACTGTTTTTGAGCTATTAACTGAGGCAATCAACCTCAGCATACGCGCATTGCTTGTAAATCTAGATTCACAGCTTGTTGTTCTACAACTCAATAATCATTATTCAGTTAGAAATCCACACATTCTGAGATTGTATTTACGTATTTGTTTGTTGGAAAGACATTTTGATTTTATTACTTATCGACATATTCCTAGATGAATGAACATGTTAACTGATACAGTGGCTAACATTGTATTAGATAGACATTTGCGTAATTTGTAAAAGCATCATCATATGTAAAATATCCATGTAGGGAAATATATGTGTATATATATATATAGATATATATCGCATGTTTGCAACTGTGTGCATCATAACGTCAAAAAATATATGTATGTTTCTGTTACATCCTGAGACATCATGTCTCGCAAAATATGCAGATAAAATAAACCTAGGTGTCTAATCATCATGGTGCTCGTGATAACATGTCACGGCCTATACTAGCCGCCTCAACAAGCAGTGAATTCGGCTGGGCACCCCTACGGTATGCCTCTGGTAGGCGCAAGGAACATCATCAAAACGTGCATAATCTGGAATTCCTTGTGTGATCCGCTCTAGGTTTCACACTATCTCATCTTCCTCGTCGCCGTCGCCTTGAGGGTCGAAATCGCGAGGGATTCGCCTCGCTATCGGTGACATACCGATAGGTCTCTCTGTGCCAAAATCTGCATTTACATGGATTTAATGTCATAACATGCATAAATAAATAAATAAATCATAATACTCATAAAACTTAAAAAATTAGTCTCACCCAAATCTTCATCCCAATCTTCTCCCTCCGGGAGTGGGAGGTCCGAATCATCAGTGAAATATGTCCCAGAGTAGGGCCAACCCTCCACGACAATCAATTGTCGACAGAGCCAATCGAAGAATTCTGGCCTCCAGGACATCTGTTGGTCACCCCCTGCCCTTGGTATCAGTGCTACCCATCGATCCATCTGTGGTTCTCTCACTGGTGGTGATGGGACTATAACCTCATGTCGCTGAAAAATTGGTAATCGTTCTAGGAAGAACGATACTAGAATAGATCCATAACCAAATTTTTTCAGTTTAGTCTTCTTGCATTTGGTTAGTTGGCACTTTATGTTTATGGTCACAGCCTTTGCCCAGTTGTAGATGGTCAGTGCCATGCAGTCTATAGCAAGAAGTAACTGTGTCTTTGTCGCTTCATGTGGTGCTTGTGATCCCGCAGCCTGTTTGATGGTATGCAATACCACGCATACTGTCAAATCTGGGATAGTTTGTATATCAACTTTCCCACTACCTGAACCTTTCTGCGCTCCTCGACATACCCTGTCTATCACCATGGTCATGTTTTCCATGCAGGGCCGGGTGCCAGTTAGGAGTGGTGTTGCACCCCTCCGCGATAATCCTGTGATGAGGTACACATCAGAGACATCAATCTCAAGTTCTTGATCCTGTAGGATGAACTTATCTTGATTTTCATCCCATATACTGATTAGATATTGTAGTAATTCTGGTTGGGCTCGGAGACATGGTGTTAGGAATAATTTTTTCAAACCACAGTTTCTGAGGGCTTCCATAACTCCCTCATTTTCCATGGCTAGCTCATCTTCTTCACTGTGTTCCCGTTATTTCCATTCAATGACCATTTTGCCTCTTTCTACCTGCAAACACACATACATGAGTGGTATTAATCAATTTTAACTCCTAAATTTGTAAAAAATTGGGACATTTGATGCATGTTTTTGCTAGAAAATGGTTTGCGTTGTTGGCGCGCCCTAGTGTTAAAAATCGGGCGGTTGGCGTGACTCCATGCCTAAAACATGCGCCAACCACGCAACCCTAATTTTTACATTTCCTCCCCAAAAATTTGAAATTGAAAAATGCAGGAAGAAAGAAATAGCTTAAAATGACAAGAGGGATCTCAGCTCTTACCTGGAGTTGACGGATTTGCGATTGATCTACTGGATTGGTCGCTATCGTTGTCGCAAGATTGCATAGTAAAATGGGTAACTATTTCTCCACAAGAGGTAAAAAGTGAAAAGTAATTATTTTTACCATTTTTGGCATTTTATAGCTTTTTCACAACCCTAATTAGGTTTTAAGGCATGTTTTTCGATTATTTTCTTGTATTATTTTCGAAAAATGGGTTTTACAAATGTCTCTTGTGTAGCAACAGGTTTTTCATGCGACAATGATGAAGTAACGAGTTACATTTTATACTTTTTCGGACTCAGTAAAAACACGAAAAATTTACTACTGGAGTCATGTTTCAGCTCTTTTCTGACTCTCTAAAGTTGAAAATATTGTCGATATTCTTGTCGTTTTGAACTCATTAAATGGCTGCGAAACGATATCTACCCAGTATATGTTTAACCCTTTTTCGGGTTGGGATGGATTATTTATGAAAAAGGAATACCTTAGCCTATCGCGACTAAGAGGGTCTCTTAGACACAATTTTCTAACTTTTCAGATTTGTGAGACTACCTACAAAAAGGGACTGTTGGATTTTTTTTTTTGCCTTCTTTTCAAACTCTCTAAACATGAAAAGATGCCGAGTTCTCCCTTTGTCAGACTCGTTAAACCCTGATGACATTGGACTTCGTCGCCATGATGTTATTTCGAGTTCCTCCTTCCTAGGGCTCGTAAAATGTACTAGGATGGATTTTTCTGAAGGAAAAAATTATAGTACAAGCATATGCTATCCCCTTCAAGATTGTTTAAAAAATAATTGGGGTACTTGCCAGAAATGGTGGGGGAAAATGGAACCAAGTTTTAGTTGTGTTGGCAGTATGTCACTCTTGAACATGGCACTTGTCTGCATTCGTGTTGGGTTGGGGACATCTTATTTCGTCATTTTTTCCTCCATGGGTTTGGTTAATCTCTTTTGACCTCTCATTTGCTCTTTTCCACGTCATCATGACCTCAGATCCTTTTATGTCCAATACTGCCAAATCCAGTGTCATGCTGTTGATATGTTCAAGAGAAGTTTGCCTCTACAAGTTGTCAACCTTCCTTTGATTTCCTGTTGGTCCTGATCTACTTTCATCATGTTCCTATGTCTCGTGTTGATGATGTGGAAAACATTATGGCCCTCCTTCGACTAGGTCACTTCCTGTCGACTTCAGCTCATTATCCAGGAATTTGATCTAGAGACTCCCTTTTGGTACCTTGGAGCCTGCATGCCTCAATGGCAGGTTTTTCGCATTCGACGCAAGGTTCACATCATTGGCCTTTGATCGATTGATTCCGTGGATGTTCGATGTCAGATCATTTATCACATTTCGTAGATTGTACCTTTTATACCTTGAGGGCCATCATCATCATTGGTGGTTTCTCTCGCATCTGTTAACCGCTTTCATCATTGGCTGGTAATCAGAATATTTTCCTGTATGTTCGACTTCAGCTCATACATTTGCATGCTCAAAATTGTACTTGTTTGGGTCGAGATGGAGCACAAGACCCTGTTTTTTGTCTGATAAACTCCAGGCTATGGATTTTTGCGGATTATGACTTATTGCGTGACTCTTTTGATTGGATGGATGTGACCATACCTGAGTCTATTTATTGATCCTTCCTGCTAGATGGCTGTGTCCATACCTTGGATCTCAGTTTTTATATACTCTATTATGGATGGCTGCGCCCATGCCACATGATTCATGTATCATAGATATCAGTTGTGTTTGTAATTGCAGGTCTTCCGACAGCGGTGTTTGGTTCGAACGTCTTCTCATAAAGCATTTCACCCCTCCCTCTCTCTCGGACTTCATACTTTAGGGGGCATCTATTACACATAATTTTGTCACTATCCCTGCAATCCCCAACTCGCACATTGGAGGGTCGTTTCTGTGACCAATATGCAGTGTCATGCTTTGAAAATACCATCCTTGCATCCCTTTTGATGAACACAACATTTTTATTGTTGACATTTCCCTAAGAAAAGCTGTGAAAATCCCTATTTTTTCCTAAGCATGAGTAGCTCGTTACATCCTCGCGCCAACCTGGAAATTTAACACTAACTCGCGCCAGTTGGTGCTCTGTGCCAGTTAGACACCCGCGCCAAGCTGTTTATGGAATGTTTTTTAAAAATAGAGGCAGAGGTTCCATTCCAACCACCTCAGGGATGAGTCATTGGGAGTGGTTGAACTGAAACAACCACAGACTCCTTCCTTTAATTAGTAGTTTCCACCTCCCTTGGAACTCTCCTAAAAGATAGGACTCCCTCCCACCTTTGTAGGGATCCCAACCTCCTCTCTTTCCTGTATATAAGAAACTATCTCATTTAGTAGAAGCTAGCTGAACACATTATAGAAAAATGGTTGAATAGCTGAACAAGAGAAGTATACTATAGCTACGCTGCTATAGGAGATAGAGTTAGAAAGATAGTATTGAGAGAGCTTGAATCGATGACTTCTAAGAGAGCTTGAGTCCAAATTCCCTGACCAACAGTTGAGACGCGTTTCGTCTGAACCCCACTGGAGGAGATCACGATGTCAAATCATTGGTTGTACTCTTCCTTCTACTCATTAATATACATGACTACTGTTTGGTTCCAGTATTGTGTTATGATGTTTATTTGATATGATATGTTCAGCCCTCTTTGACTGGCTAATAGTTGTGAGTGAAACTACGCTGCTATATGTTGTTCTTGTTCTTTGTCCTATGTGCAGGTATCTGGGCGTGACAACAAATGGATCGTGATTTGTCAAGGAAGGAGCGAGAGACCACTACTCTTTCTACAACATCGACAGCGTTGGATTCAAGGTAGGTCAATCTACCATTTCTTTTGTTCATTCATTAACTAGGAAGCAACACTTTAGCATGTCCTTTTGTTACTAGACCCACCCTAGGGCTAGAGGGATCGTCTCTGTCCGCGGAGAGGATTTACCTTCATAACAACATGATTCCTGGAAAGGAATAAAGCTCGACATAATGATATGTGAAGGAAAGAGGGAGCCATACAAGTATATCCATGAAGAAATGATATTTGATACACTTATGAAGACAATATATAAGGCTTGTTGTGTTGACTTCCAAAATTGGAAGGAATTCAGGGATCGCCTCTATATTTAAGAGGGAGTAACGAAGTCTCCTTAAATAAGGAGTAAGGATATATTCCCTAATAAATATGGAACTGGAATATACTCTTTGAATGAGAAGGAGTGATGTTGAACATCATATTTGTATTATCTCCTTCATGTGTCATGCACTTGACCAGGACTAACAACTATAATTCTAAGTGTAAGTCATGGAAAGAGAATGGTGGGTGGAGGATTGGATAAGCATATGTGACTTCCTTGAGGATAGAAAATACAAGATAGGAAGTGGAAAGACACTCTTTGACAATTGGACAGGTATCCAAGACAAGAGTCATTGAAGAGGACCAATATTATTTAAGGATTGGGAATCCAAGATAATAATAGTCCTAAAAGGAACATATCTAGTGAACATATGATTAGAGTGTGTGCCTTGTAGGAGTAGTGTGGTATTTCACATCAAGACTCCCAAAATGATGCGCTTGTATATGAAAGAGCTTTTCAAAGTTAAGGCCTTACTATGTTGACAATGTTAGTCATAATGCTTAAAGATTGCTTATCAATCTAACTCTTCGTATGAGAACCCTATAGTTTGAGAATGATGTTGTACTAGGTGTACAATTTTGAATACCTCCCTAGTTAAGAGGGAGCATTGGAAAATTTAACTAGTTTTCGTCTTCATAATTGTTATGGTACTCATGTCAATATGTATATCTTATGTAACAAACAAAATAAGAAAGAAAATTATTATTTTAAAGTGTGGGTTTCATGCTTCTTGTTGATGGTCTTCTAGGTAAGAGCATGTTCTTGATGCTTCTAGGGTTTGTTAAGTCATAGGATTTTTTGTCATGAGTCAAGAGAGTCAAAATCAGGATTATAATACCATATGGGTAAGATGTACCTTGTAAAAGAATTTATTTTGAGTTAAGAAATTGAAAACAAGCCTCCTAACACAAGTCAACCCTACCAGAGACAAGTCAGACCAGAGAGGGGTATTCGACCCACACATAAGAGTATAAATAGAAGTTTTTTGACCTCATTTTCTCACTAATTTGATCTACAATAAAGGATCTCGATTTGAAGTGTGAAATTCAAGAAGAAGATCAAGGAAAGCGAGAAAGAAGGAAGTAGAAGTTGGAAGGAAGGGAAATCAAAGTTTTGGTCAAGTTTTGACCTATTTTTTCTCACATGTGCGAGGATATTAAGTTCCTATAGGGGTCGAAGTTGAAGAACAATTGCAAGTCTGAAATCTTGTTGTTGGGGGGGCAAAATTGTGAGTTTGGTGCAGTTTTGGAAGGGATTGTATCTTGTTAACTTGGTTTGACTTTGACCTAATTTGAAGGTTGTTATCACCAAAAAATGATCACTTAGCCATATCTAACTAAGTGGATCGAAATACACCATGTAAGACCAAATTTACCATAGTAAAATCGCTTTCACTATAGGAAATAACTTGATAAACCATATTTTATTAAGCTGCTTCTAATTAAAAAATGAAACCCCATGAGGAATAATTAAATAAATCATTATTTATTTGAGTTTCCTCTAGGAATAATTAATTAAATCATTATTTAGTTATCATTCCTTGTCACATTTGACCCAATCATGAGAAATAGTTAAATAAATCACTGTTTATTTGATTTTTCTCTATGAATAATTAAATAAATCATTATTTAGTTAAATATTCCTTGTCAAATTTGACTAAATCAATTAGGAATGATTAAACAAATCATTTATTTATTTATTATTCCTTAACCACTTCCTTGAAATAATAAATAAATCATTTATTTGTTTATTATTTCTAAATAAAGGTATTTAATCAACTTAAATTTTTTTTCCCTCCAAAACATATAACAAAATATTCCAAGCGATTAGATCTAGATTATGGTTAATAATATTTTAATATTTCCCATTATTCGAGAATAACCCAATATTTTGTTATAAATAGGAGGGTTTTCCTTCCATTCTTCACGGTGATCATTATCATCATCGTTGTTATCTTCTTTTTCCATTCGAGCTCCCATATGAGTTCAACACACATGTTGGGTCTTGCAATTGTCATTTACTTCCAATACATTTTCACTCATTTTCCCATATTATCACCTTCACTCCACCTCCATTTCACTACATTTACCTTACCATTATCATTATTGGGTTACATTTATGTTTTTCCAAAATTTATTAATTCTTAGTATTTCAAGTGAATTTGTGGTTAAAAAATAGAAAATAATATGCACATACTTATACCTAACAAGTGGAATGAGTTTGTTACCATGTGTAAGTCAAAAAGAAGCTTCTAGAAGACCCTTATGTGGTCTCCTAAGGCCAAATTTGAATTTGGAATAAAACAAATGATTGAGAACAAGGAACACAAGAGAAAATCACGAGCGATAATTTAAGGTATGAGATCAATCCTTTTCATTTTATTTTTGAAAAATTTACAAAGGAATCGATTGATAAAATCTTGACTATGCTAACAAAATAAAAAATCTCGAGTATGCTCTCCTTCTGCACTTCGTGTGACCTGGAGGATCAGAAAAAGAAATTGTTTTGTTAGTGTACCATAAAAACATAAAAAAATAGTAATAATAATAATAAAATATTTAGCTACAGAATGCAATTGTACAGTTAATTTGTGTTTTCATGATTTGATTTGATTTTATTTTATTTTATTTTTCAATCAACTTTAAAATTTAAAATAAAATAAAATAAAAATTTAAAATTGTCAAATTCATTTTCTTTATTAATAAATTGTTTTGTATAATTAAAATATATATGTATATATTTTATTTTATTTTTTAAATATAACATATATAATTTATTTTTTTTAACAAAACTAAAAAAATTTAATATAAAAACAATTAAAATAATATATAAAAAAAAAACAAAAACAAAATCCACGAATCACATAATAAAACAAACCAAAAATTAAAAACATTGAAAAACAAGGCCGAGAGCATAGTTTAAAACTCACTACTGGTGAAAATGCAACCAAAAATCTAGATACTTTCAAGCCAAATTTCGATTTCAAAATTTGATAGCAACCCTGAAATGTTATTCAGTTTGCATCTGTAGAATTTGCTTCAAACTCTTAATCTACTTTAGGCAGCAATCATTCATCAATTTCTTAGTCAAATTCAGCAGGATCCATAGATCGACTTGGTTCAAATTCTATCAAAGAAACGCCTAGAGCCCACCTAAAAGCTGCCAATCTGACACCACCTTTTGAAATTGCTAATGAGTTTCCTCTCCACAAGCACACTGGACGGAACTCATCTAATTCACCTCTTTTTTTTGTGTTTAGATCTAACATCCAATTATTTCGCCATTGCCGCAACAAATAATTTCATTTCCCAGAAAACGCAGCAATTTTGATACCTGATTTTAAAACGAATTTTCTGAGCAAACCAAGGTGAATTAGAAAAAACTAAAACATGGGTTTTTTCGGGAACGAGGGAAATTACATAACTTGTGAGTGATTTTCTGTATTTTACAACCATTTGAGAGAAAATTAGGGTTCTTTGGAGCTTTTTTTTTGCAGACTATGTGAAAAAAAAAAAACGGTTTTTGCACAGTGAAAAGTTTGAGAATGACATTCAAATCAAATTCTGCTTAGATTTCACCCATGATCCGGTTTTCCTGATCTCCAGGAAGAATAATTTGAATCTAAATCAAAGTCTGTTATGGCATTCAATCCACATTCCACGTGATTTTGATAAATCAAAGAGTCCAATTCGATTTCTTCATCCTATGCACAGTTATTTGATCTCACCATTTCTTGTCGAAGCTAGAGGTGTTCATTAGAGCATGACAACGAGAAAGAAAAAGATTCAAAAAAAAACTTTGTAATTATCTTATTGCTAGGTTGGGGATTTTTTATGAAATACGGAAATTTACATCTCTTAGTTCAATTCATTTTCAAGTAATAACAATTAAAAGAGTTGTAGCTGCCTTTTCTGAACTTCTCCTCAACAACAACACAAATGTAAGGCTATCAAGAGAGGAGGTTGTCCATTCCACTGTGCCACTGTATATTGAGATCCTTATTCTGACAGCCCAATTGTTTATGAAATATTTGTAAAAAGTTTTAAAATCCTCTGTATTTTCAAGAGACTGCTTTGTGGCGATGGCGAGGAAGGTGGGATTCGATCATATAAAAACATTCATTCATCATTGCCATGATTCATCGGCCTTATTTGCAAATTCATTTTATTTATTATTTGTTTTGTCTAAAAAGAAATATATATATATATATATATATATATATATATATATATTTTAAATGTAACATATATAATTAAAAACATAATAAATAAATTGAAAATTGAAAAAAATGGTCATTGTTTCTTAAGGATTTTTGAAGCCTCCACATTTACAATTTTGTATATTGCTTAGATCCCCAGCTCATTATTGTAAACTTCATTTTTTCTTAAATTTAGTTTTAGTTGTTATTTTCCTTAAAAATAAATAAAAAATGCATCAATAAAATAAGTAGGGTATTGTGCGTTTTTCTGGAGGAGGTACTGATTGATTTAAATGACAAGACTGATTATTTTCATAATTGTGTATACTTAAATTTCTTTTCAGGACTTTAGCTACGGAACTGTGCACATTCTGTAGCTAAACATCAATTCTGCAACTGAAAAACTTCACTGTTTCACCTAGATTTTAAATTAGCCTAAATTTCTCATCCGACATCGGATTTCGACGATTCAACTGTCGTTGGAAAGATCTCGACAAAATATACATAATGAGAAAACTATAATCAAAGTTTGAAAAAAAGAATAAGAAGAAGAAGAAGAAGAAGAAGAAATTGCTGAAAAGACATTGTTATTTCCTCCTTTTTAGAGGAGGAAGACCTTCCAAGAACTGTTTAGGATCTTGGAAATCATATGATCCAATTTTAACATCCAATAGTTCAATTTAATTCTCTACTATTTCAGCAGCTAAACCAAGAAAACAAATTTTATTTTCAGGTGTGAGTCGACTGGATTTCAAACAACGAATTACTATTGTGGAGAAATGTTTATCTATCTGAAATTCTGCTAACTCAACCCTTACAATTTGTAACATTTCATCATATAAAGAGTTTTCCACATATCCTATCATCTTGGATCACCATGAATGTTCTAAAATATGGATTGTTCCCAGTGAATTCGCTCTGAACTTTAAAGCTCTAGATCTTGAACAATGGAGTCACCGGGTGAATGGTACAACCTTCGTGTGTTTGGCTTATGCTCACCATCGGAATTCAAATATGAACCTTGTCGTTCTTCCTAGAGAAAATTTACATCTTCATCTCTGGCAACGACGCCAAAATGTTTTCACGAAATTGAGTCCTGTTGGGCTGCTTCAATGGTCAACTTGGAGTAATTATTTCAAACCGCTTGTAACTGGAAATTATCCTTTCCAGTCTGAGAGGGCTCTCTCAAAAGGATAAAGGATATTCAATGAACAACTTGAAAGCATATGGCTAACTTGAATTGGATTGAATGTGTTTTTGTGTAGGTGAAATGTGTATAAGGTTTACTACCATTGGGCTTATGGAGTCAATATGAAAACTAAGTCACAAGTCAATCTATCTCATGGAAGCTGAGGCAATTGTATTCTTATAAAACCACACATGAAGGAAAGAATAACAAGCTATATGCATACAGGAAGTTGGAGCATGTCACCATGAATTCCAAGTGATTATACATAAGCAAACTAATAAAACATGACAAAACAACAAACTAGGTGTATAAAGGAAGTTGGAGCATGTAATCATGAATTCCAAGTGATTATACAACTAGAAAACTGGAGAAAAAGTAAAATACTGATATAAGAAACATACATAAGAACACATACAAGAATCTCAAGTCTGAAATAGGCTGCTACAACTGTATATTACTGATAGACAAAGATTACAAGAGTACTACCTTCATAACATCTCCCAACCCCTTCTAACTCTAAAACTATCTCATTTATAGAGTGAGGACTCATACAAATGATTTTACACCTTGCTAGCTTGGAATTCCCACCTCAGAGACCTATTTCAAACATGATTCCATCACTTGGAGACATCCTAGGGATATATTCCGTTTTACAGAGTTTGAATACAAAAAGGACTCTTCTTTCATTTATAGTTCAACAAATCCATTTAATAAACCTTATCAAATTAAACCAACTAATTTTATGAGTGTGCTAGATTGCTAATGTGTCATTATGCCACGTGAATGTTGAGCTCGACCTCCTCCAAGTCGAATTTTTACAATTTTTTCACAAATCTGGTTAGTGAAAATTATGAAAAATAGGCTTCAAAGATGAGTGTATAATTTCTAAACCCTGATGGTTTTGTAGAATATAAGAGAGGTTTTTGTATATGGACCTGTTCTAAATAAAAACCTCTTTCATATTTCCAAAATCATTTTTCAATTGGTCATAAATCGAACATTAAGTTGACTACTAAAAAATTCATGTACAAAAATTTTGTGGTGCTCATTTCGTAGAAAACTCCAAAATCCACCTTTTGCATAACCTTTGACCTTTCTGACTATTGGAGGATATTCCTTGGGGCTAATGAGCTAAATAAATAAAAAATTCCCTCCTCAATTATCCATAAAACTGAATTTAAAGGCAAAAGAGCATCTTCAGAAATTTCGTAGCATTTTTTGGCCTTCAAGCTTGGAGTACGCTACGAAACTACCTAATGTGGCTGAAAATTATAAAATCTTCCTTTTTCTTCCAAATTTCATCTGTAGGTCTGAAAATTGATATAATGAAATACGATCATGCAAAATTGCCTCTTACCCTCTTCAAAAAACATCATTTTCACCTTTAGCAAGTTTATTTATCAATAAAATGATTGTCTTTTTTGAAAAAATAGGGTTCATAGATGAGCTCTTATCTCCCTATCCTTGTTATATGTTGAAAAAATGAAGGAGATTTGTGTATTTCACTATTTTCTAAAGAAAAACCTCTCTTGTATTTTTTAAAACCATCTTTAGTTGTCCAAAATCTGCATTCTAAAAACATGTATAAAACAGGAAAATTCTGCATTCTGAAAATAGAGCTGAAAGACATCTTGAAACCTCCCAATTTGTAGCACCTTTGAGAAAAGTGAAAGAGTTTAATGTTATTTGATATGTTTTTGACAATAATCTCTCTCATTTTCTTAAACTAATTCGTTTTTTTTCCCCAGAAACTTCCCTTGAAGTTGACTGCTCAAAAGTCAAAAAACAGAGAAATCCTCATATTCGCTACGAAATCATCAGGTAGTTTCATAGCAAGATCTGCCTATTTTGCACTGAATTCACTGTGAAACTGTGTTTAACTGGTAGGTGGCTCACTTCTGTAATTTTAAGGCATGGGTGTGAAAACAAAAAGACATGGAGTGTAGTTGAATGACATGACATGACTCATGGTGGTTTTTTTGACTTATGATAAACATGATTTGGTAAATTCTTCATCAAAGATTTGACCCAACATGACATAACATGAAACTTACAATGACCTTATCAAAACAATTTTTGAAAATTTTGAGTGATAACATGCTGATTGGCTCTCAGTAGCTTGTCCAAAATCTGCTCTGGGCCCCTATGCCTGGGTTGCTCCTCCTCATTGTGTTGGTCTATTCCTTCCCTTCTAGCTTCGACTTCTATGTCATAAAATGGGTTTGCGTAATCTATTATTCCACGACCTCTTCCTATGCCTCTACCATGACCTCTATGCAAGACCACTCCTTGGTACTTTCGTGGCATTTCGTGTTCTCGTTACCCACATTGGCCAAGAACATGATCTGAAACCACTGTAATATTCCAAATAGAAAATTTACAGCAAATAAAGAACATGCAATAAATCAAACACATAAATTTCACTCCAGCAACACAGATACAAAGAATATGCCAAAAACACTGAATTTTATTAATAATATATGGTTGGAGTACAAATTAAGATGGAAGTGGTGCACTCGGGCTTGCACAAGGCAAGCTACAGGCGTCAAGTGATCAAATGTCGAATGACACAACTGCTGCTACGTTGATCCTCTGAAAGAATGTGCAATCACCACTTTCTACAACTAGTGGCTCAGTTCAACACTGAATTTTCCCACCAAATAATGCTCAAACATTTCTAGGAATATGGGAAGGTGATCCTTGCCCAAAACCCCCAAAAAACCCAGAAAGCTCTGCTGCAAATTCCAACCTCCAAAATTTGACCTTCCTATTCTTGGCCTTCTAATTTCAAATTCTACTGTTGTGGATGCTACAGAAGATTTATGCACTCCAAAAGTCTAGAAAACCTCAAAAATACTCCTCCAAACAATCATCCAAATCCTCTACTCGAAATACCTTGACAACTACCCACACCAATTTCTACCCACAAGATGACTGCAGAGTCACTAAGTGAGTGACATAGTTTTTGAAGAGGTGATACAAGGGACAATGTATCTCTAATCTGCAAGGACTGAGGCTGCTCCAAAAATTCGGTAATCCACCACTAACTCCTCCTGTAGTGGCTCTATAATATTACCTTCACCACTCAGAACCAACACAACAACTACCTCTCTCCACTGTGCAGTCACAGCTTCAACGGCGTCCCCAACTGCTCCAGGAAAGAGTGGAGACTATGTGTACCTCAATGAATCACAAAAATCTTAATAATACCCTCCTTGAGTGGCGCTCGAAGTCAATCGGAGAAGGGGTGAGCTTCTCTCCTTGGGAAGCTCCTATGCTGAACAACACAGTGTTTGGCTCAACTAAACAACTAAGGCAATTCAAAAATCTGAATATGAAAATGATGCCTAAGCCTTCCTCAACCTTTCCTTTTATAAATTTTTTCCATGCAATTGTGGGTCCACTTCATGCATTTCGATTTACCCAAGGGAAATCGATTTACCTTTCTTCTCCAATAAGCTATCTTGTGGATCCCAACTTCCACTTAAACTTTAATTTATTCTTATTTCCTATATTAGCCGCAAAAAGGTACTTTATTTTATCTAATTCAAAATGGACAAAAAGGTATTTTCCAAACGCTAGGAAAATTTAGGAAGGAACATTACAACTGGCCACAAGTGATTGCCCCATTCTGCGTATCTAATTTATGGGATTGTGACGAATTTCATAGAAGTTGGGCGAAGGCTCCACTCATACTAGCCTCTGGCCCCTGGCCGATTTGTTAGATATTTAGACTAGACCCACACTCTACCACCTATAAGCTCCACTAATACCAACCCTGTTGAATGCAAAGAAGCAACTACAATATACCCTACTATTCGAAGTATTAGTCACTGCTTCCAATCACTAATAAAATTCTATTTTCACCCTAATATGTATGGTATGGTATGTTTTCAACATTATTTCCTCCATAACATCTTACCTATAATCACCAATTCAGTTATGAATTACTGAAATGACGTGAATGATCTCTCAACTCTATCCACAAGTGGGTGGTGAGATCATATATATATATATATATATTATCTACTAGCCCATTAACATAACAAAAATATTGTACAATGTTTGATTTGAGTGGGGCAGAGTCTGACTATGTACTCCACGTTGGCTCTTGGTGACAGTGTATGACAAGTATCTCATTTTTTATGTCAACCGCTATGCTTCTATGAGTGTGTGGAATATTTCACACAATTGTTTGTGGCCCTGCAAAAACTAAACCTGAAAATGTTCATAAAATAAAAACCTAAAGCACATCCTTGATATAGAATCTAGAAATTTGAATATTCATTAGAGTTCTTAATAATATAGACCTATACCTCGATCTATGAAGTCATGGTTATTGCTCACTATCTTGTAAATGAAGTTGCTCAAACTCGAGAGTTAGGAATCCACACCAACCCCGCTGAATACTCAAGAATTCAGAAATTTAAATGGAATTCACCATACACACACCAACCATGTACATCGATTTAAATCATTGAAAGAAGAACACTGTGAATCTTGTTAATATGTATGCGAACCAATCCAAGTACATAAATTATGTTGGTAGTTATGTTATTGAATTAAAACCAATGAATCCTAGGTATTTATAATTGTATGTTTAGTCCCAACTTATAAAAACTGAGTTCTTTTTAAAATAAATCGACATGTTCATTTATTTTAAACATCAAAAAAATTTCACACAACATCTCAAACAAAATTAATTATGTGAGAGCTCGATATTCAAATATAATGCTCAAATAATGTTACTTTTCTAGTTAATTTATTGTGCAACTAAAGGAGGGAATTCCACTCTCCTCCCAACCACAGATCAACCACACTATTAATTCTCTTGTAGTTGATCACCCCCGGGCTAGATCCAGGTTCTGATGAAGTTATAGGTGACTAGGGAAGCATAACGAGAGAGGGATAGCATTAGACAAATCTAACAAGGTTCTCAAGTACTGGGTGGTTAACCAAAGCAAGAAAAGGCACCCCTTGTGTGTTGGAAAATGCAGTAGGGAAACTATTAATTCAATTTATCCTTTATCTTAACATTTTTTTGTGAAATTTATTTATATCCTTATGTTTCTCTTATTATATCTTCTTCATCAAACAATTATCAAGAGTAAATCAGTAAAGACAATGGACACAAAAATTTGGCTCCAAGCCAAGGAAAAACTGCTTCAAGGGGACAACCCATAAAAAATCTTCTCTTCTTATAAAATATGATTCAAATGAGAAAACAAATACCTAAACAAGAAGACCAAAGCCTCCTCCAGCACCAAGTCAGCCCTCCAATAAGACCTTTGTTAGTTTAAAATCTTTCGGCAAGTGTAGAAAAAAGACCTTACTTAAGCCACGAGTGATTAATGACCCTAACAACAGATATGGCCATCTAAATCTTCAAATCTGCAATAAAAATTTAGAAGAAACCTACAAAATAATAGATCTGTGGCAGAAAAATACATTAAACAGAAAATATTTAACTAATGTAAAACCCCATATCATAGACAAAACGATATCAAAGAATGAACGATATATTATAAATTTTTTACACCTGGTGAAGGAGACATGTATGATGGATACAGGTCCCCCTCAAATGGTATGGGTCCTTTGGTTGTCCTCTACGCTTCAATATTCTAGATCTTTCTCTCTTTATGATGTGTGAAACACAAAACATGTGTTGAACTCATATGGGAGCTCAAATTAAAAAACAAGATAATAACAATGATGATAATGATCATGGTGAAGAATAGACGGAAATCCCTCCTATTTATAACAAAATATTGGGTTATTCTCAAATAATGAGAAATAATAAAATATTATTAACCATAATCTAGATCTAACCACTTGGAATATTTTATTATAGGTTTTGGAGTGAAAAGATATTTAAGTTGGTTAAATACCTTTATATAGAAATAATAAACAAATAAATGACTTATTTATTATTTAAAGGAAGAGGTTAAGGAATAATAAAAATAATTATTATTTTTTAAATCATTCCTAGGTGATTTAGTCAAATTTGACAAGTAATATTTAACTAAATAATGATTTAATTAATTATTCCTAGAGAAAAATCAAATAAACAGTGATTTATTTAACAATCTCTCATGATTGGGGCAAATGTGACTGTTGGCTTGAGGGGTCCTGACCCAGGTTCGGTGTGCAAGGTTTGCCAACAAACCCCTATACTACTAGCCCTTTCGGTAGTGACCTGCTTTCACAGGTCACAGTCTCACCTGAAGTAGTATGGATGGGTGCTGGAACCAGGTTTCCGCACCCTGAGAAAGGAAGGGTAAGGCAAGCAGAGCTGCGTTCTGTTCTGTAATTCCCAGATTACCTTGTTTCTTCGCAGGGTTAATTATGTATCTATTTTCATCCACGTGCACTAGATCTATAATTATATGCTTTCTATAACATCAACACAGAATTATCTAAACAAAGCGGAATAGATCTAGATCCAAGCATTCAGTATACAGACCTTCGTAGCGAAAAGACAGAAAATACATAACATAGCAATTATCATCAATTCATACAACAGTACTCATAGATTCAGATCTCTAATAATCCTTTGCATTTATTCATTCATCGATCTTTCCTTACAATTCCCTTCCCAACCTGTGCACACAACAGCAGGGTCCGCACACAGCTGGACTAGGATCTCCGCGCACACATCCAGCAGGAGTCCATTCCCCAAAACCCAAACAGATCGCTTAAACAATAGATCGCATCAATAGCTCATCAATTCCTATCCTTTACGATACAAAATACATCTCTATTTATAATAATCTAGCCTTGACTTTCCTATGGTCCGCAACCCATGGTTTTTGGACCCCTAGTTTTACCCTTTGACCCATTACAATGCGTTCGGGGCTTTGACCCACCCCAAAACCCCTATGCTATAATAAATATAATAAAAAATAATCAAAATGGACCAGTTTTGCAGCTTGTTAGGATATCCCGTTCCAATAGTCCCCCAACAAAATCTTGTGACTCGTCCCGAGTCACTGCACTGGTGCGGCTTCTATTTGCGCACGCAAAGTAGCCAGATTGTGGACAAGTGGAGGGAGTACGTCCTAAATTTGGGCCGCAGCTTGTTGTGCAATGTTGACCAGCGTCAGTGAGGCAGGCCCATCTGTATCCGCAGCAACCCGTTCTAACAGTCGGTGGAGGCATGCGATGAAAAACTAAGCATCGTGTGCAAGCTAGAGTGCGGTATCAGACCATGGCTTCAACCGTTTTCGAACAACCTTCTTGTAGTAGCGAAGGTCCTCAATCCTTTCCATGGAAGCTAGGCACTGCGCGGAGATGGGGGAAGGCGTGGAGGCTAGGACTTGCTCCAAAACAACTTTTGCCTGCTGGACATGCTGAATCATGGAATGTTGTTGTACTGTCGTCCATAGCTACATAGCTGTTTTGAAAAATTGGGCTCCCTGTGCCAACTGATCCTGAATAATACGCGTTGCCTCAATGACCACGAAAATCCGTTGGGCTCGTACTTCTGGAGGTATGTCATATTGTTATCGCCTGTCTCGGTCACAGTGGCGAACCTCTCGCAACACTCTGGAGGATAGTCCTTGTAACTCTGTACTAGATAGCTGCGCTAAGTCTAATTGAATGTCCCCAGTAGTTGAGTCGGAAGTGTGAACTATGGCAGCGTGAGGGAGTGAACATACATTGGTTCTGGTGGGCGGCGTTCAAAAGCGGCAGAGAATTTGCAGAATGTCCCTGTACTGCAGCGTTCCTTCTAAGTGTGGTTCGAAGATAATCCTTTATGTCGGAAGCCCGTGCTCACTCCTATTACTGCACTCAACATTCCCAGGTCCTCTTAACAGTTCCTTTGGCGGGTTTGGGTCCATCATTTTAACAGAGAGACAAGCGTTATAGAAAGTATGGATGAACACAAAAAACCAGAACTCAGATAACCAAAGCCTATTGAAGGGTGAATAAATAGCCTGACTCGAAGTTTTCCAACCATCCGCGCCCCAGCCAAAGCTATTTAATGGTGAGGTAGCTCGTGCATGGCACATACCCTCGATCTGTTGGACCGTGCTTATCATAAATGGCTGCATTGATGATATTCCGCCTGTTTTTCGTGCTTTCAAGTGTCTTTTCATATTAAATCGAGATGTGTTGACGATCATCCTTCGTGCCCACGGTCGTGTCCATGGAATTTCAGACCATGGATGAAACTTGTAGGTTGTTTGCATACCTTGAATGAGGGTTAACGCGAGTTGTACCTGCAATTTGATCAGCATTCTTTTCGAGGCCTTTAATTTGTTCATGGGCAGGACATCCTTGTGTGAGAAGGCTGCTTCATACGTCCTTATGTTAGTTATAACTTGAGATTTTCGCAGATTCTCCCAGATATACATGGTTGTAGACAGGTCCGTAATCCTCCACGTGCTTAGGTCAGTGGTACCTTGGTAAGTCTGGTCAGGTAAGGGTCGCGGCGCACCCTTGAGTGTTGCACGTCAGCAGGTATCTGCATAGGTCGACTGACCTCGGAACCCATCTGGCCACCGGGTTGCCTATATGCAGGATCACCCTACTCCAATACTTCCCTTGAGTAAATAATATCGGTCCCTGCATAGGTGCTTCGCATCGGGTTAGCGGTAGTGCTTCTGGCTTGCATTCCGTGGGAATCTTAGGTTCCTTAGGCCACTGATTATCACCTGCGTCCTCTTGGCAGGGCAAGGTTCTTTCTGTGGTAGAGATGCGATGGAAATTTCTGATGGTCTGAAGGCTTTGAAGCGTTGAAACCTCATGCAACCGACCTTGCCAATTCTCCATCTCCTCATCAGAGTCGCAAAAACATTCACTATCCTTTTCCCAATAGAGCATTCCTTCATCCATGGGATTAACTCGATCTTCATACTGCGCAGTTATCTTATAAATGTGATCTAATTCCTCCTTTTCATAGGCTGGCTCTGTATACCATGCACCTTCTACTAGATCTAGTGGTACTATGACACACGTACCTTTGTTTTCAAACGCCATGCTGCGTATGCTGCGTTTCGGTGGACTATGAGCAGAGTGACCCTCTTCTCAACTGTTCTGATATTTCTTACCACTCTATGTTGCGCTTCCACCCAGAATATCACTCATTCAACCCCGCGTTAGATCTCCAATGCCATTACCCGATCCCATTTCTTGGACTCCTTCTGGTCCTAGCAACAGAACCATTTGTTGGCTTGAGGGGTCCTGACCCAGGTTTGGTGTGCAAGGTTTTCCAACAAACCCCTATACTATTGGCCCTTTCGGCAGTGACCTACTTTCGTAGGTCACAGCCTCACCCGAAGTAGTATGGGTGGGTGCTGGAACCAGGTTTCCGCACCCTGAGAAAGGAAGGGTAAGGTAAGTAGAGCTACGTTGTGTTCTGTAATTCCCGGATTACCTTGTTTCTTCACAAGGTTAATTATGTATCTATTTTCATCCACGTGCACTTGATCTATAATTATATGCTTTCTATAACATCAACACAGCATTATCTAAACAGATCGGAATATATCTAGATCTAATCATTCAGTATACAGACCTTCGCAGTGAAAAGATAGAAAATACATAACATAGCAATTATCAGCAATTCATACAATAGTACTCATAGATTTAGATCTCTAGTAATCCTTTGCATTCATTCATTCATCGATCTTTCCTTACAATTCCCTTCCCAACCTACGCACACAGCATCAGGGTCCGCACACAGCTGGACTAGGATCTCTATGCACACAGCCAGCAGGAGTCTGTTCCCCAAAACCCAAACAGATCGCTTAAACAACAGATTGCATCAATAGCTCATCAATTCCTATCCTTTATGATACAAAATACATCTCTATTTATAATAATCTAGCCTCGACTTTCCTATGGTCCGCAACCCATGGTTTTCGGACCCCTAGTTTTACCCTTTGACCCATTACAATGTGTTCGGGGCTTTAACCTGCCCCAAAACCCCTGCGCTATACTAAATATAATAAAAAATAATCAAAATGGACCAGTTTCACAGCTTGTTAGGAGACCCCATTCCAATAGTGACAAGGAATAATAACTAAATAATGATTTAATTAATAATTCCTAGAGGAAGCTCAAATAAATAATGATTTATTTAATTATTCCTCATGGGGTTTCATGTCTTAATTAGAACAACTTAATAAAATATGGTTTATTAAGTTATTTCTTGTAGTGAAATCAATTTTACTATGGTAAAATTGGTCTTACATGGTGTACTTTGATCCACTTAATTAGATATGGCTAAGTGATCATTTTTTGGTGATAACATATTGGCCCCCAACGTACGAGCATTAGGAGAAAATCGTATGACCAAAATACGTTGTAAGAACACAATCACTAGACACCGAAGGGGAGTCAGAGAGAGAGAGAGAGAGAGAGAGAGACATAACTGAAGTGAAGCGAGGAAGGACTTGAGGGGGAAATACATACTAACTCATATTAGTCTCATTTGTTTTTGGAGTGTATGACCTCAATAACGCGGGGGAGGCATACCCATACCCGCTGAGATAACTATGTACAAAGAATAATTATGAGCCTATAAATGTGGGATTGAGCTATAAAATGATTGATACATGATACATGACATGCTGAAATCAATGGGCCAGAAAATAATACAATGGATCCCATATACATAATGAGCCTGGAAAAAATTCCAGGACTTAATACAATAACATTTGAGTACATGAGACATAATTCCCCTCCATATGACATGTGGAGGGGGGACCACAACCGAATGATCCCTGCGGTATAGGAAAGGGCTCTAAATATCTAAATGGATCATCTAAATGAGACATGCATGATGGGGGCGCTGCAAGCTGCTGGAACCAAACCCATCAAATCTGCGGAACAACAACTAAGGCTAGAGAATAATCTAAGGTCATTCAGGCATGTGGGGGGCTACCTGAAGGGCAACCCCTTCATGAGGTTTGAAAAATATCATACGCACTTGGGAATCACTAGTACAATCTTTCGGATCATCGTTATTCCGGAATGAATGTGCTAAAGTTGACATAATAGGGTCTACCATAGATGAGGCAATAAGGAATCCTAAAATAAGGCGTGAGGGAGCATAATAGAGTGACTAATGGACTGTAGCTAGGGATAATGATGGGATGAGGGAAACTGAGAGGCGAACTAAAAAATTCCCTTGTTAGAGCACTGACTCGATTCTGGAGGGGATGATGAGGGAAAATATGGATGGAGGCCAAAAATGTACAACACGGGATGAATGCGATGAAAATATGGATGGAACATTGTAACAGGAGATAATGGGACTCGAGACAGACTCCATGAATGTGAGGATGACTCAACTTGGATGCTCTAAACAAGGGTGACTTGATGATGCTGCCACATAGGATAGGCCTAGGGGGACCATAAATACATGAGTAAATAATGGTTACCCATGAAAAAAATTAACACACGAGGTGAAAAGTGCCAAAGTAAAGTGGTACCGAAGTACAAGCGGATCATATGAAGAAAATCAATTTGAATTGGCGGCAAAGTGAAACTTCATGGAAAAAATGGCTTCTGGGTGAAGTATCAAATTTCCAAAAATAGAGAAAGACCAATTATGGTACTTGGTGAGAGTTTTCCAACGTTGCTGATAGCTCATCAAATTGAGCTATGATTTGGTTGTAATGCGCGACGGAAAAAACTAGGGTTTTTCCTATAAAAGGGATTTTTTCCTTCAATTTTAATTCATTTTCTAAGTGAGCCGTGGTGAATTTGGAGAGGAAGATAAGGCCCTAAATATTATTGAGATCGTAGTAGAAAAACTAACCATTGAAATCATGATCTGATATTTTCAGGTAGGTGGCCTTAATGCTTCTTGAAAGGATAGTTTCCGGTGAAGAATCAAGGTAAGAAAGGAAAACATGAATGAACTACTAGAGAAGGTCTAGAACATCCTTGCCCACCAATTCAAACACGGGGACCAAGTGGTAAGTGTGGTATCACATATAGTAGAATGTTTGAAAATATGGGATCAAGCGTCTACGATATGCGATGTATATGGCTCATCGGAGATGCCGGTAGGACAAACTATCCAAGGAATGAAAGTGTTGTAGCCGCTACAACCACCCTCCGAAATTTGTTGGGTGTGGAGCCTAATTATCTTGTTTACTTTGTATCACAGCATTGGACACCTATACCCCTATACCTTCAAAGGGTGGCAACCTTAGCACGTAGTGTCTTCTTTGTGGGGGGTCTAGGGGGGGACCCAGCACCCCCCTTGGTGGGGGTTTTCGGGGGCAGCTCCCCTGAAGCTAAAAACAGATGTAAAATTACCTTGTAAAAGTATAGTAATTTCTAGTCAATCTGGGCCGTTCATTAGGCAAATGATCTGACGGTAGAAGTTATGTTTAGATTAGGGTTTTTTTCCCTAGAAGGCAACCCCCTTGTATATATGAGGGTATTGTATTGCGGATGTGTATTATGTGTGTATTCTCGGAGCGAGAAACAGAGAGGGAGACTGTGAGAGAGAACAGAGGATATTACAGTGGATCTGCTGTAGGTTTTGTCTCTTCATTTTTTGCTGGATAATAGAAAGGAAGAATTGCTTGTTGAGTGGATGTAAAAGCTATTTGGGTGAACCACATATATACATTGTCTCTTTGGTTTATGTGTTTTGTGTGTATTTCTTGCATATTTTATGTGTTTCATTGCTCCATAATATATAATTTTCTAACAAGTTGGTATCGAGCCGAAGGTATATTTAGTGATAACGGGGAAAGAAGGGTTCCTGGTTCGAGTGGGAGCAATGGCGGATGATGGTAAGTTTAGGGTTGAGAAATTTAACGGCCAAAACTTCCCGTTGTGGAAGATGCAGATGGAAGATTATCTGTATCAAAAAGATTTGTACCTACCATTGAGTGGAAAAACAAAGAAGCCAGCGGCCATGGCAAACGCAGAATGGAACATTATCAATAGAAAGGCACTAGGAATAGTACGGTTGTGTCTTGCGGCATCAGTCGCCTTCAATATTTCGAAGGAATCAACAATAGAGGGTTTGATGTAGATGTTGGCGAAACTATATGAAAAACCCTCGGCCTCAAACAAGGTATTTCTTATGAAACGACTATTTAATATGAAGATGTCGGAAGGTGGATCTATTGCAGACCATTTAAATGAATTTAATACGGTTACCAGTCAGTTAAGTTCTATAGGGGTAAAATTTGATGATGAAGTTAGAGCTCTGTTATTCTTGTGCTCATTTCCAGAGAGTTGGAATGGTTTAGTAATGGCCATTAGTAACTCTGTCTCTGGATCTAGTACTTTAAAGTTTGATGATGTTGTTGGTGCTATCCTTACCGAGGAAATGTGACGGAAAAGCTCCGGTGAGACATCAGGTAATGCTTTGAGTGCAGAGTCTAGGGGAAGAAGAATGGAAAGAGGAAAGAGCTTGGGATATCACAGTAAATCAAGGAAAGGAAGATCCAAGTCCAGATCAGGGACAATGTGCTGGAATTGCGGAAAGAAAGGACACCTAAAGAAAGACTGTAGATCTCGAAAGGGAAAAGAAGGAGACACATAGCAAGAAAACAATCATGAAGCAAATGTGACAGGTGATGTGTTACAAGATGCTTTGATTATTTCTTTCGAAAATGTTAATGATTCTTGGGTTGTAGATTCAGGGGCTTCATTCCATGCCACACCTGATAAGAAATATTTTCATGACTATGTTCAAGGATATTTTGGACAAGTTCGTTTGGGTGATGATAAACCCTGTAAAATTGTTGGAATGGGTAAAGTTCTTGTAAAACAACAGAATGGAAACCAATGGCTACTAAAGGAGGTAAGGCATGTTCCAGATCTGAAGAAAAATCTGATTTCAACAGGGCAGTTAGGTAGTGAAGGTTGTGTTACAACTTTCACATATAAAACTTGGAAGGTCACCAAAGGAGCGCTGGTAATAGAAAAAAGTGAAAAGGTTGGTACATTGTATTTATGCAATGGTATTTCTAACTCTGTTAATGCTTTAACTTCCAAAGGAGCAGATGCAGCATTATGGCATCATAGGCTCGGACACATGAGTGAGAAGGGAATGAAGATTCTTCACTCAAGAGATTTGTTGCCAGGTTTGAAGAATGTTGATTTGGATTTCTGTGAGAATTGCATTTATGGAAAACAGAAGAGAGTCAGATTTCTCAGAGTTGGGAAAGAAAAGAAGAGCGAAAAATTGGAGCTTGTGCATACAGATGTATGGGGACCTGCTCAGGTATCATCTCTCGATGGCTCTCATTATTATGTTACTTTTATTGATGATGCAACTAGAAAAACATGGATTTATTGTATTCAGAATAAATCTGATGTATTTGATACTTTCAAGAAATGGAAAGCTTCGGTTGAGATTGAGACAGGAAAGAAGTTGAAGTGTCTCAGATCAGAAAATGGAGGTGAATATTGCAGCAAAGAGTTTGATAGGTACTGTTCAGAGCATGGAATTCGTAGAGAGAAGATAGTTCCAAGAACACCACAAGAAAATGGTGTGTCATAAAGGATGAACAAAACAATCATGGAGCGTGCAAGGTGCATGAGATTGCATGCAGGATTGCCTTTACAATTTTGGGCAGATGCTGTAGATACTGCTGTTTATCTAATAAACAGAGGGCCTTCAAGTTCCTTGGATGGTGGTATTCCAGAGGAAGCATGGACAGGTAAAAAGGTAAACTACTCTTTTTTAAATCATTTTGGTTGTGAGGCCTTTGTCCATATTAATAAAGAAAACAGAACAAAGCTTGAGGCAAAATCAAAGAAATGTACCTTTATTGAATATGGTGCTAATGATTTTGGTTATCGCTTATATGATTAGGAAAATCACAAAATCATTAGGAGCAGAGATCTAATATTCAATGAAAAGGTCTTGTATAAGAATCAGTTGCAGGAAAAGAAATAGGAAAAAGAAAGCAAGGAATACGTGGTTCTTGATGAGATAACTAAAAAAGTAAAGGTGCCTGAAAATAATAATAATCAACAACCATAGCAACAACAACCACCACAATAGCAACAGGCACCTCAAATACCTGAAAGTGGTGTTAGAAGATATACCAGGATAAGTAGACCCCCTGAACGATACTATCCTTCATTATATTATTTATTGCTGACTGATTCTGGTGAACCTGAATGTTATGAAGAAGCAATGTAGGTTGAAAATAGGAAGAAGTGGGAGCTATCCATGGAAGAAGAGATGGACTCCTTAATGCATAACCAGACTTGGGACTTAGTCAAGTTACCTGCAGGTAAAACTACATTGCAGAATAAATGGGTTTATAGGCTGAAGGAAGAAGATGGAGGAAAACAGAGGTACAAAGCTAGACTTGTGGTGAAGGGGTTTGCACAAAAGAAAGGTATTGATTTTGATGAAAAATTTTCTCCTATTGTTAAGATGAATTCAATCAGAACTATCTTAAGTCTTGTAGCAGTGGAAGATTTACATCTTGAACAGTTAGATGTAAAGACAAATTTTCTCCATGGAGATTTGGAGGAAGAGATATACGTGCAGCAACCAGAAGGATATGAGGTAAAAGGGAAAGAAAAATTGGTGTGTAGGTTAAATAAGAGCTTGTATGGCTTAAAACAGGCTCCAAGGCAGTGGTATCTAAAATTTGACAAGTTTATGTTTGAACAAGGTTATACTAGATGTCACTCTGATCATTGTGTTTATCTAAAAAGGAAAAATGATGGCAGCTATATTATATTGTTATTGTATGTAGATGAAATGCTTGTTGCAGGGTCTAACATGCAGGAAATAAATGTGCTCAAAAGAAAATTGGAAAATTCATTTGCAATGAAGGATTTGGGAGCTGCAAAACAAATCCTTGGTATGAGGATAACTAGAGACAGGAAAAATCGCAAATTAACACTATCTCAGAATGAGTACATAGAGAAGGTGTTGAAAAGATTTAATATGCAGAATGCAAAACCAGTTAGTACACCTTTTGTTAGCCATTTCAAAATTAGTAAGGAGATGTGCCCAAAGACCCAAGAAGACATGGATTATATGTCTAAAGTTCCATATGCATCAACAGTTGGAAGCTTAATGTATGCAATGGTCTACACAAGGCCTGATATTGCACATGCAATGGGAGTTGTAAGAAGATATATGAACAATCCAGGAAAAGAACATTGGATGACAGTAAAATGGATTCTCAGATATTTGAGAGGTACCACAAATCAAGCATTATTCTTTGGTGGTTCAAACATTTCTCTACAGGGATATGTTGATGCAGATATGGCAGGTGACAGAGATAACATGAGGAGAATTACATGATATGTATTTACTGTAGGTGGAACAACTGTCAGTTGGGTTTCAAAAATCCAAAGTGTTGTTGCACTTTCAACAACAGAAGTTGAGTATGTTGCTGCTACAGAGGCTAGTAAGGAAATGATTTGGTTACAAAGGTTTATGGATGAATTGGGTAAGAAGCATGATATGGGCACGCTATACAGTGATAGCCAAAGTGTCATTCATCTTGCAAAGAACTCATCATTTAATTCCAGGACTAAACACATACATCTCAAGTACCATTTCATACGGTCAGTATTAGAAGATGGAGAGTTGAAGCTGGAAAATATACACACTAGCCAAAATCCTGCAGATATGCTAACAAAAGTTGTAACCAGGGAGAAACTGAGAATGTGCTCAGTTTCAATTGGTCTTCAAGGATGACGATGAAGATGAGGAATAGCCAGGTCCAAAGAGGAGTCATTGTCCAGCAAATGAAGCAGCAGTGGAGTTGCTACAATCAGTCTCCAAGTGGGAGATTGTTGGGTGTGGAGCCTGATTATCTTGTTTACTTTGTATCACAGCATTGGACCCCTATACCTTCAAAGGGGTGGCAAGGCCGCCCGTAATTAATCGATGCCGTGGGGGGTCCAGGGGGGGTGGCAGTGCTTTTCGGAGCCCCCCCCTGGCGGGGGTTTTCGGGGGCAGCACCCCCGAAGCTAAAAACAGATGTAAAATTACCTTGTAAAAGTATAGTAATTTCTAGTCAATCTGGGCCGTTCATTAGGCAAATGATCTGACGGTAGAAGTTATGTTTAGATTAGGGTTTTTTTCCCTAGAAGGAAACCCCCTTGTATATATGAGGGTATTGTATTCCAGCTGTGTATTATGTGTGTATTCTTGGAGCGAGAAACAGAGAGGGAGACTGTGAGAGAGAACAGAGGATATTACAGTGGATCTGTTGTAGGTTTCGTCTCTTCATTTTTTGTTGCATAATAGAAAGGAAGGACTGGCTGTTCGGGGTGGACGTAGCCCAAACTGGGTGAACCACGTATATCTGTGTCTCTAGTTTTATGTGGTTTGTGTGCTTGTATTTTCTGCATATTTTATGTGTTGCATTGCTCCATAATATATAATTTTCTAACAAAATTTGGCATCAGTCTGAAATTTCAGAGCCCCTGTTGTTTTTGACGGTATGTGTGATAGTAGGTTCATCACCGAGCATAAACCTTGGGCCTAAAGGATCCACCCCGGGCAGGTAATCTCGAGTTAAAAGCTGGCAACTTATTTTCCTACATGTTTTAAATTTCCTTCTAAGCGTGGTCACAAGGTCACAATCTTCATGAATCCTAATCATGTGCGACTTAGCGACCCAACAACCTATCCAGGTCCTGGGGTCGCAAGGTTGCATTCTCTTTAAAATCCACCCATTTGCGACTTAGAGACCTTGCGACCTATAGTAGGTCACATGGTCACTAGGTTTCAAAGTCGCAAAACCTTTTCATGATCCCACATTTGCGACCCTGCGAATTAGCGACCTAGCGACCCCCCAGGTCGCTAAGATGCCAGGTTGCACTGTCACAGAGGTATAAAAAATATCAAAAGTTGCGACTTGCGACCTCACAACCTTGCAAATATGTGACCTTTAGATTGCAATTAAGGATCGCACGTGCGGCCTTTTTATATATATAAGGGTCACGTAGGTCACATTCGACCTGCACGATGGAGCTTACGAAGTTGTTTGACAGCCCAATCAGAGAGCGTTTTCATCCGGGTAAGTCGCCGAAGCCTCCTGCAATTTTATTTTGTTTATCTGTATGTTTGTCTACCTTACCTAAACCTCACCTTAGCTGGTTATTAACCTCTTAGGCTCCTATTATTAGTGTCTTATCATAAACCATCCTTTCCTCTAAGCTCACTCTCTTTCACCAAGTCATCCCATCATGCCCAGATCAACCTAGATCCCTTTATCTTCCCTCTGGTACCTTGTGAGTGTCCTCCCAAGACCTCAGTAGCCTCAGTAGCCTTGATTTAACCCCTCCTTCCCTTATTTTCCTTTGTCACACGAAGATCACATCGGCCTACTCTATCTAAAAAGACCTAACGCGACCTCACGACTTCGCAACCTCGCTACCTAGTCTCTATGTCACCAAGTAGTTGAAGCCATCAATTTCACTCAACCATGACCATGCGACCTTGCAACTAGGTTGTGAGGTCACAGATCCACTACCCTAAGATGTATGCAACCATTACGAGTCGCAGATGCCTGAAATTTCCTTGTGCGACCTAACCTGTTGGTCACTTGGCACCCCAGACCTGTCAAGGCATTAGTTGGTTTAAACCGGTAACTCTGCCTATCACATTATTGCATCCATGTCGTTTGTCTTATCGTGGGATTTTTTCTTGAACATTCCAGGTGACATTGAAGCCAAAATTGATTGCATCTTGATCTCTTCAGCCTCAAGTGATAAGGCACCCCTAACAATCTGACGACGACACAAGATCCCGAAAGTTGATGTCCTAGAAAACGATGTACCTCCAGTGTTGAATCCCATCTACAGAGACACAACTTGCACCCTTAGCAACAATGAAAAAATGTCATGGTATGATCTCTACCAGGAATTTGCAAAGCAAGAGTTCCTAGAGGACCTAGCAGACCGCCAAGTGTACCTCAATGTTAAAATAACTAAACTACACTATGTCGCAGCACATCCCCCAATATTCCCATGTACAGAAGTCATCGATTGGATTCTGTAGAAAGTAGATTCTAAGCATTGGGTAATAAGAGACCACGTTGGGGTAGCTTTTTCTAACCTATATGCCTTAGACACCAATGTTTACTACCTGTTGCCAAACAAAGAATAATCATTCAACACCCGATGGGTAGCAACACATGATGTACATGTTCACGATACTTTAAAGAGCTTGTGGGAGGATCCTGATAAATTCAAAGGGAAGAAAGATCAGGAATAGAATATGGAGGGTCTTAGGAAGTTCTATAGGCTCATGGCTGCTATGATGTGCCAGATGTATGGGAGAGAAGATCCCGCGAACTTCAATGGAGTGTGGTTCCCCTTAATGCATGCGATAGCCACCTATGGAACACGCTTCAACTGGGCCCACTTGCTAATTTCAGCTATGAGGGAAAACATATCAAAAACAAAGGTTCTATAGGAAGGGTTAGCATCCAAGTTATATATGGCCTCCTATATTTTGGATGCAGTTTTTCGCGATGCCATTTTGACCAGTGGTCTCATAACTAAAACGCAAAAACCAGAGGCCTAATACACAAATACTTAAAGATTTTATGGGACTCCAGATACAAGCAGGATATCGATCTTATAGCAGATAACTTTATAACTGTGCTCTACCTTCTTCTATTCAGAGAATATCCACCCTATATATCAAGAAGAGCCATGGACACGGTCATTAAGGTGGCCCACCAGTTTCCCATTCAGGAAGGCACTCTCATCAGATTTTTTGGGTCCTTCAGGCAACCCCATGCATTGCCAAATTTCGTCATTGATAAGCTATTACTGCAATAAGTCTGCTACTAGATGTTAGGTGGTTTCTCCAAAACACTGAGCAAAGGTAAGAAGAAACCATGGCCTACCATGCCACTCACCATCTATGCATATACAGTCATATATTTCAAATAAGTAGAGGTGGAGGATGAGAACATGAAAGGGTTTAATTTCATAAACTTGGATTTCCAATCCTACAACCTAGAAAGGATCATGCCTGCACACTACAAACAGGCCAAGTTCAATTGGTCCTACTAAGGCACTGAAACATCACCAGAGGATGAGGTAAGGAATTGGTATAACGCACTCAGACAAGTGGGTCCCAAAGAAGAGTTTTAAGCAGTATAAGAACTGAAGGGACACTCTTAGGATGAACTGAGCCTACAGGATAGAGCTTTCACCATGAAGCAGGAAACACAGACTGGAGGGGCTTCTACCTCCCAGGCCAAGAAACCAAAGAATACCACAAGAAATAATTCCCCAAATAATTTGGAATAAGAAGGGGATAAAGAAACCTTAGAACAATGGAGTACCACCCTCGCGAAGCAAAATAAAAGGGAGGAAGAACTCAAAAGGACACAGGATGTGCTAGCCCAGCAACAGGAGGAGGAAATCCAAAGGCAACAAGAAGAAGAGAAATGAAATAAGCATCAGAAAGAAGAGAAGAAAAGGAGGCAAGCGGAAGAAGAACACAAGAAAATGGAGGAAGACGCAAAAGCAAAAGAAGAGGAATAGAAGAAGAAAGAGGCAGAGGGTAAAATGAAACAGGATCAGGATAAGGAGGAAGCAGAGAAAAGCAGGATAGAAGAAGAAGCTTAAAAGAAGCAGGAAGACGAAGGTAAAGGAGTTGAAGGGAGTAGATCACAACCATTACAACTTGGTAGATAAGTGGATCTCCCCCTGCTCGAAATCCCCCCGATTACTCCTAAGACAAGCGGGCAACTTCCCCTCTCTGAGCTAGGCATTTCAAAAAAAACAAGAGGATGATACACTTGACTTGACAAGGCTGTCCTACTATCAATACACTCACAATATTAGGCAATAAAGGAGGAAATTTCTTTCCCTAAACCCAACCGAGCCTCTATCAGTTACAACCGAAAAGGACATAGTTTTGGATACCAGGACAAGTCCCATAATGATAGCCTCATCCGGGTCCACTTTCGTAGCTGCTACAAAAGAGAATGTCAGCAGAATGAGAAGGGAAATCTTAGAGCTGAAAAATAAGCTTCACATAGCTGAGGATAAATCCACCCAAGTAGAAGAAGAAAAAGATCCATGGAATTAGAAAATCAAACACTTCATCTCACACTCACCCATGCTGGTGGATTGCAAGCCGCTACTCAAGGAGAAATGGACATCTTGAGCAAGACCATGGTTTAGGTTTATGAAGAAATGATGAGGCTACGACAAACAATTTCTCCCTTGGCATGAGTCTATACAGATACAAGAAATAAATCTGCCAAGTTAAAGGAAGCCTCCACAACACTCGACAACATATTAGACTGGTGCAAGAAATACCCATAGGCCCTTACTACACTGCCAAGGAGAAATTGAATCCACACTCAAAATGACAAGGTACAGATACACATGAAGTTGAAATCCTGCGAAAAGCTCAAGAAAGATGTGGACAAAGTTATGATCGCCTATTAACACCTCATCAGTGGTATCGACTCAATGAAAAAATTTCACCACATACCCTCCACAGTTACGCTAAATGATCAGAAGAGTTAGGAGGAGGTGCTACAGGGGATCCAATCATTCATGGAACCCATCAGACAGGCAGCCATCTCAAATGACCTCTGAGGCACCAAAGAAAACATTGCACAATACATTGTGGAGCTTGTCAAAATTTACACAAATTTGGCCTCACTATCCAATCAAATCAGCTCAAAGAAACATACGCTGATCCCTGATGCGCTAGAATGCTTACATAGACTCAGGGAAGACATGCAGCAACTTACTCCGATAGCTGTCGAATACCAAGCCTGGTAGACATATCTCAAAAAGTAGCCATAGGTAGAAACTCTGGCCTTATCAATCACCAATCTCCTCCCCTAAAACTAAAGGGTTGGCAAGAGCTATAAGGCACAGGTCGCAGGTCACAAATCCCGCCAAGTCGCAAGTTGTGACTCGCCCCAGGTCGCAGGTCATAGATGGCCCCAAGTGGAAAAGTACCTCATGTCACAAAGGACCCTAGTTGAAAGTCATCCCAATAGTCAGGGAGATGAAAGGTCAAAGGGTAACCCAAGAGTCATTTTTTCCCTACATGTACCACCTTGGGAAATATTGGAAGGGACTTTTTGGATCTTGGACTCTTGAGAGAGAAAATTTTATAGCATTGAATGTATGTTTCTGGAATGAATACAAAGGAGTGTTTTGGATCTCACTATTGAATCAGACGAAGGCTTCTTGTGTGATGATGCTATGAATATATTCCCCTTGAATGAATGATATTTCCTTTAACTATTGGTGCACATTTCTGCTCATGTGTTTTCGTATATTTGAGTTTCATTGCATACATGGGTGGTAGAAGATGGTCTAATGTAGGGATATGTTCATGACTTGGGTTGTTGATATATGTCTAAATATTTATTGAAGTGTGCATAGATTATAAATGAGACACTTGATCATAGTGAATTGTTTCTTGTATGTTTAAGTGGATCTCGACACAAGTATGATCTTAATGGAGTTTTGCTAACAATTATTTCCTTAAATTTCATGATTTTAATTTCTCTTTGCTATTTATGGTATTATGTTTCCCAAGGCATTCATCAATCACTGAATTTGATTCCTTCAACATATGAGCATTCCCCATAACTTGGTGTCTCTTGTATGTCCAAGAAAATACATTTCTTTTACCAATTTTTTGGAAAGAAGACTGACATACCAAATGGGATCCCTACAACAAACAATGTAGAGTCTAATCAGGATTTTAAATTGGTGAGTCATTTTTACCCATCAACAGAAAGGACCATCAAACATACCTGGATTGTGGGGGTCTAGGCTGACTTACGTTAATCGGGTGAGAAGTTGGCCATATGAAATCATGCCCGGAAGCATGGGATACTTCCCCCAAGCATATGTGATGGAGGGGAGTGATCTGGTATGCTAAATATGGGAATGTTTCTCGTAACTAGAGGAGTTTGTGGAGTGCCATGGTTTTCTAAGTGTTCAAATAATGGATTCAAGCATTCAGTCTCATAAGCGCTAAATCCTCAAGAGGATGGTGAGAATATATAGGGGCATAGGTTTCCCCAAGCATGCTATGGGCATGCAAAATTTATTTGTAATAGTGGAATCTAAACACATTTTGAGGATGTGATTCACCATTTGTTTATGTTATGGTTATCTTCTTGTGCGAAGAATGGATAGATACAATTAGAGAAAGGAAATAGTGGATTACCAATATCATTTTCCACTAGATATATGAATCAAATGGATTGAATTTATGGGTTCATATTCATGGTGTCACTATCCCAAAGAGTGGCTTTTGATATAATGAACTGGTGCTCACCTAGAAAACATTGTGGTTTACCAACAACAATGTCTAAGGGACTGGGTTGTAAATGTCAGATAAAGGAATGATTAAGTGGATCATCCCTAGAGAGATCTGAAGTGATGTGAGGCTTTAGATGTTGTTCTAAGTGGGGAATAATAATGGTACTAGAGTCAACACTACTAGATTCACTAGGAGGGTTGGGGAGAATTACTTCTCCTAGACTCTCAAATATGGGTGCCCCCGTACCCAAACATTAGGTGTCAATATAATGGCCACAAGGTGTATGTGGTTTGAATGCATGGGTTAGAAGTAAAGGGTTATTAAACCAATAAACCTCACTATGGATGAAGTCTTTCGACTCCACATCATGTTGGTCATGTGTCTGCTACGGAAGGAAATATGCACGATGGTGCATATCATCGCAAGGATAATCATGGGTGGTCATGGATTCCATGTATGTCTTCATATGAATGGAAAATGGGTAGATTGTAGAGGAAGAGCCACTTGATTTCAATGGGATACCTGAAGCATCGTCATTAGAGACAAGGTTCACATGCACATTGAAAACAGGATGGGATGAATGACTAGTAGATGGTATATCAACCAATGTTGAGACCTGGGTATTTGACAAAAGAGGTTTGACCAAATTAGTATGGAGAAATTCAAGAGAGTCTTGAGATGAGGATCCCATGGATGATGACATGTAGAAAATAGTAGCAGTGGAATCCATCATCTCGATATCAGAAGGAAAAATCACAATGTGTGGTGCCTCTTCTAGTTCAACAATGGTGCTAGAACCCGTGTGTAAATAAAAGGTGGTTTCATTACGAGCGACCTCTATTTCATGAAGTTATTGACGGGTATCACAAAAATCTTCGAGACGAGGAAAATTATGAGAGTAGTGGCCAAAGTTGTCACACAAAGCACAAGGGTGATTCATGCATAATGATTTTTTTTTCTTGGCTGACTCAGGTAAGGTAACATAGACCTCCGGGATGTAAGATTTAGGAAACATATCGTTGACCACCTCTTTGAGACGAGGGAGTTCAAGACAATTATTGGTGGCATGCCCCACAACATCACATAAAGCACATGGTGGAGTAGCATTTGGAGGCTTAGGTGGAGCTAGAGTTGTTTAGGGATCCTTGTCCATAGGTTCCTTCTTTTTTATTTTTCTCCCCTCACCAGATGTTGTCACAATCGGAGTAGGTTCTTGTTGATGTTGCAACGGAACTAAAGTAAAGGAAGGGGTCATCATTACTGGCTGAACCAGGGTCAAAGCCGTATAAGGTTTGAGTTGATCTAGTGGAGTGTTTACTGGGAGATCAATGTACCAGTCTGGGATCCTTAGGGTTAAATTTGGTAAACTCAACATAGCCATGACAGGAACATAAAATAATCCAGATGGGGGAGCTAAATAAGGTATCTAACCTGAAGGATAATGGCCTGGTGGAATGGCTCCCAGATGGTTAAGACTTGGGGGAATTGTTCCTGGTTGAAAAAGAGGAGGAGAGACACCAGCAGAAGGAGATGATGCTTGAGGAGCTAGTCATGATGGCTTGGTCAAGTGAACAACAACAAGTTACGAGGGAATTGGCTACTGGATAGTCGTACTAGACCGCTTGTGGCTATCCCGTGACGCTTGGAACATGAAAACATTGGACGAGCTGGTCTTAGAAGGGGTAGGTGTTGGACCATGATATGCACCAATAAATGTGGAATATTTATAGATTCCTAGAGAGACATTGGTAAGAGGCGAGATACGTTTATTGTCAGTCATTGAAGAGATGGTAGAATGGGATGATGTCTGAGACTTCAAATCATAATATGTCAACTGATCTACGATGGAGATATTTCCATTATGGGGAAATCACATCTTGTGGTGGAAAAAATATGCGACAAATAACATCGCATAGGTATAGCTACGAGCCAAAAGTATATTTTAATCCAAGGGAATATTAATGACTTCAATGTCAATACAAACAGTCTTGCCAGCAACTATGACAGGACAATTGCAATACATGCAAAGGGGCTGTGAAGCATGATCATCCAAAGCGCGTAAAGTGATGGTGGATGGGGACATATCAGGTGACCTGCTTTTTTTCCAAACAATGGAGGACATCACACATGTGGATGCACCTTCATCTATGATACAACATTGAATAATGATGATTGGTATTTGAAAAGCAACAGATGAGGGTAGAGGGGGATGTTGTGACTTGTCAACATCAAAGATGATCAAGTGATCATCTGAAGGGTCCACAACTCCCATAGAATATATTAGAGCTTTCCTTTGGGATGGGAATGTCTATAGAACTTCTAGCGTTGACATGACGATAAGAGACTGCGCCAAGTCATCTACGATACTTTATTTATGGGCGTCTTTTGCATAAGCAACATTATGCTGTAATGGATTTTTTTGGATCTTTGTTATGACCTCTACCTTAGGCTGACGGATCTATAAGGGACCATTTGGTTTTGGAATAGAATCAACAGACACTTTGGCACTACTACATTTGGCGGAAATTTCGACACTTGGTTCCGACGCTTTTGACCAAATGTCGGAAATTTTCCCAAATTTTGTTCCATCCCACCCGAAACCGTCGCTATACCGACGTCTATAGAAAAGTGTTGCAATACTGACACTTAAAAACATGTCGCAATTGCGACATTTGGAGGAAGACGTCGCAATTGTGACACCATGGCCCAAAGCGTCACTATTGAGACGACTCCAAACGTCGCAACTGCGACACAATGTCTAGGTGTTGCCATTGCGACGTTTGGAGGCACCCGTCGTAATAGCGACGCCTTTTCCACTGTCGGTATAACGACACTTATATGCGCACTACATAAAAATACGAAACTTATATGCGCGCTACATAAAAATGATTTTATTGTTTCGTATTCGTCAAAATAGCTACATTAACGTCTGATATCACGCGCGCATTCGCCCTCCGCTCTTGCAGAACAGCATTCGCCCTCAGCATTCACCCTCAGCTCTTGCAGAACAGCATTTTCCCTCAGTATTCACCCTCAGCGTTTGCCCTCAGCTCTTGCAGAATAGCATTCGCCCTCAGCTCTTACAAAATGGTAAGTTCTTACTGCAGGCCCTTCCTCCTATAGTAGGGTTGACTCTATTTGGGTTTTTTGGTCAATTCCATTGGATTGTGTTAGGCTGTAGGGTTCTCTCTATATGTCAAGAATCAAGATTCAATACCCTATATTATCTTCATCACCCAATACAAGATTTAAATTTTTCCCAAAGAAACGCTTATTAATTTGGCAGCCATTATTTCTCCCTGCTTTAAAAACCCTACATTTAAATGAAAACAAGAATTGCATTTCAACTACAAAAATCTATTAGTGTTCAAATGTACATGTGTGCTACATTAACGTCTGATATCACGCTCGCATTCGCCCTCCTCTCTTGCAGAACATCGTTCACCCTCAGCATTAGCCCTCAGCATTTTCCCTGAGCTCTTGCAGAACATCATTCACCCTCAGCATTCACCCTGAGCTCTTGCAAAACATCATTCACCCTGCATTCGCCCTCAACTCTTGCAGAACAACATTCGCCCTCAGCTCTTGCAGAACAGCATTTTCCCTCAGCATTCGCCCTCAGCGTTCACCCTCAGCTCTTGCATAACAACATTCGCCCTCAGCTCTTGCAAAATGGTAAGTTCTTACTGCAGGCCCTTCCTCCTATAGTAAGGTTGACTCTATTTGGGTTTTTTTGGTCAATTCCATTGGATTGTGTTAGGCTGTAGGGTTCTCTCTAGATGTCAAGAATCAAGATTCAATACCCTCTATTATCTTCATCACCCAATACAAGATTTAAATTTTTCCCAAAGAAACGCTTATTAATTTGGCGGCCATTATTTCTCCCTGCTTTAAAAACCCTACATTTAAATGAAAACAAGCATTGCATTTCAACTACAAAAATCTATTAGTGTTCAAATGTATATGTGTGCATCACTTGTGTAGGGTATTCCTTTTCCACTTTCACATTATCCAAGAATGTGTGCAGTATAGTTCATATTTTTTGTGATTTAGATTATCTTGAAAAAGGAAAGGTAAATTAGTTCCCATGGAAAAAGAAGGTTTTCCCTTTTTATAGGTTGTTTGGACTTACGTGGAAAAATTTATGGTATGCCTTTCATATTATGTAGTTTAAATTTGAATTAACAGGTTATTCTACATGAAAATATAATTACCTACGTGATGTCCTTCATCACTAATTAAAATTATAGGGTTTCAATTTCCTAGACTCTAACTCATATGATACTAAATTCTAGGTTCTCATTGGTGGATCACTCTTCCATTGATTTCCTTTCCCTCTGGATCTTGTCATACTTTAAAAGTCATCAATGATACATATATTATTTCAGGTATCCCAAAAGGCTTTATAGTAGAACATATTGTGAAGTTTTTTTGAAACTTGAGGATTCTTTTTAGAACTGCAACGCGGTCTATGCTATCGAGTTATATATCAAGCAACTTGTCCTTAATAACCACACTATGAGGTAGGTTCAACCAGTTTGAACTTGTTGGTACATAGCATATGAAGTTGTGTGATGAGTCCATATCACAGGTCTATTATGGTGAAAAAAGTGAAGACATGTAATGATAGTTATTATGTTAACATTACTAGAAACATTTTCGAAATTATCCATGCTATCAAGATGTCAAAATTCCATGCATTAGGTGTCAATACTCGTAGCTAATAGATAATAATAATAATATAAAAAAATCACAACTTTATTCTTGAAATATGATTGTTACACATTGGTAACCTAGTTCAAGAGTTACTATCACCCAAAGATTGCAAAACAAACTTAAAATATAAATTAAACCAACATGAGAATCCAACTAAGGGTTTCTCGACAAAATCATGCCATAACCTGGCATTTTGAAACCCAAATTTGAATCCATCATAAGTAATACAATGCAAACTCAGATGGATTTTCAATGCATGTTTGCATGCTACACTTATTCTCTGCCTAGATATCATTTTTTAAATGGAACCATTAGTCAAGCCCACAGTCCTTTTTATGTGAAAAATTTCAGCTCTATTTGAGCTCTTTTTTGCTCCACCACCTCCATAAACATATGCAAACATATATAATGATCTTGGAATTCCATTACATATGTATGTGCCAATGTTCCATAATCATGCCCCATCATCAATTTAAGAAATTTCCATTGAATATCAAATTATGGAGGGGGGAACTTTTTGCTACAACATTTGGCTCAAAATCAGGGACCATCTCTGTATGAGGTGAATGAGAACTATAGATATTTGAAGAAGTAGATTAGTGCCTTTTCCTCTGGCCATGGAGTCATATACAGTCATCCATCACAAAAATTTGTCTTTGTTCATTCTCACCTTTAAAGTTGCAAAAATTCATGCCCTAATTGAAACGACACTAAATTTGAAAGATATAATAAAAATGCAAGCTAGAAGTGCCCTATTAATACAAAGGGAAAACCTTCCTACCTACCCTAACTGAGATAAATTTTGATTGAATAGGAAACATGATATTCCAATGGAGTTGATCCAACAACTTGTTAAATTTATGGGACTAAATCATGCATTTGATTTCCAGGGAAACATGCGCATGAAGAGAAAAAGTGCAGAATTAATGGAAAATCCATACATGCCACTTATAAAAACTACACCGAAAGGTCAAAAAATACCTAAGGCCTTAACTTAATTTGAATCCAAAAATGACAAAACAGGATTAGTGAAAACACGAGAGTGGTGTGGGTGAACAACATAAATAAAAAGTGAAGATACCTTCCCCCAAGATGCCTTTGTCACCGTTGTATGAAAACATGTTTTCCTTTCCCTTTATACATGCAAGTGAATGCATTATAGGTATGGTGTTTTCCCAGAATAGGAGAAGCCTACTTAAATATATCATTCGTGGAGTGAATGTTTGGGTGCCTTAATGTGCAATGACATGTTTCTAGGACTGAATTCAATGTAAGGCATATTTGAAACTCTAACTCTGTCTTCCGGTGTCTTATTAGAAATTATTTCAGTTTTCATTTTGTGTTTTCAAGTTAGATATTGTTTTCAAGTTTTTACATTTATAATTTTATTGCAATGTGGCAGACTGATCAGGGCAGTACAGGAACAACCCCGAGACGGGATGATCGCGGAAAGAGGCCAGCGGAAGAACATGCATTGCTCTATCTTCAGGTATTTTAGTTATTTACATAATTGAAATAATATTAATTTTGTTCAAATATGCAGACACCTAGCCATGGTACGCCTGATGATTCCCTCTTTGAGGAAGAGCTTTCTTCATCCCTATCTCCAGTGTTGTTGTTGCAAAAATAGGCACGAGATGCAAGGTCGGAATTTAATGCTTTGATAGACGCGCCTCAAACACCTGAAACAGAAGAGAGGATACAACATCTTATGAGGCAACTAGAAATATATCAGGTAATAATAAAAAGTCAAAAGGATATTTTTTTTGTTCTGCATGAGATGAATTGTGATAGTTTGATTTTTAATTTTTACATTGACTAAACTAACAAAAGTTCTTTTGTATGTAGCATTTTCTAGCATTTTCTGAACCCGATGTTGGTGGTAGTGGGACACAAGGGCAAGAGATTGCCCAACAACCCTCTCGTACACCTTCTACTCCTTTAGGTGCTAGCCAAGAAACACACCCTGCCCAAGCAGACACCCAGCCAACCGCTGAATGTGTTGGCAATGATGAGGCTGATATGGCCAACTACATTATTGCGTTTCCTGGAGCTACACGTGTCAGCTCCACAGGGACCATTAATGGCATGTTGTTGGTGAACGATGAGGGTGTCCCTATAAAGCATGTACAACTCCCAGGTAAATTTTAATATTTTAACTATTTCATGTACTTCATCTAAAACATATTTATCATGATTTTTATTTTTAAATTAATGATAATATCTTTTTTTTTTTTTTGGTTTTATTCTGTGTAGGAAACAATGAGTTCTACAGGATTTTGGAGAGCCATGCGTTGGTAATTTTTTTCCCAACCATACGCACAGGGTGGAATTCCCAGAATTCCAACCTGAAAAAAGAACTTCTAGATTATCTAGAAGCCCTTTTTGGGGTCGGCACATTTGACAGAACAGCGGTGGCTCGGGTAGCCGGCAAATATTTGAAATATACCAGGGACACCTATAGGACGCAATTGCAATTCAACCCTAGATATGAGCGTCCTCTCGCAGTTTCAGAGAGTGAGTGGAGAGCACTCATCCATGACGGAAAAGAGAAAAGGGCAAAGAAAGAAGGAAAAATGCCAACTGGACCCGCAAGGTAAATTACAACTTTAATTCAATAGCTTTAATTTTCTTTGTCTAAAATAAAAGTGTGCTACGTCATATCTGACTTCAATCTTTTGATGCTAGGTTGCCTGACACCTCAAAGGCAACCAAAGCTAGGATTGAGAAAAAGGGCCATCACAAGCTAGGCTAGGGTGGCTACTTGAAATTAGCTGCAAGAATTGTAATTAAGTAGCTAAACATCTTATAATTAATTGTATCGCCTTCCAACGTTTTTGTAATCCTATCAGATATGATTAAAAATACACAATCATATATAATGTAGGGTGATGACTTTGGAACAATAACTCCAGAGGAAGATAAAAATATTGCTTTCCGTTTTGGCTATCAAGCTGTAGTTGAACGTCGCAGAAGCTTGGGGCAGGTCCCAAGATCTACAATGCCTGATAAGGTAAAACATTAACCTTTCAATATTTTTGTTTTCGTCCATAAATTTAATATCTAACAACTTTGTTTAAATTAGGGGAGCAACACTACCGACGAGGTAAATAACCCAGTTTTAGAGCCAGATGTAGATGATCCTCTCGTGCAACCTGATCATTGTAGTGGGGACCAGGCCGACAATGCTGCTATCAGTGAGGGCCGTGACGGTAATTAATTTCCACTTATAATTTTTTCTGATTATACCTTGATGGTTGTCCTTATAACGTTTTTTGTTTAAATGACAGAGAATGTTTCCCTTGAGGATCTTACCACCAGAGAGGAAGACAGGGCAACAGTCCCAACGACGACAACTGGTGCACCAGGTAAATAATCTCATTGCAATTTTTTTTATTAATATTACCGAACTAGTTCAATGATATTTAAAACTGATAATTAAAATTTAATATTATCTGTTTTTGGAGGCGATGCCCCGTCACTGGATGAGACCAGACATCGTGACAATGCAACTAGGTTAGCGGCGACAACTGGTGCACCAGGTAAATAATCTCATTGTAATTTTTTTTATTAATATTACCGAACTAGTTCAATGATATTTAAAAACTGACAATTAAAATTTAATATTATCTGTTTTTGTAGGCGATGCCCCGTCACTGGATGAGACCAGACATCGTGACAACGCAACTAGGTCAGCGGCGACAACTGGTGCACCAGGTAAATAATCTCATTGCAATCTTTTTTATTAATATTACTGAACTAGTTCAATGATATTTAAAAACTAACAATTAAAATTTAATATTATCTGTTTTTGTAGGCGATGCCCCGTCACTGGATGAGCCCAGACTTCGTGAAAACGCAACTAGGTCAGCAGTGCAGGTCGAAAGGCACGAAACAAGAGCAGAGCACGATGATATTGATGATGTAATTAGGAGATTTAAAAATAGGAAGAAGAAAAAGAAAATTTGATAATGTAAAATATTGTATTATTATAAGACAAACGTTACCATACTTGGAACGTTTTTTGCATTATATAAAAAACTCATTTATCATACTATTTTTATGTCAAGCATTAATTGCAATGTTTCCTTGCGTACTTTTTGTTGAATTGTTTTTTATTAGTTATTGAATATTTTTTTTTATGCTCATGAAAGTAAAAAATGAAATATAGATTGGGTATTGGGGAATTGAGAGTGATGTGAGGGGGGGGGAGGGGCCATAAGAGCTTCCACCTTCATGTGGTTGGCCTTGTTTAGTAGAGAATAATTTATTGGAGTGATTTAATCTTGGAGCAAACCTCCCTCGATCCAACGTAGCAACAAAAAAGTCACTGTTGACTTAGTTGCTACTCTTTCAGATCGTGGGAGGCTTGTTCCAAGTTCATGCGACTCCAATAAATTGTTCTTGAAACGAAGAGGAGTTTATTCAGGTATGTTTTGACATTTTCAACATATGTTCTAACATTATCATAAGAATGCATCTTCGAGTAAAAAATACTACATCAATTACTTGTATTTATTGTATAGATAATGATGGATTTTGATTGACTTGGCAGTGCAGGTACAAATCCTCTTGTATCATGAGCAATACAACTTGTCAACCAGGGTCATGTCCAGGATATTTTTTCTTGTGCGCTTGACCAGGTTCGTAATGTCACATTTTGTAAGCTCCTTTATAGTTCATAATTCAATATTAAGCTTGTTCATGATTATTATCTAGGTTTTTTGTATGTGTTTTTTCATCGATTTGATTGTAAGCAACTCTGCATGTTTCCTGTTGTTCACTATGATTTCTCCCATTACCACTCCTAGGATGAATCCGACTTTATTGTTACATAGGTTACTTTATTGTTACTATGATTTCTCCATTTACGATTTCATAGGTTACATCATGTAAAGTTGTCAATCGCAGGTTGGTGATGAGCTTTAGTTCTCCAGATTTGGGGCTTTTCTGATATTTTCTCCCTCATGTCATTCCTGCATCACCTCGTTGTTTGAGCATGCCAATTGTCTACCACTTGTACCAATTTGCACATGTCAATCTCTAAGTGGTGCCACATTTCACCTATTTTCAGTGAGAGTTTAGGGTTTCTCTAACATAGCTTCAGAAATCTGATTCAGTGCCTGCTTGAATATTGTCACATAATACTCATGGTTTGGATTGATGGGCATGTTCTGAATGGTTGGTTGATTCATAAGAACCACCCATATAGTCATCTTGAGATATTTCAGAAGGTTTCTCGGGTTTCCTTTTTCACCGTTTCTAGTGGATGGGATGGTGTGGGGTGATCCATCAATACTGGTGCTCTTGTAGTAGGGAAATTGTTTTTGGGGATATAAAGGAGCATTTGATGTAGATATCCCATTAGATGCATTCATAGATGGGCACGAGAGGTCAAGAATTTAAATTAAAAATATGCAACCTCTAGCATGGCAACCTGAAGGCCGCGAGAGACACTGGTTAAAGATTGTTTTGTGCTGGACTTAATATAGTCGTGATTTCTTTCCATTAGCTTAATGAAAATATATAGTCCGATCTCATTAAAATGAGGATTGTGGTTGTATTTCTCTTTGGTTGTCTCTCTCTTAATGCTCCAGAAGTTGCCAAAAGCTGCGATAGTTGTTTAGTTTTCCTGTTACAACTTAAAAGTGGTTTTTAGCAATGGGAGGCATGTTTTTTAAGGTTCATACTAATATGAAGATCTTGTAATTCTATATTCAGCATAAGAGAAGATGGCCTCTGCTTTGGGCAGTATGACAACAATTGCCACATCTACCTCATTGGGTAACAATGGAAAGGAGAAGAAGTTGGGTGCAATGTTTGATAATTATGGCAGACAATTGTCTTCTCTTTCAGTTTTTTCACCCATTTCCTTTAATCGCTCAAGCAGAAGAGGGAATATGAGATTAAACGACAAAGAGAAGGTAGTTAATACAAGAGCAATGGAAAAGGAGTTGTACTTCAACAAGGATGGCTTAGTGACAAAAAAATTGCAGGTCAGAGAAAAAATTATGTTTAAAGGAAGGTCACCTGCACGTGAAACTTCACTGCGGTGGATCTTTCCTTGTCCACTTATATTCAATTTTAATGTGTTATTTTAATTTTTCATGGAGGGTTGTTTTGGCATATGGTCTGACATTCAATTGCACACTTACTGAAAGCATTGTCAATTTGTCTTGCAGGCGGTGTGAACAAACTTGCTGATCTTGTTGGAGTCACCCTTGGGGCGAAGGGAAAAATTTTGTCTTGGAGAGCAAGCATGGTTCTCCGAAAATAGTTAATGATGGTGTGACAGTAGCTAAGGAGGTAATTTGTAGATGTGTGCTCTGGTTTTATTTTTAACGTTGTATTAGTTCCCCCTCTTAAATGTCTTAGATTTGGTAGGCATAATTTGAAACTCAAAGGTGAAAGGAAACATATTTGTTACCCAGTGGTCTACTTGGCCTATGGACTAGCCACATTAGAGTAATGCATAAAGCTTTTCACAACAATAAAAGGAAAGGGTTATGGCTGAGTCAAATTTTATTGTTATTGACAGTGTAATGAAATGTATCTCAATGCTATGGTTTTGGTCTTTTTATTGGTTGAATTAGAGGACCCAGTTGAAAATATTGGGGCCAAGTTGGTAAGGCAAGCTGCGGCAAAGACAAATGATTTGGCTGGGGATGGAACCACAACATCTGTTGTTCTTACACATGTTGGAATATTGAAAAATTCCAGAACAATGAATGGAGAATAAATCTCCCTTCCTCTAACACAGAGAAAATAAAAATTTCTTTGACAGGAGACAGAGTTTCAATACTTTGAAAAAAAACTTCTATTCCCTTCAATAACTCAAAAAAAAACTATTACACTACTTCCTCACCGAGAGGGATTACAAAATTATGACTGCTACAAAACGCAGTGCATAAAACCAACTCACTGTCTGTTCAAAACAAACATACTCTGTCTCTAAAACACTCTGCTGTGTTTTTCCCTTTCGCACTGCTGAGCATACACACTTAAAAGTTACACTCAGTCTTTCACTTTTTACACACTGCTATGTAATAAAAAATTTACGTACTGTCTATAAAAAAAACTACCAAGCTTTTTCGTCCTTTTTATTTTTATATGCCGTAACATATAAAACATATTATAATAAACCCTCTTTTTAAAAAATTAAAATTAAAACTAAATTCTATGGCCCACCTTTCATTTCGCATATGATATATATATAACATATGTTTAAAACATATGTATATATTAAACTATCAAAACATTAAAGAACCCTTTCCATCGGACTTCAAAAGTCTGAATAGATTGAATTTCAAACCAAATTCGCGTTCCAAAATGGGATGCTGACGTCTGCCTAATTTTAACTCGAATTCTCAATCCAATGTGCCCTATAAAAAATTCGGGTCCGGTTTTCAAGTTTTCAGATTCCCTTCAATTTCACGCGATCCAATATTAATGCTCCACGTGTCCTCCTTTTGAATTTACAAAACTGTCGGGTAAATTTATGTTTGTTTAATTTCTGGTTGGTGAATTGTGTTAATGCTAGTTGTTGTGTTTAAATACAATCCTATACAGAAATATGGCTGCGGCCGTCTACAAAAAAAACTTGTAGGAATTTTAAATGCTGAATTAAATTTCTAGATGGCATGCAAGCAACCTCCAAAAAAAAATGTTGCTGCTGCATCCGTCCTTTTGCTGCAGCAATTGAAGTTAAAATTCAACAGCACAGGGTTTAATAAGTGAGGGTGTAAAGGTAACTTTTTGTCGATAGTACTAGATTAAGATCATCTATTCATTTTTGTAGGGTCTTATGGTGTTTGGTTTTTTAGTTTTGGGTTGGGATTATTGAGTTTAAGATAGTTTTTGAGTGAAAAAATTGCTATCAGGTATTAAAAAATTTTGGTTCTTTTGTCAAAATTTATGAGCTTGTTAGGAAATACAAAACTGACAATGGTTGTATCTTAAATTTGTGCAAAATAATTTGAAATGAAACCTTTTTTTTTAGGTTGTTGCAGCAGGTGCAAACCCCGTTCAAATTACTAGGGGCATTGACAAGACAATAAAGGCCCTTGTTTCGGAACTCAAAATTTTGTCAAAGGAGGTAAACGCTTGCCTTTTGAGTAGGCTAGTTTTCCTTTTTTCTGATGGTTTGGTGTATCTAATTGAATTAGTTGCCTAAGGTATTTTTGGTTGCAAACTCCTTTTCATTTTTCATACATTATTGGCCTTGTGGAATACATTTGATTGTGTGGTCTTGTTAGATCTACAACATTTGTAGTTGTTTAGTCTTATGGCCGAGGTGCACTTTTATTATGGAAATAGTTGATGCAATATTGTCATTTAATCCTTACTGCAGGGTATCATGTTGAGAAGTTTCTTGTGAAACAATTGGTATTCAAAATGACACTTGATCCTATACAGCATCATGCACTTGACTTCAAAATTCATATTCAAAGTGTGCCAGACAATTCTTGCAAAATTTCAAATATTTATGTTGTTTTAAACCATTATCTTTCTCATGTATTGGATGCTGAAAATGTGAAAAAGACTTTGGTATGAAACCAACTGGTGAATAATTTCCAGCACAACAACCACTTCCAAGACATGATTTAGAAGTAGAACAAATATGCTTATGAAGCATAGAAATATATCCTTGATGCATTGTCAATGTTTGGCTAGGGTTATTTTTGGAGAAAATAACTCCTTATTCCTAGAATAGTGATCTTCAATACAAGTAAATGCCAGAGAAGAGAGATCATCGTGTGACACAAAAAAACTGAAATTGGACCCCCAAGGAGAGCTGGTGTGTTTACAATCACTCTGTCAGTATTTTCCCTTGGTTTACCCCATTCTTTTCCTCCAGCCTGAGTCTTAATTGACTTCTTCTTTCTTTGGGTTTATTTATCAAATTCGTAGAATTTGATAAATAAATACTATCCATAATGGTTGGACTTTAATTTATATTCCTGACTTTATATTATCTCCAAGCCTTATAACCAATGTTTAACTTTCAACGCTTTGTATTTATACTCCACGTTTCTTTTTAAATAAATAACTTGTAATGAACTTTCGGCTCTATATTTCACCACCCAACCTTACAACAATCACGCTCCAGACTTATGCTAATTATCCGCCAATCGTTTAATTAAAAAATTTCATTATACTCCGGCCCCACCTATATATATCAATAACCAATCAAACACTCGTATCGTACCTGGCTATCCTCCGCACACCTTAGTTAACCTCTGGGCAAGTTCAACGTGCGAACACCGTTCGATGGCCCTTCTCCAAATCAATGACTCTTGGAAATTTCGCTCGGCTTCCAATGTCGGGCTTTAACATGCGATGGCGCGGGTTAAACTGTGGTTTTCCGGGGGTCACTTCGCCACATGTCGCATTCCCTATGGAATCGCTCGCAAATAGGAAATACCGCCTACTCCGCAAAAGCGGTGCGATATGGGCAACCCGCTTTTGTGATTCCGCTCGTGGTTTTGGAAGAGGGCTTGACCACGGGTGCAAGTCTGGTTCCGCTATCCTTTTGTTTGTTAACTCATGTCCAATCCTCGGGTCAGGTTCCGAAAGCACAACAATTTTTTCTCTTTATTAAGCGGGATTTTTATATTTGAACAATTTTCACGACCCCGGTTCTCTACACAGACCTCGCCTTGGATATTTTTACATAAAAATGATTGTTATCAATAATTATTTATATAACTTTTCCACATGTTTAGTGTGGTATTCCCATGATTTATTATAAATATGTGTATTATCAAAGAAAACCAACACAAATTTTATAAGATGGAATCAAACAAAATTGTTCTTAAGTCGAGCCCGCCGGACTTCAAACGGCGATAAACCATAATTCAAACCAAATTCGCGTTCCAAAATAGCCTGCTGACGTCGGCCAATTTTGTGACGCGAAAACCAAATGAATTCTGCCCTAATCTTTTTCAGGTCCGAAGTTGGGCTGGCATACGGAGGGAAGTTGTGACGCAAATTTCTTATCAAATTCGCCCTAATATTTTTCGGGTTCGGATTTCCACTGCGCGAGCGGCCCAAACAAAGATCCGCTCTAATCAATTTCTGCCACGTGTCCTCAATAAAAACTTGCCCTGCTCCCGGCTGCGGGTGCATTTGATGGCGTTTAAGGCGATGGGACATGGATATGGAAATTTCATATCAATCGCATTAACATTTAACGCTGTTCAATTAATTTTTCACATCAAATCTGCATTAATTAATTTTTAACACTGTTCAAGATCGGACCTCCACTCCTCTTAGCGATTCTGCATGCTCCAATTTGATCCGGCCTTCGGATCTCATTATTAATGATCAGAGATTAATTATGACGGGCGTCCTTTGATTACATTGTAGTTGGGTCGAAAAAATGGCGTTTAGCCATGGTTTTTCAGACAAGCCAGTTGCTGGATTACACTGCCTGCTAACTGTGACGATAAGGAGAAGTGGCCAGCTGAACTGCTGCCTAGACCTTGCTGCATATTTGCATTTCTCTCGATTCTGTCTCTGTCTGTCTTCCTCTGTTAATTGGAATTCTGCTTCTCCGTCTCCTCTTGTGCCCACTGCGCCTGAGATTGCACCCATGCCTCGCGTGCATCATAGGATGCGTTGCCGCAGGGGGAGCACTAGAGGTCAACCCTTGCGCGCTCCCTCCAACCCCTCAACAGAGTCGACTTCCGGCCAGTCCAGTGATTATTACGCAAGTCGATATCCAAATACTAGGAGTGGGTGGGGTCGGCTTGTAGGATCTGGCCACCGTATGGATTCCCCTGCTCCTCGCTTCCCCACCGCTAGTTCACCTTCTCCCATGATGCGCACTGCGCAATTTTCCTTTAATTTCTCTCTCAAACGCCCACGAATCACAGCTTTAGTCACTGTGGTCTTCCGCGAGGAGGCCCAAACGGAGGAAGAATGCACCCGTCCGGCGGGTCTGAGCTCGGAAAAAGCCAGCCAGCATTCGGGCCTTCAGGAGGGGAGCCGTGGCATGCATGTGGAGGTAGCACCTAGCGATCCGGACCTTCCGAAGGATGGTGCCGAATCGTGGAGGAACCAGCGGAGGAGTAGTTTGGTTAATTTGTTTTTCTTGCTTAGCAGGCCCAGTTAATTGGGCTGCTTTTAGTTTATTTTACTGTGCTGGACCTTTAAGTAATATTTTTGAATTCTGTAAATTAAACGTTCAAGGCTGGTTTCCCCGTATGAGGGTAGTCTTCTTAATTTTTTGATTTTTTGATGACAAATTTTCCATGAGTATGGCCAGGCAATGTTTTTGACTTCGATGTAATTTTATTCGCAATGTTAATAGATTAACTTTACTAGAATTTCTCTCACATTAGCGTTTTTCTTGATCTCGTTCATGATTTTGGGTACTTTAATTTATTTGGGAACAATGGACGTCGTACTCTATCCGTTGTTTACCGTTCTACATACCGCTATTTCACTTTCTTTATGCATGCCTCAAGCATTTGAACTTTCTCAGATTCTCGATAATCTCCATGTGGACCGTTACTGGGTTTTATATCATATCCCTGTATGTGACATGGGGTATTTTCTATCATTGTCTGGGGTGGGACTTCCACTTTTCTTTATGGATATTTGGGTTCCAATCTTTAGGTGTGAAAATGTAATGACTTCATGGACTGCTTTACTTCATATAATATATTCAAAATGTTGTTTTTTCTCTTCTAAAAAAAATGATTAATGTTTAACATTCTCCGCCTTCAAACTAGCGATGTTGGTCTATGTTATTGGTTTATTGATATGGTCTCGATGGTCTTTTTATATTTTGGACATATCACACCCTCACATGATTAGCATTTTTCCCTGTCATATTTTGGGTACTTTAATTTGTATTTGGAACAATGGACATCCCAGACAAGATTTCATTCCCGTTGCTTTACTATTCTACATACTGTTATTTCACTTTCTTATAGATGCCTCGAGCATATTTGGATGCTTTCTCAGATTTGTCGATAATCTCCATGTTGACCGTTACTGGGTTTTATATCAAGTCCCTATATGTGACATGGGGTATTTTTCTATCACTGTCTGGGGTGGGACTTCCACTTTTCCGGATGGATATTTGGGTTCCAATCTTTAGATGTGAAAATGTAATGACTACATGGACTATTTACTTATATAATATTTTCTCAAAACAACGTTTTTCTCGTGAAAAAATGATTAATGTTTATCTCTCGCTTCAAAACTAGCGATGCCGTCTATGTTTCTGGTTTATTGATATGGTCTGATGGTATTTTTATATTTTGGACATATCACACTCCTCACATGATTAACGTTTTTCTCTGTTCAAAGATTTTCTTTAATTTGTATTTGGAACAATGGACGTCGGTACTCTATCTGTTGCTTTACTATTCTACATACTTCTATTTCACTTTCTTATAGATGCCTCGGGCATATTTGGATGCTTTCTCAGATTGTCGATAATCTCCATGTGGACCGTTACTGGGGTTTATATCAAGTCCCTGTATGTGACATGGGGTATTTTTCTATCACTGTCTGGGGTGGGACTTCCACTTTTCTGGATGGATATTTGGGTTCCAATCTTTAGATGTGAAAATGTAATGACTTCATGGACTGTTTTATTTCATATAATATATTCAAAACAACGTTTTTTCTCTTGTGAAAAAAAAAATGATTAATGTTTATCACTCTGCCTTCAAAACTAGCGATGCTGGTCTATGTTGCTGGTTTATTGATATGGTCTGATGGTCTTTTTATATTTTGGACATATCACACTCCTTACATGATTAGCGTTTTTCTCTGTTGCAAGATTTTGGGTACTTTAATTTGTATTTGGAACAATGGACGTCGGTACTCTATCTGTTGCTTTACTATTCTACATACTGCTATTTCACTTTCTTATAGATGCCTCGGGCATATTTGGATGCTTTCTCAGATTGTCGATAATCTCCATGTGGACCGTTACTGGTTTTTATATCAAGTCCCTGTATGTGACATGGGGTATTTTTCTATCATTGTCTGGGGTGGGACTTCCACTTTTCTGGATGGATATTTGGGTTCAAATCTTCAGATGTGAAAATGTAATGACTTCATGGATTGTTTTACTTCATATAATATATTCAAAACAACGTTTTTTCTCTTGTGAAAAAAAAATGATTAATTTTTATCACTCTGCCTTCAAAACTAGCGATGCTGGTCTATGTTGCTGGTTTATTGATATGGTCTGATGGTCTTTTTATATTTTGGACATACCACACTCCTCACATGATTAGCGTTTTTCTCTGTTCAAGGATTTTGGGTACTTTAATTTGTATTTGGAACAATGGACGTCGGTACTCTATTTGTTGTTTTACTATTCTACATACTGCTATTTCACTTTCTTATAGATGCCTCGGGCATATTTGGATGCTTTCTCAGATTTGTCGATAATCTCCATGTGGACCGTTACTGGGTTTTATATCAAGTCCTTGTATGTGACATGGGGTATTTTTCTATCACTTTCTGGGGTGGGACTTCCACTTTTCTGGATGGATATTTGGGTTCCAATCTTCAGATGTGAAAATGTAATGAATTCATGGACTATTTTACTTCATATAAAATATTCAAAACAACGTTTCTCGTCTTTTAAAGTTTCATTTTTTTTTTTAAATTGAACCCTCCGTCGGTCTACCGACGCCTTGTAGACGTCGGAACTGCGACAACCTAGAAACGTTGGAAGAGAGACAGTATAAAAACGTCGGACCACATTTCGTCGGAATTGCGACAACTTACAAACGTCGGAAGAGCGACGTTCCAAACGTCAGACCACATTTCGTCGGAATTGCGACATCTTACAGACGTCGGAAGAGCGACGTCCAAAACGTCGGACCACATTGCGTCGGAATTGCGACTGTTTACAAACATCGGAAGAACGACATTCAAAATGTCAGACCACATTTCGTCGGAAGTGCGACAGTTTACAAACGTCGAAGGCGCGACGGTTTGTGAGACGTCGGAAGAGTGACGCTTGTTCGGAAGCGACGGAAGAAGTGTCGATAGTGCGACACTTTTTACGTGCGTCGGAAATGCGACGGCATGACAAACCACATTTTGTCCACCCTCGAACTGTTGCTCTTGCAACGACTATGTGTCGGAATAGCGACGAATTGGCCGTCAGAATTTCCGCCAAATCTTCTAGTGTGGGTTGGGACTCGATTGTAGATATATTAGGTTTCTTGTCATACTGGCACAACCGGGTTTGAAGGTTGACATCTGCGATATTGACCTCGTAATAGTTCATCATGAGAATCAGGTAATCAGTGTGACCATACTGCTGAGGTGGGGGAGCGACCTGATCTTGTGGAGGTTGGGCAATGATATATCCTTATTGAGGGAAAGGATTAGTGAGCACAATCGATTGAGTTGAAGTAGTGTTCAGAGGAAGCGACACCATGGGTTGTTTTCCTCAATATGCTCCTTGGGTGTCGGTGTCGGACATTTGAAGCATATGGGGTAAAATGGGACAATCATGTGTGTAATGGAAATATACATGATAACATGCACAAGGCTTATTTGTACAATTTTCCCTGTTCTACTTGGGTTGATCGCCCTGTTGCTGGGTTTTGGTATTTGGCTGGTTCCCCTGGGGTGCATTCAGTTGAGTACCTTGGCAACCCTGGTTACCATGTGGTTATTGGTTCATGTTTCCTATTCCCTTATTATTTTTCTTGGAATTGGGGGGATTAGTCACGCTCTGCTGAGCATACACTTGACCTTGAGGAGGAGGTGGCTATTTAGGTAGAGGTTGAGAAGGCATGGGAGGTGAGGGAATTGATGCCCAAGGGAGTGAAGCATTGGGCAGTGCATAAGGATAAAAATGAGTTGGGGAAACATTCTGGTAAACAGGAAGAGAAACAACTAGCCCTAACATTGGTTGATGCAGTTGGGAAAATGCATAAGACATGCTTTGAACGGGATACAAGTTTCCTGGAAGGGGATAAGTTTTGGAGGAACTGGTCCCCCCTTGAGGGTGACCATAAAATATGGTGATGGATTTTAAAGGGATCCAATGATACCACTGGCAACCACCAGGTCTATGAAGGTCAGGTAAAATGGTATAAACATAACCTGATTGGGCGTAAATCAAGTCATATTTTAAAGCAATCTGGAGAGCTTCTTCCTTATTCTGAGGAAATTAAGATGCAACCTATTTACCTATGGGGGATAAGAGAATTCTAAGAAACCTATCCATATAGACATGGTCATCAAATGTAGGAGCTTTACACATGCTCATCCTTCTACGCCATTCTTGTACATGGTCAGAAAGGCGGGTGGAAGAATTTTGATGGAATGCAGTCAACAAATCGGTACCTTTATCTTAACGAAGGGGTATCTGGAAATATGATAGAAACTCTTTAGCAAGAGTCATGGAAGTGGAATTATATGTGGCATGCTGGTCAATGTACCACTTTTCAGCTTCTCCAATGAGTGTACGTTGGAATAACTGAAGATGAATGGAGTCATTGGTGATGGAGTTTGATGAACACCGCATGTGGAAGGAGCGAACATGATTGGTGGGGTCCTCTCCATTATTTCCTTCTGTTTTCTAGGTAAATCCCCTCTACGGACAGAGGCGATCCCTCTAGCCCTAGAGTGGGTCTAGCAACTACAGGAACATACTAACATCTACCTTCCTAGATTGTAAATGAAATTCAGAGCAAAGAAGATGGCCTACCATGTTCTAATGCTATGTTGTCATTTTCTGTTGAAGCTTCTTGATCTATCGCTCTTCTCAAGCTCCATACACACTTCTACCAATGTTCGATTACCTGTACAGACAGTCAAGACACCATGAAAAGCGTAAAACCAAGACGAACATAAAATAATTACAACCTATCTAACTAATCAAGGAATGCTAGAAATCTCATTATAGGGGTAAAAAAGAGTGGAAGATAAACATCAGATGCATTTTAATATGATAAATACAAGGGGAGTTTACAACCAGGCCTTGATGTTGAGGCTCTCCTTCAGCAGTTCTGTATCCAAGCACGTTTTCTACACCCTCATGAACAAAGTTCCATGATCTCACTATGTTCTCAACACACACAAACAATCACACTCTACACTATTCTCTCGAAGATATGATTGCTTCTTCTGTATGATTGCTAACTCTTTCTGTTATCTGTTCAACTAGCACATCAATGGAAGATGGCTATATTTATAGAGGAGAGGAGGAGGTTGGGATCCCTACAATAGTGGAAGGGAGGCCTATCCTTTAGGAGGTTCCCACAAGAGGTGGAAACCATAAACTAAAGGAGGGAGTTCGTGGTTAATCAGTCCAGCCACTCCCAATGGCTCATCCTTGAAGTTGTTGTGATCAAAACTTTGCCTCTATTTTTAAAAAACTTTCCATAAACAGATTGGCACAGGCAACTAACTAAGACAGAGTGCCAGCTGGCGCGGGGGCCAGTGTTAATCTGCCTCATTGGCGCAAGGGCATAACGGGCTACAAGCACCAAGGAAAAAATAGGTGTTTTTAGTGGTCTGCTCAAGAAATGGTCAACAGAAGGAAATTTGTCCTCATGGCAAAGGATTCAATGATGGTATTTTCAAGGCATGAAATTTCTAATTAGTCACAGAAATGACCCTCCAATGTGCGAGATGGGGATTGCAGGGACAGTGACAAAATGTTGTGTAACAGATGCCCCCTAAAGTATGAAGTCTGAACATGAGTGAGGGGTGAAATTCTTTACAAGTACGTGAAAGGAACTAGATGCTGCTATCGGGAGACCTACAAATCAAGCATAGATACATATACATAAGTGAAATCTCTGTTGAAAATACATGAATCCATGGTATAGGTGCAGCTGTCCATCAAGAAGAGGATCATGTGAATGGATCCTCGGCATGGACGCAGCCATCCAAATGAAGGGATCATATGAAATAGATCCACGGTATGGGCGCATCCATCCATATAGAGAGGATCAAAATGAGAGAACCCACGGTATGGTCGCAGCCATCCGTCTAAAGAATCATGTATATAATGATGAATGACTCATCACTCCTCGCAACCTGGACTTTTGTGATCGAAGCCCAGGGTCTTGCGCTCCAACACCACTCGATCAAAGTACAAATTCCAACATGTGAATAGACGTGTTGAAGTCGAAAATGCTAGAAAATCACTTGATTACTAGTTAATGATGTGAACCGTTAACAAGTGTGAGAGAAACCACCAATAATGACAATGGCTCTCAAGGTACAACTAGTACAATCCACGAAATGTGAACAGTGAGCTGAAGTCGAACACCTGTGAAATCACCCGATCAAAGGCTGATGATGTGAACCTGTTGTCGAATGCGAAGAACTTGCCATTAGGGCATGCAAGCTCTAAGGTACCAGAAAGGAGTCTCTAGATCAACTTCCTAGATAATGAGCTAAATTCGACAGGAAGTGATCCATCGAAGGAGGTTCATAATGAATCCCACATCATCAACACGAAACAGAGAAGATAATATGAGTGTAAATCAAGACTGAAACAGAGGATCAAGAATGTAAAAACTGCAGAAGGATTTGCTCTTGAACATATCGGTGACACGACTCTGGAATTTGGTAGAATTTGACTCAAATAGGATCAGAGGTCATGTTGACAAAATTGGTAATAGAATTAGAGGTAAATGGATTTCCCAAACCCATGGAGGCAAAGTGACAGAATGAAGATATCCCAACTTGACACGAATTGCAGATAAGTGTCATGTTCAAGAGTGACATACTGCCGACACAACTGGCGAATAACTTCCATTTTCCCCCACCATTTTTGGTGAGTACCTCTTTATTTTTACACAAGCTTGAAGAGGATACCATATGCTTGTCATATAAGTTTGTCCTTCGGACAAATCCATCCTAGTACATTTTACGAGCCTTAGGAAGGAGGAACTCGAGTAACATTATGGTGATCATTTCCAATGTCATCAGGGTTTAACGAGTCTAACAAAGGGAGAACTCGGCGTCTTTTCATGTTTAGATATTTTGAAAAGAATGGCAGAAAAGAAAACTCTATCATGGCCCTTTTCGTAAATAGTCTCTCAGATCCGAAAAGGTAGAAAATAATATCTAAAAGAACCTCTTAGTCGTGATAGGCTAAGGTATTCCTTTTTCGTAAATAATCTATCCCAGCTAGAAAAAGGGGTAAATGTATACTGAGTAGATATCGCTTCACAGCCATTTAACGAGTTTGAAACGACAAGAGTCTCGGGAATATTTTCATGTTTTGAGAGTTAGAAAAGAGCTGAAAGTTGACTCCTCCTAGAGGAACGAGTTGTATTAAGGGTAGCTACTGGTTCTGGTGATGGTGGAATTTCTCAGAATAATTAAAGGTCAAGAGGCTGGCTAACAAGACCCCTCATCTCAACGGTTCCTCGGGAATGGGTAAAACAATAAAGTGAAGGCGTATGATCAGCCAAGCAAACAGGGACGATGGAGTGAGAAAACCAAGGCTCATCTGGAAAAATAGGTTGATAAAGTGGCAATCACGAGAGGTAAAATAAGAATGGTTTCATTTTTACACAAGCTTGAAAACAAAAAACTCTACTTGAAACCGGTTTCATTTTTACACAAGCTTGAAACGGAAACAAACTATGCTTGAAAACGGTTTCATTTTTACACAAGCTTGAAACGAAAACAAACTATGCTTGAAAATTGGTTTCATTTTTACACAAGCTTGAAACAAAGATAAACTATGCTTAAAAAATAGGGAAAAATGGGCATGCCCCCAGCATGGTGACTCAATTCGAGGTACATGCCCCCCAAGCTTCAGTGCATTCACCAGAGTAGACTGCTAGTTACTAACAGGTGGATGGAAGGAAGGTTCAATTATGAGACGAAGAGAAAGACTCGACTGGGATTTTACGAGATCTAATCAAAGACTCGAATTGAACGGGAACGTGTTTCATTGTTTTAACAAGGTTGACACACTAAAAGAATTATCCTCGTGAGATAATTCATTTTTTAACGAGGTTGACATAGTAAAAGAACTATCCTCATAAGAGCTTATTTCATTTTTTAAGGAGCTTAACACAAGAAAACGAACTATGCTTCACTACCTTGTTTCATTTTTTAAGGAGCTTGACACAAGAAAACAAACTCTTATCTGACTAGCTTGTTTCATTTTTTAAGGATCATGACATAAGAAAACGACCTCTGATCTGAGGACCTTATCATGTCGAATAAGAAGTCATGGATTCCAAGAGCTTCACATCTAATGGGAGAAAATCATCTTGGAAATCAGGACCCAATGCCCCCAGCACACGATGCACAATGGCACTATCACTGAATGTGGGCATGGGACAAGTAGCCACATAATTAACCTGTGGCGGAGAAGATACCACCGGTGGATAAAGACCCGAAAGGGACGATGGTGGACCAGATGTAACGTCAGGATCAAAGAATGAAAGTTGATCAATGGTCACGATCTGACCTTCATGTGGAAAACAAATCACATGAAAGAGGGAAGAGACAAGCGCTCCCATGGCATAAGTATAGTCGTGTCCCAGGAGTATATTAAAATCTAAGGGGCCTGGAGAAACCATCACGTCTATATAGATGGTTTTCCCTCCCAAAGTAACAGGCAAATTCAGAAGGATCCCTAACGGTTGACTGATTCCTCTGTTAAAAGTCAATAGATTCTGTGTAACAGGCACAAGCAGTGGAGAACCAAAAGCTTGCCAAGTAGTTGAAGACAAAATACTAACAGATGCACCTTCATCTATAATGGTGCTGGGTACGACCACATTGAAGGCCTATACCATGATCTCAAAAGGCACATAAGAAGGAAGGCGGTATCCTGCAAATCGACTCTAATCAAAAGAAGTGACCAAACTGCTTGGAGGGGGTACCATCAAACTGAGATGGTTATTTCCTGGTGTTACCAGAGCAAGAGGAGCATCCTCCTAAACCTCCATCATGGGATCAGGAGGAGCAGCTTCTTGAACTATAGGGACGGGAGAATATTTATCTAAGTCTGAGGAATCTGAAGAAACAAGAAGAACGTGGGGGGGATGTGATCTACTCTCGATGGAAAAGACCTGATGAACTATAGGTGGGACCAGATCAACTGATTCCTCGACCAATGATTGGTCAGGAACGGAGTCGTGAATTCAAATTTCTGAGGGAGCGGGATCAACCAAGGATGACTATTGACCAATCTTGGAATCAACTAGCGGAGGAATCGAAGAAAGCTTCTGGAAACCAACCAGAAGGCAAGGTGCAGAAACAGTAGAGTTTTCCAGCGCTCTTGTTGCTTCATCCATGTATGGAAAAAGGTGAATGAGATGATGCCCTTCACACAAATTACAGGGATTGGTAATCTTACCCTGTTTCTTATGAGTCTTATTATGGATAGTTGAAGATGTGCCACCAATACGACTTCCAGAATCCAAAGGAAACAACGGACGGCCATTGAACCATGCTTCAAGTACCTTGGGAATGCCAGGAAAGTCTCGGAGAAAGTGGTCACCCTTGCACAACATGCAAGGGAATTTGACTTTCCATGGAAGGTTGGATGGTTTATCGAGGGAAGGTTTCTTAGGAGCAATAGTTGTAGCATTAGCCTCTCGCTTATCTTACTTCTTCTTTTTCATATTCTTTTTCTTCTTCTTAGCCACCTGGTTACTAGAATCCAGACTTTCACCAGGCGAAGTAGAAGAGGAGGACAAAGAAACAGGCGAAGAAGGGGAGAGGTCAAATTTTGAATCAACATGATGTTGTTCAAGTGGAGGGGATGGTCGTACAGCAGGTGGAACACTCGAGACCACAGAAGTCGAGAATAACCAAACAGGCAACCCAACAGTTAGCCCAGGAAGGGAAAATGTTTCCATATAAGGAGCACCAACATTTCCAAAAGCAGGAAAAGGAACAAGGTTCTCTTCGGAGGGGATTCCTTGGTTGGAAAACTCTGGAAAAGTTGCCATTGGAAACAACCATAAAAGAAAACGCTAAGGAAGATAAATTTAACCAGGAATATTTCGTGGGCAATTAATATTTTAAGATACTGAAACAAAACTCTGATGTTTCATATTTTAAGAGTCGAGAAACAGGAAAAAGGTGACTCTATCACTTTCAGGTTGAAACGAGCATGAAAGGACAAGCGCTTGATGATCTCTTCTCTTTTTAAAGAGTCACGAAAAGATCGAAATGACTACTCTAGTAATCTAAGAAAGAGGGTGTACCAAGTTTATGTGAACTGCCATATACACCTTGGTGATCAAATGAAATAGAAATGACCAAGGACTTAACGTACATGCAAGTAGTCTCTCCGAATGCTATGTTCAGTGTATCACGGTTACAAGGCGGCAGACTCGGCTTCCTATGGATAAAAGGATTGCAACCTAGAAGGGTCTCCCTTTATATACTCAACGGTATGGGGAGCATAAGTCTCTACTAGTACTGTCTAAAGCCAAAAGGCAAACGACAGCTACTAGGTTTTAAGACGTCGGAACACGTCTCTAACCTATACCACTAAAAAAAAATTCGTTAGGTTTCAATGCTTCCTTAGGTTAATTAAATAAGATTTAAAGTTGATCTTGAATTATGTCTCGGTTTCAAGGCCCTACCACATGTCATTTGAAAATCTCCTATATGCAACTATATGAGGAAAGAAATCTTTCAATTCGATGAATGCTATCTAGTTTAAGGGGAGAGTCTCAAACAATGATGCAACAAACAACAAATGAAGATTTTTCCAAACTAGATGACTTTCACTATCCAAAAGTAATCTAAAACATTCAACGATGCGAATTATGCAATGTGATCTATGCAAAATTCTCTTTTGAAAACTATGCAATTGTAATCTATGCACAATTTCCTTTTCTATTTGAAAGAATAAGAATGCACCCAATGCATTTTTCGATGAAATGAGAATCTACTTAATACATGCTTTTAATGAAAGAGAATGCACTCAATGTGATTTTTAGCTTCCAATCGTTAAACAATGTAATCTAAGTTCAATGATAAATCTCAAAAAATACTTTTCAATGCAATGTGATCTAATGCATTTTAATGAAAAGAAAACTCTGAATCGAAAACTAAATGAACGTAAATTTTCTTAATGGAAGGATAAATGAAAAAGGGATGCAAACCAACACTAAGAATGCAATTGTTGTTTTAAACAATTTGTAATGAAATTCCTCAAAAGGCTACAAGACATATGAGGTCAAGCACAAAAAGAACTTCCAAAGCATGAGCTCAAAACAAGGCATTCATTCCCTTTTACATCAAGCAATCATAGAAAGAAGACTTTTCAGTTGAACAATGAGCAATGTAATCTATGATCACAAGTGAAAAAGTAAAGGAGAGAACGTGTAAATCATACAGATAAAAGGACCAGAAGGGAAAGACACACTAGTGGAGGAATTAGGGAAAAACCTCAATTTTTCACACAGCCTGAAATTGGCATGAATTTTGTGGGTGAAACTAGAGCCAATTGGTGCCACTTGCTCACTGACAACCAGTGCCAATGGCCAATTGGTGCGGGTTTCTAACTGACAACTAGCGCCAATCGACGCTACTGTGAGAAAAATAAAAGAGCTAATGCCTAAACAGGAAAAAACAAAGAATTTCTCCCAACCAAGACCAGACTCACCAATTCAAGCAAAAACTAAAAGATCATAATTGATGAAAAACATAGGAACAAACATGCAAATTATCATTCGACTAAATCCGTCAAATGACTAAGACCTCAAAGAGTGACAAACTCAAAGGAAAATCCCCAGTGGAGTCGCCAATTTGTTGTCTAGATAAATCCCCTCTGCGGACAGAGGCGATCCCTCTAGCCCTAGAGTGGGTATAGCAACTATGGGAACATATTAACATCTACCTTCCTAGATTGTAAATGAAATTTAGATCAAAGAAGATGGCCTACCCTGTTCTGATGCTATGTTTTCATTTTCCATCGAAGCTTCTTGATCTGTTGCTCTTCTCAAGCTCGATACACGCTGCTACCAATGTTTGATTACTTGTACAGACAGTCAAGACACCACGACAAGCGTAAAAACAAGACAAACATAAAACAATTACAACCTATCTAACTGATCAAGGAATGCTATAAATCTCATTATAAGTGTAAAAAAGAGTGGAAGATAAACATCAGATGCATTTATTATGATAAATACAAGGGGAGCTTACAACCAGGCCTTGATTTTGAGGTTCTCCTTCGACAGGTCTATATCCAAGCACGTTTGCCACACCCTCATGAAAAAAGGTCCAAGATCTCACTATGTTCTCAACACACACAAACAATCACACTCTGCACTATTCTCCCGAAGATATGATTTCTTCTTCTCTATGATTGCTAACTCTTTCTATTATCTTTTCAACTAGCACATCAATGGAAGATGGCTATATTTATAGATAAGAGGAGGAGGTTGGGATCCCTACAATAGTGGAAGGGAGGCCTATCCTTTAGGAGGTTCCCACAAGAGGTGGAAACCATAAACTAAAGGAGTGAGTCCATGGTTAATCAGTCCAACCACTCCCAATGACTCATCCTCGAAGTTGTTGTTCTTGTGTTTCAACCATATTTTGTTGTTGCATTCGATTTTGATCTTTGAACTTTGCATAATGATACTTTGATTATTGTTGCAAAGTATATTTATGGATTGCATCATGGTTGGTTCTTGTGTTACAACCATGATTGTGTTTGTATCCAATTATCTTTTAAGTACTTTTGAAAAGCCATTGTATCTCATAATAATAATGTAATAGTTAATATGTTTTGAAAGTATGTGGGATTTTGAATGTGATATGAATGTGGAAAAATATGAATATGAATGTATCCCCCCCTCAACTGATGGTATTGGTAAATAAATGAGGAAAAGAAGTGATTTTTCCAAAAATTATCATTCTAGCTTTTCAAGGAATTCTATGGTAAAAAGTTAGAAAATGACATACCTTAACTTACCCTTTGGAAATGGATGAGTTGCATGTGCGTACTGAAGAGTGTGGCTATTGATGTTTTTGGATAAAAAAGTATGTAAAACAAAGGAATTTGATCTTCTTCTTTGTTCTCTTTGTGTTGATGAAAAGATTGGGATCTTTATTGTTGTTGATACAAATTGATTCCTGTTGCAAACTACTGAAATGATGTAGTCTTCAATCATTACAAAATCCGATGGTACAATTCTAGTCATGCAAATAAATGTGTTGATGTCAAGCATGAAGATAAGTCATTGGATTACCTACCATTGATGAATTTCGTCAACCAATGTGAGGCAAACTCACCATTAATGTCAATGAGTGCCAAGGTACCTAACTACATCTTGCGAAGTGCAAATATATGGGTTGATGTCGAGCCACTTGCAAGATCTGAAGATTAAGGGACATTGATGTATTCCCATGATTATCAGCGAGAGAACTTTTCATTAATGCATACAAGCCTCAAGGTACTAATAAGGACTCTAGTATTGGACCTAGATAATGTGCTAATGTCGATAGGCCAAGACTTGTTAGAAGGGAGGCCTTAAGGAATCCTGCATCATCTAACGCGAGCATGAAAGAATAATTTTTTGAAGGACTATGGATGAAATTTTTTGAAGTGGATCAAAGTTTATTTGACATAATGAAAATGGAAATGAAATGAATTAGCTTTGTAGAGGAGCTGAATGGTTTTATTGCTAGGTTAGTGAAAGCAGGGCAGTAAAATATAATGACTAGGGAAAAAAAAAATGAGCAGTGAGGGAAAATGAGACGAGGATTTTATTGAATGACTAAGTAGAAATGAAATAGTGAATGTAAAGGGAAATGACGTGAATTTTTTTTTACTGAGGAAGCATGGATGCAATGGAGACACTAGCATCTGAAAGGCTTGCAAGTGTTGGATCTGATTTTCACTAGCATGTGATCATGCATTGATGTTTCTTTCTTTTTTGTTGATCATCTTCTTGTAAAATAAATGTGGTCTTTGAGAGAGACACTATTCGCTTGTATTCATCTGTCCTTCCTCTTGGAACCTGTAAAATAAAACTAGTACTTATTCTGCAATGGAATGTAATATTATAAAAAGAGAGAGGTGATCAATCTCTCTGGTTATGAAATTTACAAAAAAAACCTGAGAATTGGTACTAATAAAACAAGTTCACGAAGGAAATCCAAAAGAATTTATACTTGTTGTTGGGCCAAAATTAAGGTATGTTCTCACCCTGTAATTACTTTAAATTATGTTACAATTTTGGGAGAATTCCTCTTCATATTAACAATAAAGAGAAAAAAGATTATGAAAACTAGAACAATTAGACTAATCATGAAAAGGATATTTTTGTAGCAGAAAATTGACTTCTCTTATCTCCGCATGTAGGAAGGCAGAGTGGCTGGACCAATAGGAAATAGAAGCTAACCAACGGATGCAAACATATGATATATCGGTAACTCCCAGTGGCTGGCAGAAGGCAGATAGATGAATTCAAGTCCAAGAACTCAAACGATAGCCATGCGCAGTGGGCTGTCGTTTGGGAAATAATTTCTCATTTTTTAAATCGCCTTTAAAAGGGCGAAGGACGGACGAGAAGGGGAGTCGGAAAAAGGATAGGAAATTCATTCTGCAATTGACGCATCAGAACCAACCTGTCTAATTGTATTTTTGTAACATCATTGGATGTAATATAGAGCTTTGAACAATAATATTTTGAAGTTTTTACTATGCTAGAGCTTCTGGTGGTCTGGGCCCAACCCCTAGAAGTTCCTCGCAATTTTTCATACTCTGTGTAGTTTCAAAACCAATGCTTAAGTATCTGATGCAATTGTAAAGTATATTTCCATTCAATAAAGTTACAGTTTCTCTTTCTTCAGGATTGTTAGCAATCGCGTTCTTGAATTAGGATAATCGCAATCGTATGTTCCGACTTATGACAATGCTTCATTATTAGTAGATAGTTCCAATTCTTTTAACACCGCTGCATTCGAGTTATAGATCATAGAATAAGTTGATTTCAATGTTCTTTGTATTTACGAATTTCATTACTCTTTTAGCACAACGAAACGTTCAACCGTCGATCAATGTTGATTAATTAATTCGTAAAGAGAATTCCATTGCAAAATTACATAAATAATTTTTGTACAATTCATTTAAATTGCTTCAATTATACTGTTGTTCCGTTACTGCTCAGTTAGTTATACTTTTGTTCCATTACTGCTCAGTTAGTTATATTGTTGCTCCATTACTGCTCAGTTAGCTAGACTATTGATTCAATTCAATTCCATTACTGATCAGTTTAGTTAGACTGTTGTTTCATTCAATTCCATTGTTGTTCAGTTTATTTAGACTGATGTTTAATTCAATTCAATTGTTGCTTGATTTCTCTAGATTGTTGTTCAGTTCAGTTAAATTGTTGTTTAATTCAATTAGATAGCTGCTCAATCTTAGGTTAAAAATCAATCCAAGCCACCCCTCGCTAGGATAAGTGAACTTAGGAAGTTAGCAAATTATTCCTCATAAGTGACAAGGAGTAACTATTAGACAACCTGACTCGCATATATTGTGCCAACACTCTTGAAATAATAAGACTTACCCGGGTTGATAATTAAATGAGAAGGCACTATAGTTGTCGATAATAAGCCACCTCTGTGAGCCCCAACACCTGTTTCGAAATTAGTGCCTCAAGTTACCTACCATCTGACATAGAGATAGAGGAAGAATATGGTTATGAGCTTGATATTGTAGAGTTGGAATCAAGGTTCAGACTTGGTGAAGAAAATGAAAAGGATATCCAGGATCAATTTTTCATTGAGAGCTTAAAAGGGATATCAATAAATTGTGTCTTCTATGATCCCATAGTTGATTACATGGAAGAGTTCTATAGTACAACTTTTCAATTATTTTTTCACTCTGAAAAATAGATCCATCTTCTCTTACCTTTATCATTTCAGAATACAGTTTTCTTTTGTTTCAAGTGCAATCAAAGGGTTCAAGTATCAGATCAGCTCATTGACTAGCTTTATTGGAGGTTTCATTTTGCTTGAATCAAATATGAATATTGCAGTTGTTAGGGTAGGTAGGAGCGTGTCTGAATAAGCTAAAGTAGACTGAGCATATTTTCAGTATGTATAGATTTGATTTTTAGCAGTAATCATCAAGCTTGAGCCCGAGGAGAAGGCCATAAGAGCTTGGCGAATTCTTCATCAATTTCAGAAACTTTTCAATTTTTCAAGAGAGAGGCACTGGAACTACAAGTTCTTTGTTGCACCATAGGGACACACCATCCCAAGTCGATCCATTGTTATCACACTCAAAATTTTCAATTTTTTTTTTTATAAGATCACCATAAGTCTCATGTTATGTCATGTTGGGTGAAGTATTTGATGAATAATTTACCAAATCATGTTTATCATATGTCAAAAAAACCACCATGAGTCATGTCATGTCAGTCAACTACACTCGATGTATTTTTTTTTCACACCCATGCCTTCAAACTAAAAAAGTGATCCACTTTCCAGTTAAACATAGTTTCCTAGCAAATTCAATGCAAAATAGGCAGATTTTGCTACAAAACTACCTGATAATTTCATAGCGAATATGAGGATTTCTCTGTTTTTTTTACTTTTGAGCAGTCCACTTCAAGGGTCATTTATGGGTAAACATAGAAGTATTTTAATAAAATTAGAGAGGTTATTGTCAAACACATATAAAATAATATTAATCTCTTTCACTTTTCTCAAAGGTGCTACAAATTGGGAGATTTAGAGATGTATTTTGGTTCTATTTTCAGAATGCATAATTTTCTTGTTTTATACACGTTTTTAGAATGCAGATTCTGGGCAGCTAGAGATGGTTTTCAAAAAACCAAGAGAGGTTTGTCTTTAGAACATAATGAAATACAAAAACCTCCTTAGGTTTTGTAACATATATCAAGGATATGGAGATAATAGCTCATCTCTGAACCCTATTTTTTCAGAAAAAAAAAAGAGTCATTTTATTGAAAAATAAACTTGCTAAAGGTGAAAATGATGTTTTTTGAAGAGGGTAAGAGGAAATTTTGTATGATCATATTTCATTATATCACTTTTCAGACCTACAGATGAAATTTGGAATAAAAAGGAATATTTTATAATTTTCAGCCATATTAGGTAGTTTCGTAGCGTACTCCAGGCTTGAAGGCCAAAAAACACTATAAAATTTCTGAAGATGCTCTTTTGCCTTTAAATTCAGTTTTATGGATAAATAAGGAGGGAAAAAAATTTTATTCAAATAATTAGCCCCAAGGAAGATCTTCCAACAGTCAAAAAGGTCAAAGGTTACACAAAAGGTGGATTTTGGAGTTAGCTACGAAATGAGCGCTACAAAATTTCTGTACATCACTGTTTTAGCAGTCAACTTCAAGTTTTATTTCTGACCAACTGAAAACGTATTTTGGAAATCTGAAAGAGATTTTTATTCAAAACGGGTCCATCTACAAAACCCTCTCTTATTTTCTGCAAAACCATCAGGGTTTATAAATTATACACTCATCTTTGAAGCCTATTTTTCAAAATTTTCACTAACCAGATTTGTGAAAAATTTGTAAAAATTCAACTTGGAGGAGGTCTAGCTCAGCATCCACGTGGCATAATGACACATCATCACTCCATTACACTCATAAAATTAGTTGTTTGAATTTGATAATGGTTATTAAATGGATTTATTGAACTATTAATGAAAGAAGAGTCCTTTTTGTATTCAAACTTTGTAAAACAGAATATATCCCTAGGAAGTCTCCAAGTGATGGAATCATGTTTTAAATAGGTCTCTGAGGTGAGAATTCGAATCTACCAAGGTGTAAAATCATTTTTATGAGTCCTCACTCTATAAATGAGATATTTTTAGAGTTATAAGGGGTTGGGAGATGTTATGAAGGCACTACCCTTGTAATCTTTGTCTATCAATAATATACAGTTGCAGTAGCATATTTCAGACCTGAGATTATTCTATGTGTTCTTATGTATGTTTCTTATATCATTATTTTACTTTCTCTCTAGTTTTATAGTTGTATAATCACTTGGAATTCATGTTTACATGCTCCAAATTCCTTTATACACCTAGTCTGTTGTTTTGTCATGTTTTATTAGTTTGCTTATGTATAATCACTTAGAATTCATGGTGATATGCTCCAACTTCTTGTATATATATAGTTTGTTGTTATGTCCTTCATGTGTGGTTTTATAAGAATACAATTTCCTTAACTTCCATGAGATAGATTGACTTGTGACTTAGTTTTCATATTGACTCCATAATCCCAATGGTAGTAAACCTTATACATATTTCACTACACAAAAACACATTCAATCCAATTCAAAGTTAACCATGTTCTTTCAAGTTGTTCATTGAATATCCTTTATCCTTTTGAGAGAGCCCTCTCAGACTGGAAAGGCTAATTTTCAGTTACAAGTGCTTTGAAATAGTTACTCCAAGTTGACCATTGAAGCAACCCAACAGGACTCAATTTGGTGATAACACAGCAAATTGTAAGACAAGGATAGGTTATGATAGACATGATGCAGCAGATGATGGGTTTGCATATGGGTGCTAGACCGGATGGAGCAGAAGAACCTCATGGTGATGTGGGTTCCAGATCAGGTGGTAGCCATACATTTCAGCTTCCACGCACCCTACAATGTGGGTATACTGGCAGACCCTTGATGTCAAATTTCATAGAGGAGCTAGAGCCTGAGAGGGAACCAAATCCAGTCGATGATTTAGTACATTCAGTGGCCTCAAGAATTGATGAGTATGAAGGTTTGAATGCCTGGATCCGATGGCTAGTGTCCTTTAATTTATTTATTCACCTAAAGGAAAGATGTACGACAGGGGCTGGACATTATTCTAGAGGAGGATCATCCAGCTATGAGGTGCAAAGGTTGGCAGGGAAGGTCACACTTCCAAATTTTGATGGGAGTGCGAAGAGTTAAACACGGGCATGGATACAAAATATGCATACATATTTTCATTTGAACCCCATGAAGGAATCATATGCCATACGCTTTGCCACTCTTTACCTGGAGGGAGATACCCAGGAATGGTGGTACCATGGATTGATCACACTAGGGCATATTCATATCACTTCATACCAGGAGTTCACTTGGAGGTTGCTGGAGAGATTTTAGAGGAAGGATTTTGAGCTGCACTTCAGAGAGTTGGCCAACTTGAGGCAGACAAGAAATGTAGAGGCCTACATTTTTTAGTTCCAAATACTAGCCATGATGGTGACACATATTTTGAAGAGATGGTTGATCATGTTGTTCGTAGAAGGACTGATCCGGGTAATTTTCTATATACCCTTTTAACCAAGACCTTTTACTCCGGATGATGTGTTATAATTGCATTTTATTAAAGCAATAATGAACATAAATGAACATATATGCATGATGTAAAGAAGAGGAACATAACAAGAATTAGCAACATAAGATATTGATAACAGAGTTCGTCCATGAGGGACTACGTCTTCGGGCCTCGGTGTCAAGATGATGTAGGTCACTGCATTAAGTGTTGGAACTATTGATGATGTACATGGATGTTGTTGACTTTTCATACAAGTAAAATGCCCTCATGCGGCAGTGGTTGGACCTCTCCAAGAGATGTTCCGCTACAATAACTCTCATTCACAAAAATAAATCCTATCAGCATGAAAATATCACTCAATGGTGACTAAGGGTATCCCACCGAACATTGCAACAAAGGATCTCAAACAGCATAAAACAAATCCATGATAGAAATTACATCTCAAGAACAAAACAAGATCCCACATCAAATATCAAACAGGGATCTATACAGCACAATGAATCTCATAGAAAAGAGACAAGAAGTACATGATCAAATTGTATATACCTCATATCATGGATATATCTGAAGAAAAGGATGATAAATTGTTGGATTTGGCTGTACCATCAATATTGTGGCATCAAATATCCTGAAAATGACTGCTCACACATTAAACACTGACACCTGCAACTCTACTTTGAAAAGTGGCAAAAAAATGGAATGGTAAAATGGAAAATATGAATACAACATCAGATTTGTGGCGTCAAATAGTTCAAAATCGACTACCAAATTTCTGAATTCTAAGAAAGTGAAATTCTAGTGCTACAGGAATATTTTAGATTCCCCCTAGATTCCTCAAAGATGCTGCTCCATAGGGAATCTAGAAATATGCAACTCAAACTGGAATCTAATCTCACCATTTAGATCCTTGTGAAATTCTGATAAGAATGAGTATAAATTTGACCTCATTCTAACACCGGCGAATTTCGACCTCCAAGGAATATAAAAGATTCCCTTAAGATTCTTAAAGATTCTCCTCCACAGGGAATCTGAAAAATTGTTGCTCAAAAGGAGAATCTGACCTCGCCATTGTGTTCCCTACGAAAATCTGAGAAAAATGACTGTAAACTTGAATGCATTCTGACAAAAAGAAATTTTACCTCCCAAAGAATCTTTGGGCATCAAAGGAATATTCTTTGTCTCGAACTGTGTGCCACCATTCTTCCTCCTCTACCTCAAACTGCGTGCCTAAGTCTGGCTTTCCTGTGCACTGATGAAATGACAAGTTTATATATTGAATTTTGGGCAGACTAATCAACGTGGAGGTCATTGGTTTAATGGTAAAATGGCAAGTTCGTTAGAGGGAGGTCGAGGGGTCAAATCTCAACTCCTCCATAATAGGCACCAATTTGCTTTTAAAACCACGAACATGTATTTTTTTTGGGGGTTGGACCCGCATCGGGCGGCCCGCCGAACTCTCCGCCATTTGAATGCATTTATATATGGAGTGGTTTATTTGTTTGTGGTGTCGTGGTAATCGGTATAGATTATAACATATGGTAACGTAATATATACGTTAAGTTGGTTTTTTAAAACAAAACATATAATTACGTTATAACAACCATTTTTTTATGGTAATGGTTTAATATGGTTGGTTTATTAATAATAAACCATAATAACCTTTTAACATATCATTTTTTTTGTTTTATATGTGTTTTTAAATGATTTGTTTTTTATGGTTATATTTGTTTTGTCTTTTATGCAGGTTGAGGACCAATGGTGGAGTGCCATGTGTCAACAGCTGAGGGGCTTCCATGTGGTTCCCACGTGCTCACTGGGATGCCATGTGGCATGTTGTGGGCCCCACATCCCTTGCCTTAACAAAACAGCAAAATGCTCTAACTTTCTTATACGAGCTCGGATTGACGCATCGTTCGCACCATTGCGATCAGGGCGACAGGCTCTTCAACCTAAATCTAATTTTTCCATCTTCTTGACACTTTGAATTTCAAGCTTTCATAAGCCCTCTTTGTCCTATGGGTGTCTTTGGAGCCACCTGGATCATTCCTCCCCACTGAGGAGCTTTTGGTCCTCCAAAAGCATCAACAATAATTTGCAATTTCCGTGTACAATGTCTCCACCACAAGTGTCTTGAAAAAGGTCACCCTTCCATCTCCCTGACCTTTGTTCTTTAGAGTCTTAATGGATGAGCCAACACCTACAACTTTTCTAAACCTGCAGTACAATCTCCTGCAAACTACATGCTCAAATTATGACCAACTATGACCCAAACATTTCCATACTTTCCACGAGGTTACATACTCGGTGGTCAAGTTTACATCAAATGGAAATCACACCCCAGCTATCACTACAAGGCCAAAAACATCATTGTCGCATTTCATAGTGATGGAAAACACATCATCACTTTTACATAAAATAAATGCATCACATGATTTACAAAACAAGGCAAAAATATCATGGTTTCTTAACAAGCGATGGAAAACACATCATCACTTTTACAGTTAAAAATGCAACATGTGATTTACAAACACGGCCATGACACACTATCATATCTATAAAAACTATTTCTCACTTATCAAAGTGAATGGATCGTCTCCTTGTGGCACGTTTGCATGTCGAACAATTGTTTTAACCAGGTCATGCACCGACGCTTCATCCTTAAGGTGTTGCTCTGGATGGAGCCTCAAACACATGGCTCTTTGATGACCATTTTTATTGCAATGGGTGCAAAAGGTCTTTTTCCTACAGACCTGCTTAGCCAATTTATTTCCCTGCTTTGGAGAAGTCTTTTCATGCCTCATCCTCCTTTGTGCTTCCATTATTTTCCAACACTCAGCAATGACATGGTTATGTAAACCACAAAAACGACGAGTTTTATTATGCCATGATTTACGTTCATGATTAGCAACATGCTTATAATCAAAATGAACTTGTGAATATCGAGACTTGTTATACCTTTCCTGGTGGTCTCTGGTGCGAGCATGGTGATGAGAGCTTGCTTTAGGTCTTTCACTGCAACATGCACTTCTATGGGATTATGGTGAAATGTTCCCATCATTCTTTTCCCTTGACGAGTTCAAAAATAGATGTTTTCCTCTAATGTCATGATGGCGATAAGAGCTTGCCTCAACTCTCTCTTTGTAATATGCACTATCATATAATGATGGTGAAGTCTCCCCATCATGCTTTTTCCTTAATGCTTTCATCAATGTTGTGGAAGCTTTGGACACCTTTGATCATTCTCCTTCAGTGTATCCCAAACATGTGTAGTGAGGTCTCTGCACAACATCCAATGGTTGAGTTATTCCTTGGCCATGAATGCCAATTCCTCCTCCTTTGTACCCCATCCTGGTAAGGAGTCTCATGTCGTTTACTGTAATGGGTATCTCCACACTTCTAATAGAAATGATATCATGTGAAGATGAAACTGAAGAGAAATCAACACTATTTACCTTAGCTTTCGATTTTGAAATAGGTGAAGAAGGCTTCTCTAAGCCTGCGTTGTGCTTCACTTCCTCCAAGGCCTTTATCATAGCATGTAGTTGAAGCTGCAATCGATGTTTCTCCTCCTTCTCTTCCTGTAGGATTGTCTTCAATGCCTCATGATCTTCTTGACGACTTTAGTTGTTGTGCTTCAATTCCTCCAATGCCTCTGGCGTGGCTTGCAAATAAAGCTGCAATCGATGTTTTTCCTCCTTCTCCTCTTGTAGAAGTGTTTTCAACTAAGCATTCTCTACTGCTTGTTTTTCATAAGCTTCATACAACATTTTCACTTTCTCAGACACCCTGAGCATGGTCTCGTACATTTCTTTGAGATCCTCCATTTCTCAACTCAGTGAACGTTCAATGGTTCACGCCTGCAATCCAAATCAGCAAGAAGATCGTTCTGATACCACTTGATCTGGGAAAGTTTCTGGATACCCTTTTAACCAAGACCTTTTACTTTGGCTGATTTACTATAATTGCATTTTATCAAAGCATTAATGAACATAAATGAACATATTTTCATGTTGTAAAGAAGAGGAACATAACAAGCATTAGAAACATATGATATTGATAATGGAGTTTGTCCAGGAGGGACTACATCTCCGAGCCTCAGTGTCAAGATGGTTGTTAGTATGAATCTTTTGTCGAAGTGTACGAAAAAAGACCACTTTAGCTACGCATAACTTATAGCCCTAACATCAAATATGGCTGCCAATATCTTCAGATCTGCAGTTAGTTGGTCAAGACAAGTGCTGCAAAAATCCAGATCTATGCATAGAGAGACATTAAGCAGCAAAAATAAGGTTTTGCTCCATACATCCAATAGACAAGACAAGAACAATATTTTTTGAAAGAATTTTTGTATTAAGGGCACCTGGGAGGAAAACAAGAAGGTGTTTCCAATTCTCCTCAATGGGATGGGTTCTTGGAAGTCCTCGGCACTTCAGATCTAGCATTTCTCTCTCCTGTTGGTGTAGAAAACCCAGACAAAGATAGAACTCAAAGGGAGCTCACACAGCAAATAATGGAAAATATGACAATGATAATGGCTCAAAGTCATACCAAGAGTTTAGATCCAGAGTGATCTAATAGGCAAAAAAAGGTGAAGAGTGGTAGGAAAAACCCTCCTATTTATAACAAAATATTGGGTCATTCTAGATCTTGGTGCATGATTAAAATAACATTAACCAAATCTAGATCCACCTTTTATGGAATATTTTATTATATTTGTTGGAGGGAAAAAAGTATTTGACTTGGGTCAAATCCCTTTATTTGTGAATAATAAATAAATAAATGATTTATTTATCATTTCAAGGAAGTGGTTGAAAGATAATCAAATAAATAATGATTTATTTAATTATTTATGGGTGATTTAGTCATATTTAACAAGGAATATTATTTAAATAAGATTTAAATAATTATTCCTAGAAAATAATAAGATAAATAGAGATTTATATAATTAATTTCTTTGTTTTGGGTTAAACATGACCAGGAATAATAATTAAATTATTGTTTAATTAATTATTCCTTGAGGAAAATCAAACAAATATAGGTTTGTTTAATATTTCCTTTTGGGGGTTCCTGTTTAGACCATAAACAACCTAATAAATGTGTTTTATTAAGTTATTTTACATAGTGAAAGCAATTTTACTTAGGGTAAAATTGGTCTTACATGGTGTACTTGGGTCCATCTAATGATAGTAGGTTATATGACCAAAAAATGGTGTAACAGATTGCCCCCCAGCGTGCGAGTGTTAGGAGCAAATCGTATGACCGAAGTACGTTGTAAGAACTCAATCACCAGACATCAAAAGGGAAGTCGGAGAGAGAAATGTGAGGTAGACTAATGTGCTGAAGAACTAGACCCTGAGGAGACGAGACTTACAGGTGCAACAAGTCTCTTTTTATGAGAGGGTACCTGTGCTAAAGGCGGCGGGGAGGCATACCTATGCCCGCCGAGACAAAGTACAAAAGAATAGTGTGTCCAGTAAATAAGGGACCGAACTAGAAAGTACAACCAACATAAACATGAGCCAGATAAAAATACAATGAGGGATCCCACATACATGCTGTTCCTGGGATAACAGCCAGGACTTATACAATAATATCTGAGTACATGAGATACAAATATAACCCAAATGCCCCCTGGGAATGGGGAAGGGCTCGCAAAATCTGACTGATACATGAAAATCCAAGAGGCGCTGCAAGTGGCTAAGGCCGACATCATCAAATATGTGGAGCTGCATCGAAGGCTGCAATGAAGAGGTCATCCGGGCATGTGGGGGGCTACCTGCAGGGCCACCCCCTCATGAGGGTTGAGACATCTCACACATACCCGGGAATCACCAAGAGCTGCTGCTGCAACACTAAACCATCAAGTATACGGATCTCGATCATGCTAAAAGGAGCTGGAGCTGAGAAACAATCAAGTCAAAGGGTAATGAGAAATCCCTTTGCCTGATCTGAGGCACCGAACAAGAGTGGAAGCTGGAACCAAGGTACACCACCCTCTAGACCTGTCTTCTGGAATGAATGGCGCTGATGTCGACAGAAGGAGGTCTGCCATAGGTGAGGCAATAAGGGATCCTCAACTAAGGCACAAGAGAAAACAGTAGAGCGACTGACAGACTAATACCAATGATGATGATGAAATGGAAGGGACTGAGTAGCGAATGGACGACTTCCCTTGTTAGAGCATAAAGGGCATGAATGACATGGCAACGACTGACACAATATCATAAGGGATAGGGGACAGTGGGACTGACAGCCATAATGTGCGACACAAGAGAGAGACCAAGCAATGAAGGATGGAGGACTATAGCGGGGTACAAAGGGACTCGGGATAGACTCCATGAATGTGATGATGACTCAGCTTGGATGCTCTAAACAAGGGCGACTCGATGGTGCTGCCACACAGTAAAGGTCCAACGGGGGACCATGAAAACATGAGTACAAGATGGGAACTCACGACGAACATCAACACGAGCATGGATAAGTATGGAGGCCAAATGGTGCCCCTAGTATGAGTGTTGCAAGTGAAGAAATTCGATTTTGAAGAGGGTTATGGTTGAGGGGCATAGGTGCCCCCAAGCATGGTGTGGTCATGCCAAAATTTATTGAGAAAAAGGGGAATCTAAACACATTTTAATGAGGTGGTGTGCCATTTGTTTTCGTTATGGTTATGCAGTTTGAGAAAGGAAATGGAGGATTACCAATCTCTTTTAGTACTGCATATATGAAGCAAATGGACTTTAATTTTTTGGGTTGGCATACCTAGTGTCACTATCCCAAAGAGAGGATTTGGAGATAATGAACTGATGCTCTCCTAGAAAACCCATAGGTTGGTCAACAACAATGTCTAAGAGATTGGGTTGCTGATGGAAGATGAGGGAACGATAAGGGGTATCATCCCTAGAGTGATCTGAAGTGATATGGGACTCTAGAGGTTCTTCGAAATGTGGAAGAATAATGGTATTAAAGTCAACACGACCAGATACACTAGGAGAGTTTTGGAGAATTTCTTCTCCTGGTCTCTCGAATATGGGTGCCCCCTAACCCAAATCTTGGGTTTCAATGTAATGGCCACAAGGTGCATGTGGTTCGAACGCATGGGTTCGATGTAAGGGGGAATAGATAAAGTCAGGGGTGGGGATTTCATCCATAATGTCGTCATCGTGATAGAAGATGGTGACTGGTGGAAGAAAGACCACCTGACGTGGCGAAGCTACCTGACTCATCATCATGAGAAGAGAGGTTCACATGTGCATCGTCACAAGGAGTGATGGAAAAGTAAGCAGATAAAGGATCTACCGATGTTGAGCCCAGGGTGATCGCTGAAGGAAGGTCAAGCGAAACAACAAGGGAGGATTCAGAGGGAATGTTCCCCGAGGGTCTCATGGATGATGATAGGTAGAAAATGGTGGATGAAGGCTCCGTCATCTCGACATCAGGAGGGGGAATGTCAATGGGAGTAGTCATGTCTGGTAGTTCTACCAAAGAAAAACGCGCAAATAGGGGAGAGGTGGACTCATTATGCTTGGCCTCGAATTGGTGGACCGCGGCTAGAGAGGTGCGGAAGTCCTTGAGGCAGGGACAAAGGTGGGTGTAATGGCCATGGAGATCACACAAAGCACAGGAGTGGTTGGTGTGAATAGTCTTGGGGTTCTTGGTCGCAGTCGTAGAAGGAATAGAGGCTTCTAGGACCATGGAATCAGGGAACGCGACATTAACCATGGGCTTGAGATGAAGCAATTCAGGACAGGTATGGGTGGCGTGACCGACAACATCACACAAAGCACACTGGATGGTATGCTTTGGAGGCCGAGGAGGGGCAGGGTTTGTCGGGGCAGCCGTGTCCTTTGATTCCCCCTTGCGAGCTTTGCCCTTCTTACCCGATGCGGTTGCAACAGGAGGTGGTTCCTGTTGAGGTGACTGAGGCACTGTTGCAACGGGAGAAGTCATGGGGACCGGTTGAACCGAGGTCAAAGAAATATAAGGTTTGGGTTGACCAGGCAGGGTTGCGGCTGGAGGATCATGGTACCAGAGGGGTATGCCCAAGGTCAGGTTGGGGAGAGAGAGGGTGGCCATGACGGGGACCGTATAGACTCCGGGAGGGGGAGCCAGGAAAGGTATCTGACCAGCGGGATAATGACCAGGGGGGACGGCTCTGAGATGGTTGAGGCCTGGGGGAACCGACCCAGGAGGATAGAGGGGTTCAAGGATACCAGCTGTAGGAGAAGGGCCAGAAGGAGGAGGTCCGACTGGCTGAGATGAATGGATAGGTGCGGGTTGCGGTGGGCAAGGTTGAGTCTGAGGTTGCTGACTAGCCGAAGCGGGTCGCTTAAGGGCAGCCCGAGACGATTGTGTCATGAAAACATTCGATAAGTTTGGATCAGAGATAGGAGGAGGAGGGAGACCAGGGAAAGTTCCAAGCAAAGAGGAGTCTTTGTAGACGCCGGGAGAGACACTGGTCAGGGAATCGATGGTTTTCTTATTGGCTACATAAGAGATGGTTGTCTCAGGGGAGTTCTAAGACTTTGGCTCATGATAAGTCAACTGGTCGATGGTGACTATCTTTCCATTGTGAGGAAAATACATCTTGCGAAAAACCGCGGATGGGACAGCAGACATGGCATAGGTGTAGCTTTGCCCCAAGAGAATGTTGTAATCTAGAGGGGTGTCGATGACTTCGACGTCAACGCAAACATTCTTGCCTGCAAGAGTGATAGGACAATTACGGAAGAGGCCAATGGGCTGGGAGGCATGGCCATCCCACGCTCGAAGGGTGATCGTGGAAGGGGCCAACTCAGGAGATCCGAGTTGCTTCCAAACCGAAGCAGACATCACATAGGTGGATGCCCCCTCATCAATGATACACCGAGAAACGTTAGCGTTCCGGATTTTGACTGGGATTTGGAAGGCTACGGAAGAAGGAAGAGGAGGATGCTCTGATTGATGGCCATCGAAAACAATCAATTGGTCTTCAGCAGGATCTACAGCACCCATGGCAGATAGTAGAGCCTTCTTTTGGGAAGGGCATGACTGGAGGAGTTCCAATGTAGAAATGGCAGTAGGAGACTGCGCCAAATCATCTACTATGCTATACGAATGAGTAGCTCGACCAGAAGCAGCATTTCAGCGTAATGGTCCCTTAGGAATCTGGGTATGAACCTCAACTTTGGGCTGAGGGATATGCAAGGGACCATTGGATGTCGAAAGAGGCTCTGTAGAACCTGAAGAAGGTGACTCGGGGACAGACGGAGTGGGAGGCTTGGGGTACTGAGGGGCCGAGTTTGAAGGTTAAGGTCGACGGTTGGAGGTGGAGCAGAGTTCATCATGAGGATCTGGTAATTGGAGGAACCAGAAGGGGAAGGTTGAGTGGCCACCTGTCCGTTAGGTGGTTGGGTAGCCACGAATGCCTGTTGGGCATCCACCTTCTCTTGAGGGGGCGGTGACTGTTGTTACAGGGGTTGAGAAGGCCAGGGAGGTGGAGGTGTTGATGCTGGAGTAGCTGGAGCACTAAACTGCGGATACGAATAATAAGGGGGTTGGGTAACAGTATGGTGACTAGGAGGTTGGGCCAAAAGAGGAGGCATGATGTATCCTGGATGCATGCTACTAGGAGGGGAACAAGTGTAGGAGGTGCTGCCCCCTCCCCCAGGAAAACCATAACCCATGGGAGGTTGGGCATATGGATGAGAGAGAGCTCCAACGATACCGTCGGCGGCATGAGGTGCCCCCGGTGCATTGACACCACCGGGTCTAGGGAGATCAGGTAGAACGGTATAAACATAACCTGTCTGAGCGTAGATCAATTCATATTTTAACGCCAGTTGGAGGGCGGCTTCTTTTGTTTGGGGGAAATGCGATGCGACATCTTTCCCAATAGGAGACAAGAGAGATCTAAGGAACCAGTCCATGTAGACACGGTCTTCGAAGGTAGGGGATTGACATAGGCTCTTTCTTCTCTGCCATTCCTGGACATGATCGGATAGGCGGGTCGCAGATGATTGACGGAAAGAAGTCAAAAGTTCGATACCAGTGTCATAACGAAGGGGAAGCTGGAAGTAAGATAAAAAAGCCCGGGCAAGAGTCACAAAGGTGGTATGAGAGGAGGGGGCCTGATCAACATACCACTTAGAAGTCGTGCCTATAAGCGTTCGTTGGAACAATCAAAGATGGACAGAGTCATCAATAATGGAGGTAGATGAACACCACATGTGGAAAGATCGAACATGATTTGAAGGATCTTCTCCAGCAAGGCCTTCAAACTTTGGGATGTCAGAAGGGAGTTTTGTCGGCATAGCAGGCCAACTAGCGTCATGGTGTATAGGGTCATTTATCAATCGGTCCAAATCGGGGAGGCTGAGGCCTGCCATGAAGGGGAGCAAGGGCGCAGCCGAGGTAGTTCCTATGGCGGTTCTGCTAGTAGTAGTCCTGGCATTAGGGCTGGGATTACCGCTAGTGTTAGGCCCTGGACCAGACATAGTGAAGATGACAAGGGGAGAACCGGAAGTAAAAGGAGAACCCAATGAATCAGAAGAGGAGTTGGAGTGCAGACTCGGAGGTGGACTAACTCGACGACGGCGGGAAGGAGTAGGTCGACCGACCGGAAACTGAGGGTGAAGGCCAAGAAGTCTCCGAGATGTGCGCCTTGGGGGCGCAATGGTGACAACACAAACATGACACAAGGGGAAGAAGAACGACCAACAAAGGCAGGGAGGTTAAGAATCAAGTGAGTACAATGTCAAAACAAGGGCAGAAAGGTGCAGTGTCATTTGATTTTACAATGTTCTAAAGTATTTTCCTGGCGGTGTTAACCAGGCTCTTCTTCGCTTAGGGTGAGTGTGTGGCATGCGTTAATTTTAATTTTTAAACCCAGACGTTTTGAGAGAAAAATAAAAAGTGTGCTGTGTAACTGAAAATAAATCTACAGAGAACAGTATATAATGCTGAAATAACAGAAAATTAACAGCTAACAATGCATCGATCTAACCCAAGAAGGTGGGTCTCTCAAAACTAGTCTAAAAGAGGGAAAAAATCTAGTCAAAACACACTAAAAAGAGGTCAATAGATCTAAGGTCGGGAAGGACAGGGATCTAAAGGAGAAAACTGCTGAAAGGAGGTGCAGAACACAGCCAAGAGGCAGAGGCAAGGTGGCTGTAAAAGGGAGGAAATCAGAAAAAATGCAGAAGGGACAAGGAGGAGGCCCTAAAGGTAGATGCAAACAAAACTTCAGGAGGTGATTTGAAAGGGAGAAGAGCTGATTAAAAGGGATCTGAAAAGGAGGTATCAGAATTGAAAAAGGGAAGGCTGAAAGTCTGAAAAATCAGACACCTGAAACAGCTAAAACTCTTCCACCAAAAGTGGATGGTACTGAAGCCCTAGGGGGCTATGTTCCCACTTAGATGAGCAAAACAGATCAGAAACAGGTCTAAACGGGCTGAGATAGAGGCTGGAAAACCCAGAAAAATTGCAGAAAAATAGCAGAAAAACTGGCAGGTCGCAGGTTCTGACCTGTTTTCTTTGCAGGTCACAGATAATGGGCTGAAAAGTGCGACTTGTAGTCCAGGTCGCAGTTTCTGGGCTGAAAAGTGCGACCTGAAGCTTCGGGTGTCCCAGCGGCAGATTTCCGCAAAAGTTGTCGTCTCAGTTGCGACTGATGTCTGTCACCTGCGCAATAGAGCCAAAAACATGCGGAAGTCAGAAATTTTAATGTTTTAGGGTTTTATAGGTGAAAAACAACATAAAAATAGGAAAAACAAAAAGCTGAAAAGAAACCCTAGGGTCTGAAGTAGCTGGATATGTAGGAATATGAAAAACGATAGCGGTCGTAATTGAAAACCTGTGTGGAGTCGCCAGTGGTTAGTATGAATCTTTTGTCAAAGTGTACGAAAAAAAACCACTTTAGCTACGCATAACGTATAGCCCTAACATCAAATATGGCTACCAATATCTTCAGATCTACAGTTAGTTGGTCAAGACAAGTGTTGCAAAAATCCAGATCTATGCATAAAGAGACATTAAGCAGTAAAAATAAGGTTTTGCTCCATACATCTAATAGACAAGACAAGAACAATATTTTTGAAAGAATTTTTGTATTAAGGGCACGTGGGAGGAAAACAAGAAGGTGTTTCCAATTCTCCTCAATGGGATGGGTTCTTGGAAGTCCTCAGCACTTCAGATCTATCATTTCTCTCTCCTGTTGGTGTAGAAAACCCAGACAAAGATAGAACTCAAAGGGAGCTCACACAGCAAATAATGGAAAATATGACAATGATAATGGCTCAAAGTGAACAAGAGTATAGATCCAGAGTGATCTAATAGGAAACAAAAGGTGAAGAATGGTAGGAAAAACCCTCCTATTTATAACAAAATATTGGGTCATTCTAGATCTTGGTGCATGATTAAAATAACATTAACCAAATCTAGATCCACCTTTTATGGAATATTTTATTATATTTGTTGGAGGAAAAGGTATTTGACTTGGGTCAAATCCCTTTATTTGTGAATAATAAATAAATAAATGATTTATTTATCATTTTAAGGAAGTGGTTGAACGATAATCAAATAAATAATGATTTATTTAATTATTTATAGGTGATTTAGTCATATTTAACAAGGAATATTATTTAAATAAGATTTAAATAATTATTCCTAGAAAATAATAAGATAAATAAAGATTTATCTAATTAATTTCTTTGTTTTGGGTTAAACATGACTAGGAATAATAATTGAATTATTGTTTAATTAATTATTCCCTGAGGAAAATCAAACAAATATAGGTTTGTTTAATATTTCCTTTTGGGGTTTCCTGTTTAGACCATAAACAACCTAATAAATGTGTTTTATTAAGTTATTTTACATAGTGAAAGCAATTTTACTTAGGGTAAAATTGGTCTTACATTGTGTACTTGGGTCCATCTAATGATAGTAGGTTAGATGACCAAAAAATGGTGTAACAATGGTGTAGGCCGCTGCATTAAGTGCTAGAACTGTTGATGATGTACATGTATTTTGTTGACTTATCATACAAGGAAAATTCCCTCACGCAGGAGTGGTTGGACTTCTTCATGAGATGTTCTGCTATAGGAACTCTCATTCAGAAAAAGGACTCCTATCAGCATGACAATCTCACTCAATGGTGACTAAGAGTATCCCGCTGAACATGGCAACAAAGGGATCTCAAACAACATAAAACAAATCCATGATAGAAATTACATCTCATATCAAGAACAAAACAAGATCCAACATCAAACATCAAACACGGATCTATACAGCACAATGCATCTCATAGAAAAGAGACAAGAAGTACATGATCACACTGCATATACCTCACATCCTAGAGCTATCTGAAGAAAAGGATGATAAACTGTTGGATCTGGCTGTACTATCAATCTCGTGGCGTCGAATATCCTGAAAACGACTGCTCACACATTGAATGTTGACACCTGCAACTCCACTTTGAAAAGTGGCTAAAAATGGAATGGTCAAATGGAAAATATGAATACACCATAATATTTGTGGCGTCGAATAGTGCAAAATCGACTGCCAAATTTATGAATTCTGACAAAGTGAAATTATGGGGCTATAGGAATATTTTATATTCCCCCTAGATTCCTCAAAGATGCTACTCCACAGGGAATCTAAAAATATGCAACTCAAAACAGGAATTTGATCTCACCATTGAGATCCTTGCGAAATTCTGAGAAGAATGAGTATAAATTTGACCTCATTTTGACACTAGCGAATTTCGGCCTCCAAGGAATCTGAAATATTCCCTCAAGGTTCCTAAAGATTCTCCTCCTCATGGAATCTACAAAATCATTGCTCAAAAGGTGAATCTGACCTCGCTATTGCGTTCCCTGTGAAAATCTGAGAAAATTTACTGTAAACTTGAATGCATTCTAACAAAAGAAATTTTACCTCCCAAAATCTTTGGGCATCAAAGGAATATTCTATGTCTTGAACTGTGTGCCACCATTCTGCCTCCTATGCCTCGAACTGCATGGACGGGTCAGGTTTTCCTGCGCACTGATGAAATAACAAGTTTATATACCGAAGGTTGGGCAGATTAATCAACGTGGAGGTCATTGGTTTAATGGTAAAATGGCAAGTTTGATGGAGGGAGGTCGGGGGGTCAAATCCTGACCCCTCCATAATAGGTGCCGATTTTTTTTTTAAAACCACGAACATGTATTTTTTTGGGGAGCTAGATCTGCATCGAGTGGCCCGCCCAACTCCCTGCCATTTGAACGCATTTATATATGGAGTAGTTTGCTTGTTGGTGGTGTCGTGGTAATGGGTATAGGTTATAACATATGGTAATGTAATATATACGTTAAGTTTGTTTTTTTAAACAAAACATACAATTACATTATAACAACCATTTTGTTATGGTAATGGTTTAATATGGTTGGTTTATTAATAATAAACCATAATAACCTTTTAACATATAATTTATTTGTTTTATATGTGTTTTTAAATGATTTTTTTTCTATGGTTATATTTGTTTTGTCTTTTATGCAGGTTGAGGACCAATGGCGGAGTGTCATCTGTCAACAGCTGAGGGGTTTCCATGTGGGTCCCACGTGCTTACTGGGATTCCATGTGGCATGTTGTGGGCCCCACTTCCCTTACCTGAACAAAACTTCAAACTGCTCTAACTTTCTTATACGAGCTCGGATTGACGCGTCGTTCACACATTTGTAATCAGGGTGACAAGCTCTTCAATCTGAAGATGAGTTTGCCATCTTCCTGTCACTTTCAATTTCGAGCTTTCATAAGCCCTCTTTGTCCTATGGGTGTCTCTGGAGCCACCTCGATCAAGGACTTGTGGAGCCACTGCGTGGATGGCTGAGGGACTATAAGGCCACATCATTACAGGATGCCATCTCTTGAGCTAGAGATATGATTGACGCAGTGCCCAAGAACAGGGCCTTTGTTCCCTTGAGACCCACAGTCCAGCACGGAAATAGAGATGCGAGACCACCACAGAGAGATGGAGGGCATGGTCAGTTGGATGATGAGACACGAAGGGATCTCTGAAGGAGGAGATTATGCTCATGTGCCAGGGGCTTTGGGCACTAGGGTACAAGTGCACCAAGGGCAAGGCCCATTTCATTTAGGTGTTCTTAGATAGTGAGCTAGAAGAGGAGGAGCCTAAGATAGTAGAGGAGCCAAGGGATGAAAGAGGTCCATCAGGCTCAAGAGGGCCACCACCACCCCGACAAGGAGGAGGACCATTTGCTCCAACTGGAGGAGTACTTGCTTCACTTTAGGGTGTGCCGAAGTACCTGACTCTTTGAGTCAGGGGGACCATTCGGGGGTAGTGTGTGTCATTTTTTATTGATAATGGGGCTATACAGAATTTTCATGATGCATAGATGGTGGACCGTAGAGGCATACAAATAGCTACATTTTAGGGATTCTCAGTGTTGGGGCCCTTGTTTTGGAAACCCATTTTGAATATTTTGAATTTTGAATATAGGAGGGCTTTTTGGGTTGCGGCAAGATGACACATGTCAATCGCGACCAAGTCGCAACTACAGCAAGCCGCGGAGCTATCGAGGTGGCGCAGAAGCAAGAGATAGATGAAGACAGTAGATGCATGAGAATATACAGCAAAATACAAAAAGAGGAACACATAGATAACAAGAGAGAAGCTGGAAGCAGCTGAAGAAGAAAAAAAAGAGGAACTAACAGTTGCGAAAGTGGGTGAATAAATAACAGTCACCCGGCCGAAAGAAAGAAATGCAACAGGAGACGGAACACAGAGCGACTGAAGGAGATTGGCCAGGATATCTCTGTAGTTCCTAGGGTTCTCTCAATTACCTTTCTGTTATGTAAGGCATCTGTATCAGACTATAAGCTCTCCTTGCGGAAGCTATGTAACTATGGTTGTGGATGAAGATATCAATACAATTGCAGGTTGCTGTCCTATTGTGTAACTCATATGTATGCATTTTGGTTATGGTGATTTAAAATTTTATTTGCTTAATACCTGCTCACTCTATGAATTCTCTTGCGTATCTACCTATGTTTATGCAATTAATTCAATAATAATAATGAGTTGTGGATCTTTCCTCTGCTATCGATCTATTCCCCTTCTGCATGTGGTTGCGGCACGCCTCGGGTGAGACTCTCTGCTCCACGGAGTACGGTGATAATGCCGGCGTGGTTCTAGACTACAGCGGATTCCTTTGTTGGCCCCATCCCTTGAACCTGGGTCTCGCCAACCTGTTTCCTCCCCAAAAAATGGTTTCGTTGCTGGGACCTGCATGTTATGCGGGGAACTAGATTATGGTATCGAGGATCTATGAAGGCGAAGTACGGAGATGGTGGGATAACCATCTGGACCAGTTCATTGCTCAGCAAGCGGAGTTGACGAATCAAAAGGAAAGCGTGCTTAAGGATCTCGTCCTTTTCTCAGATTCTGCCAGTGATACCTACGCGATCCTCTGGGGAAAGTTCCCTAGTGACCTCTATAATTGGTTGCAGAGGTTACAAACGAAGGTGCCTAGGGATAGCTCGCGGAAGATAAACCGCAAGTGGGTGCACGGGGATCTGGTGGCTCTACATCGGTTGGACAATGAATTGACCCGTGCAGTGGATTTTTGGGTAGAGACCACTTTGAACGAGTATATTGTAGAGTTTGCCACAGAGTGCTACCAATCCTTCTCAAATTCTGAGGATATCTTCCATTCCGAGCTAAGAGGGAAACTGCTTAAGGAGATTCTACTGTGGATCAAGGCCCTGATGGTGGACGAAGGGCTAGTGGAATTTCAAAAGTCGAGCATGGAAGCATAAGCCCCTAATGCTGGGGGAAGGGCTGAAGGGACCGATGCTACGTAAGGTGTGAAGAGGGGAGTGGGGATGGATGCTGAAGCCGCGAGAAGGTTAAGGGAGTGACGAGCACATCGACGGGCACAGATCGCCGACAGGTGGCAAGAAAGGGTGATGCAGGAGTTAAGACGACGGGAAAATGACTGGAAGAATCAAGAGGAGGCGCCTCAGTGGATAGGGATTATGGACACTCCAGCGGATACCCTGGAAAGAGAAGGGACTGTGATGGGGGTACGGCGGGTGCATGGGAGCCCGGCTAGGAGAAAAGGAGAGATGACGACTGATGAAGACGATGCAGGAGGGCAGCCCGAAGAAGGTTCTGATGGAGATTGGTACGTCGCAATGCAGCGGTTGTTTCATGAGCGGATGACATTCATCTCTCCAGGCAACCCTACTTCCAACAATTTTCATGGCAAGGATCCCTACCTTCCCCTGGTACTTTATCAACCTTCAAGTAATATTTTTGTTAAGTTACAAGCATTAAGTCAGTTGCACAGCAGTTCATTGTCAACGGCCACACACGTGACTAGCAGCGTCACTAGTACTATTGCATTCCCCAGTGGAATAGTTACGCAAACGGGACCCGGAGGATTTGTCCTAGTCAACCCTCCACAAGTAAATATGGCCGGGTCATTCACCCGGTATCCAGAATTCTCTGGTCGGGGCAACGATGATGTAGAACAACACTGGTATCTCTGCGAAGCCATTTGGAGGGCTTTCCAGACGCGAGACGCAGGGAAGCTAATAGAGTTCCAAACCACGCTCAGAGAGAGAAATATGCGGTGGTTTATCAAGTGGTCCGAGGCCCATCCTAATCCAGTACTTGCAGATGTAAAGCGGGATTTTGTCCGCGAATTCAAGCTACCCCAGACGGACCAGCAGGGTCTATCCGAGCTCCGGGAGATTAAGAAGAAAGAAGGAGAGACCGCATGGGAGTTGATGCGGTGATTCAAGGACGCGATCGGGAAGCTCAGCTACCCAATCGATCCAAACCATCAGAGGGACTGGTTCATCAAGGCTCTGCTTCCCTTGACGCGAACCCCCCTCACACAGTAGAAGATTGACAACTTGCAGGATGCTTTAGAACAGGCCATGAAGATAGAGGCCATGGCAGGCTACCCTCAGGAATATCACGGGGTGTCGGCTCCACAGGATCCTTCCTTAGTGGGGCTACAGCATCAGATCTCTAGTCTAACAGAGAAGCTCAAGGAAATGCAGCCTATAAGACCAGCCAGGCCAAACGTTTGGTGCACTCACTGCCTGGTCGAAGGCCACGTCGCAACCGAATGTCCTAGTCTGCGTGGCGCAGGTGTGGGACCCTCTTTTGTGGCAATCCAGGGGGGTCCGCCCACGGTGGGTGGCGTAGCAATGAGTCCGCAAGGGGTATACCCGCCGCAACAGTCTTATGTGGGGTTCCCACCTCAACCGAACGCAACCTCCATGGAATACTGTGAGATTTTCCAGACGATGGGACATCCACCTCGGATGTGCCCGATACTACAAAAGTACTCCACCATCCCAAATAATGTATACTGTGAGTTTTTTGTTTCTACGACTCATAACACTGAGCAGTGCAGGGCTCTCGACACACTTGCAGATAGATTGGACCGTCCCTCCTACAGGGTGAACGAGGCTTCCAGGGGAAGAGGCGGCGATATGTGCGGAGGCTGCACCGGGGGGCGCGGTCCAGTGAAATGTTACAACTGTGACCAGGAGGGTCACGTGGCTCGGGAATGTCCCCTTCCCCGACGTCCCTAGTGTTCCCAGTGTCATGTGAACGCCCATGCCACGGAGGACTTTCCAGAACTCATCAAGAAGTGGGAAGAACGGGCACGGCAAAGGGCCACGAATTTGGTAAATTCCAAGCCGCGCAGAACTGCGACTCCGGCCATGAAGAATGTGGCAATCATCACGCGAGGCGGCAAGAAGACGGGAGAGGACGCTCATGGCAAGGAGCCGGACCAGGCTATTCGGCCCGCCTCCCCGAAACACCTGATCCGGCCGGACGCGCAGAAGCGGTGCTTCCAGGAGGCTATGGAGGTTTTTTCTCAACTGAAGGAAGCTGGGGGCCTTGAAGTACCCCCGACGACTGGCTCTGGAGAACAGACTGCCCTTGGGACTTTGATTGGGGAATGGCTTCAGCTATTCCTCAAGATTGTTGACGATGATTCGATGCGGGACTAGCTCAAGCGTACCCTGCAAGATGCACTGCAGGGGAGTACAGGGCTGAGCGAATCAGGGAACACAACACCTCAGTTTGTGCAGCGCGTCAAACGGAACAAGCGATGAACGGGAAAAGAGTTCTGAATGAACACACAGGTTGCAGGATTCCAAATCAGCGACACCATGCTTGATTTGGGGTCTGACGTCAACATCCTGCCACGGAAAACGTGGGAGGCTCTTGGATGGCCACAGCTGATCTATTCGCCAATCCAACTCAGAATGGCGAACCAGTACTGTATTGTGCCGATTGGACGACTCAAAGGCATCAAATTCAACATTGCGGGGGTGAAGACTTACACGGATTTTGAAGTTATCGATATTATGGGAGATAAGGATCCTTACCCCGCCCTGCTAGGCATTGATTGGGCTTTTGAGAATTACGCCATCATCGACCTCAAAAAGGAGCTGATGATATTTGAGGATGGAGAGGTCCGGGTCACTCAGCCCCTCGACCCGTATCAAGGCCCGCGATATACCGAAACTGTGGACAATCGGGCGGACGCGCAGATGATGTACCACCTTTACCAGATGACTGCAAGGAAGCGGGAGGACTATATTAACCCGACCGCAACAGGCTCTGTCAGCTGGAGCAGTGTCCAGAGCTCAGAGCTGGGCTCGAAACTCGCCTAGGAAGACTGGCAGCAGGGTGGGTATGAGACCTGTACGCGGAGATGTGCCACCATTGCTCGAGTCTGTTGGATCGGCGCGGAGTTCAGGGAATATCCCACCCTGTCGAACATGCAGGTTGTCAATACCTTTATTGCAAAGGTGGAAGACATGGTTCCAAAAGGCCACATAATACCACTTTTGGATGTTGCACTACAGTCCACGTCTACAAGGTGGTGGAGGAACCACCACAACACCCTGTCGCGGTGGAGTTGTGTGGTGACGGCATTGCGGGCACGGTTCAAAGAAGACGAAGTCCCTCGAAGCAGGCACAAGTACAAAGGTATTTCCGATCCGCGGGACCACCTGAAGAGCTGTGAGAAACAATGGCAAGGCCTGGGATACCCACAAGAGCTGTGGGTCCATCGGTTCATCCACTCCCTGGATACCATTCCCCAGGCCTGGTACTTAGAAGAAGAGCGGAAATGAGGGACCAGCTCCTGGCAGGAAGTCGCGACCAAGTTTGTTCGGTGCTTCTTGTTCGAGGGAGAGACAGAGCTGGTGTCCCGGGCACTATAGGCTATCAAGGGGGTAATGTTTTTCCATGACCCAGAGCCCATTGGGGCCACGGTTGCATCATGGCCCGAGGCTAGGCGCGAGCTGGCTTGCCAACGGATTGAGGGCGACCCAGACGATGACAGTCTGGAGGACCTCAGGCACATGTATTTCAAAGAGAAGGAAGACAAGCGGAACATCAACGAAGAACCGACCACCGAAGGCATCCATTTACAACCGCTGAAGACCAAGAAGTTAAACATCGGAATAGAGGAGAAGCCTAAGTTGGCTACAGTGGGTGATTACTGGGACGAAGAGACCACCAAGGAAATTTTCAGCCTCCTCCAGGAATATGAAGACTTGTTCTCTTCATCGGTGGCAGATCTGAAGGGCATCAAGGGTGACCTCGGCGAAATGCGCATTGTGCTGAAACCGGATGCCAGGCCTGTAAAGCATCGACCCTATCGGTTGAACCCACGGGTCAAAGAAAAGGTCAAGATGGAGATTGACAAGATGCTAGCTGCAGGTCTCATCTTTCCAGTGGAAGATGCAGAGTGGGTGAGTCCTATTGTCATTTAGAATAAGAAGGACAATGCAGAGATATGCGTCTGTGTTGATTACAGAAGTCTGAACAACGCCTGCATCCATGATCCGTTTCCCACTCCTTTTAGCGATGAAGTCTTGGATCATGTTGCGGGAAATGAAGCTTATTCCTTCATGGATGGTTTTTCGGGCTACCATCAGGTGCGCATTGCAGAAGAAGACAAGCCGAAAATGAAATTCACCACCGAATGGGGATCGTTCACAAACCACGTAATGCCATTTGGCTTGAAAAACGCTCCGGCCGTGTTTTCCCGGATTGTCATCACCACTTTCCGGGAGTATATCCACAAGTTCCTGGAAGTCTACATGGACAATTGGACTCTCTACAATGTGCTAAAGAAACACGCCACCCTGTTGCGTATTATGTTCGATCGGTGCCGCCAATTGCAGATCTCCTTGAACTTGAAGAAATGTATTTTTGTAGTTCCTTTCGGCACGTTGTTGGGACACATGGTATGCAAGCAAGGGGTCTGCGTCGACCCCACTAAGGTCGCAGTGATAGTCCACATGGAAGCCCCTGAAACAGTGAAGCAGTTGCGTGCACTACTTGGGCACACCGGATATTACAGGCGGTTTATCCAAAATTACGCAAAGATCACTGCCCCTTTAGAAAAGCTGCTCCAGAAGTCTGAAGTATTCTAGTGGACAGAGGAGTGTTGGGTGGCCCTCAACAATATGAAGGAAAAGCTGGCAATGGCACCTATTCTGGTTCACCCAGATTGGGATAAGCAGTTCCATGTGCATATCGATGCATCCAGTATCGCACTTGGGGCTGTCTTGGCGCAACCCGCGGAGACGATAGTCGACTACCCAGTCTACTTCGCCAGCCGCAAGCTGTCTAATGCGGAGAAGAACTACACCACGACTGAACAGGAGGCACTGGCGATGGTGTATTCGCTCTAGAAATTCCGCCACTACCTTCTAGGAGGAAAATTCAAGTTCTTCATGGACCACTCTGCATTGAAATACTTAGTGAACAAGCCTGTCTTGGAAGGACAGATCTGTCGCTGGCTTCTACTTTTCCAGGAATTCACGTTTGAGGTGATTGTCAAGCCCGAGAGGTTGAATTTCGGGCCTGGTCATTTATCCCGACTGGAGACAGGAGAGAATGAAGGCTCTCTAGACGATCAGCTGCTGGACGCTGACCTCTTCCGAGTCGAAGCTGTCCCGAATTACTTGGCCGACATTGCCACCTATCTGACCACAGGGCAGTGCCCTCAACACTACAACCCGCTCTAGAAACGCCATTTGGTCGTCCGAGCTGCCGAATACCAATTAATTGCGAGGAAGCTATACAAACTGGGCCTCGATGAGGTTCTGCGTAGGTGTGTACTTGACCATGAGCGCGACGCTGTGATGTGGGAATGCCACAGCGGTGTTGCGGGAGGGCATGTTGGGGCCAAACCCACTGCGAGGAAGGTACTCCAAGCTAGCCTATGGTGGCCGACGGTCCATGCAGACTGCAAGACATTTGTCAAGTGATGCGATGTCTGTCAGTGAACGGGGAGGCCCTCTCACAGGGACGAGCTTCCGTTACACCCAGTGCATGTGTTGCGGCCATTCGAGAAATGGGCCATCGACTTTTTCGGTCCCATAGCCCCGATCGCCAGACACTCCAAGGCCTGATACATCATTACCGCAACCGATTACCTCTCCTGGTGGGCCGAGGCGGCGGCAGTACGAGACTACACGGCGGATACAGCAGCACGGTTTATCTTTGAGAACATCATCAACAGGTTTGGCTTCCCACGAAGTTTAACCAGCGATCAAGGTACACATTTCATTAATGACACGGTCAAGTCGCTGTTGGACACATTTATGATCCAACATCATAAAAGCAGCCCGTACCACCCGCAGGCCAATGGTACTGTTGAAGCGTTTAATAAAATTCTTGAAAAGGGGTTAACAAAGATCTGTAACGCCCAACGGGATGACTAGGATGAATGGCTACCAGCTGCGCTCTGGGCCTACCGGACTATGGTGAAGTGCTTGACCAATCAGACACTGTTCTAGTTGGTGTATGGCCGGGAAGTTGTGATCTTCGCCGAGTTCACGGTACCAAGTCTTTTAATTGTCACGACTCTCCAGTTCTCGAAAGAAGCATCGCTCCAGGAGCGCCTACATGAATTACAGGAATTGGACGAAGCCCGGTTCCTGGCTGAATTTCATCAGAAGGTTCAAAAGGATAGGCAGAAAGCGTGGCACGATCGCCACATCAAGAACAAATCATTCCAGGTTGGCGACAAGGTCCTTTTATATGACAGCAAGTTCCAGAAGTTCCCAGGAAAGCTGCAGATGCACTGGTTAGGACCTTACTTTGTCATTGAGATTAGAGAGTCCGGCGTCGTTCGATTGGCTCAGCTGGACAGTATTGTTTTACTGGGATGGGTGAATGGCGTACGCCTGAAACCCTACCAAGAGTAAGTTTCTTCCAACATTCATCAATAACTCTCACAACCGAGAGCACCTATAGAGTAGCGTAGTCGAATAACTCTCCCGCAACCGAGATGAGCATAGGTAGTGTTTTTCGTTCCTGCATCATTCGTCAATAATCCCTCTGTTGCAGGACCGCACCGCAACCGAATGTGATCAGGGAGGGGCACTTCCAGCGTATCATCCCCGTAGGCTTCATAAACGTGTCAATGTCAGTCTCAGTCATGTCAGTCAATACTTGTGTCAGTCCGTAGGATCGTTTAGATTTGCATCATAAATTACCATAATTGGAAGTAACCTTGCCATAATCATTTTGCCATCATCCGCAGTTACCTCAGCCGTCACGTCTTCCAATTTCCCTATGCCACCGTCAGCAACTGTCAGAATACCCACTGGCACGCACTTGATTGCACGATTATCACAGAAAAGAATGCCAGCAGGAATTAACTCGTTAAGGGGTCTCATCAACTCCACTCGTGCCAGGTGATGACATAACTTGCATGAAAACCAAAAGCACGAGAATTTCGGACCAGTTCGAATTAGCAAGTGCAGCAGCACCAGAGCAGTTGAAGTCTCAAAACGCACAAAACCAAGAAATGAGACCAAGGCGAATTCTACAGGTTTATCAATGTCGAGCCAAAATTCCGAAGGCCATCCCAGCCATCACTGAACCAGAGCTCGACAGCAGAATCCACAAGACCGAGTCTCTGGTCAGGAAATATGATAATGAAGCCTTGATCGATGCCAACCTTTTAGATGCTACCGAATTCCCGTCCCTCCATTGGCAGGTGTATATGGAGCACTACTACACCCCAGCCAACAACTCTGCCAACCGAATGTTACCAAAGTTTAGGGGCCTTCAGCAGTCGTCCCTGATGAACTTAAGAAATCTTCCGGTCTTTGGGACCACAGGACCGGCTCTCCAGTGCACACGCTTCCTCCTCAGCCGCATTCAGAATGGGTCCTTGTGGCTGAATAAGGAAATTCCCATTCATGCCGAGGATATTCATCGCCTCACAGGGCTTTTGCAGACTGGCGCAGATGTCTCGACTGCCTGTCAAACCTCCTCCAAGCGCACACGAAAGACAGGAGACGTGGACCTCTATGTCAAATATGGCACCCGCCGGGGGGGGGAAAGGAGCCAAGATGGACCTCGTCAATAAGCCCGAGATTCGATTCGCTTGCTACCTCATTGCCAGAAAGACAATGAGGCACTACACCAAGGGCGAATGCACCCTGGACACTATCTCCATTGCGGAGCACTGTGTCCAGGGCACCAAGCTGAATTGGTGCTCCTTCTTGTTAAAATAACTATTCGACGCGTGCGAGGAGAACTATAAGCGCACAACTAGTTTAATTTATGGATACTTGATCGTTGCTTTTGCCATGTGGAAATGGCACACTCCCCTCGTCCGGTTCCCAGCAGAGATTCCCGAGGGCCAGCCCCTTGTGATGAATTTTACTCCATGGAAGGTGTCAGCCAACCCCAGCACTAAACAGGTGAATGCAGAGGTGTTCCGGTCCTGGTACGGGCTAATGACAGATGTGGTGGCCAGTCAGCAACGGGTGCCCAGGAACCTGTTGGATGAGTATAGCGAGCAGGTTTGGTTTGGGGTAAGTCATAGGCATACTTACCTCCGACCCACTTGCGTGCTAGAAGACACCTTCCGCATGACGTCGTTGAAGTTCTAGCTGGACGATGCCACCTTCCACCGCGAATTCTGTTCGTGGCCGAGGGTCACGAGGCACACCATCGACGGCATCCCCAGGTACAACTTTGAGCGGATTTTTCCATTGCAACAGCCTGCCGAGACGGATGCGGCAGCGCCATCAAAGGAACTCCCCGAACCGCTCGTCCCCATCGTCCGCCACTTCAACACATAGGTACGCAATTTCAATGTGGTGGCCCAGGTTATTTCTAGCGGTGCTGCTTCGTTCCCTTTATTTTCTGAGTTTCAGCTCACTCGCTCCACTTCGCACTCCCGTACCGATCCTCTCACCTCCCCCATCCCCACTATTATTTTTACCTCTGCTAGTCCAATCACGACTCTGATGGGCGAGAAAAGCAAGCCTACGGCTCAACCAGACGCCCCTCAAGCCAAGAGGGCCCGCAGGCGACCCTTAGCTCTACAGCGCGCGAGGCTTACGACCTCCTAAAAATTTTGCAGGAGTGTTCACTAGCCCTAACAGTCAAAACGCAGCCCATTTCCACGCAGCTGTAGCAGATTTCAAGGGAAATTCAGGAGACCGCGGACCCCGCGTGGTTGGACCAATTATATGCCTAGGCGGACGAGCTCGAGGTCCAGATTCAACAAATCGAGGCCAACTCAGCGATGGCCAAGCAGGTAATTCGTGAACTCCGTCCGCCCATTCAATCAAGTGCCAGATCAATGCAACAACTAGCCGCCGAGGCCGAGCACCAGCTTACCACGATGTTCGGGGCTGTCCCGGCGCACATAGAGGAGGCCACTGCCACCAAGATCGCTGAAGAAATGGATTCACTGATGCAAGGGTGGCAGGAAGCTGTGTCAGCCTTCACCAAGCTTAGAGCTATAGCGTTTCGTAGAGTCCCAGAGTTGGGGCCCTTTTTTGAACAGCTGGCAGAAGGCGCACAGCGAGAACAGGAACAAGCTGATGGTGCACAACGAGAACAGGCACAAGATGAAGGCACACAGGGCGAATAGGGCACGGGATCAGGTGGGGAAATGGAGATAGAGACTGTTATTTGTGATTGACTTGGGGACGAGTCAAGAAACTGTGGTCGGGGCCTATTGGGGCCCTTGTTTTGGAAACCCATTTTGAATATTTTGAATTTTGAATATAGGAGGGCTTTTTGGGTTGCGGCAAGATGACACATGGAAATCGCGACCAAGTTGCAACTACAGCAAGCCGTGGAGCTATCGAGGTGGCGCAGAAGCAAGAGATAGCTGAAGACAGCAGATGCATGAGAATATACAGCAAAAGACAGAAAGAGGAACACACATATAACAAGAGAGAAGCTGGAAGCAGCTGAAGAAGAACAAAAAGAGGAACTAACAGTTGCGAAAGTGGGTGAATAAATAGCAGTCTCCCGGCCGAAAGAAAGAAATGCAACAGGAGACGGAACATAGAGCAACTGAAGGAAATCGGCCAGGATATCTCTGTAGTTCCTAGGGTTCTCTCAATTACCTTTCTGTTATGTAAGGCTTCTGTATCAGACTGTAAGCTCTCCTTGCGAAAGCTATGTAACTATGGTTGTGGATGAAGATATCAATACAATTGCAAGTTGTTGTCCTATTGTGTAACTCATATGTATGCATTTTGGTTATGGTGATTTAAAATTTTGTTTTCTTAATACCTGCTCGCTCTATGAATGCTCTTGCGTATCTACCTATGTTTATGCAATTAATTCAATAATAATAATGAGTTGCAGATCTTTCCTCTGCTATCGATTTATTCCCCTTCTGCATGTTGTTGCGGCACGCCTCGGGTGAGACTCTCTGCTCCACAGAGTAGGGTGATAATGCCGGCGTGGTTCTAGACTATAGCAGATTCCTTTGTTGACCCCAGCCCTTGAACCTAGGTCTCGCTGACCTATTTCCTTGCCAACACTCGGTCCTGATACCGAGATCCCAAACAATCCAGTGCACCAGATATTTTCCGGGATTGACTTTGAATATGGGGAACTATTCTCTCACGGATAATTTCTTTTTTGTTGATATTCTGAACACGAATGTGGTGTTGGGATTTCAGTGGTTGTATACGCTAGGGAAAGTCACTACTGATTGGAAGCAGTTAGAGATGGAGTTCAAGGAACATGATGGGAGGTCAGTGTTGTTGAGGTGGATACACTCTTATCCACCTCAAATAGTTTTAACTCGCAGGATTGAGGCTGATATATAGCCTGGGGATATAGAGTGGGAAGTGGAGCTATGCGTCTCTGATACTGGGTCACAGGCTAAGGCTACGCATCCAAACATATTGGCTCTGTTGGAGCGGCATCTGGAGGTTTTTGGATATGTTCCACCAGGGATACCACTAGATAGGGGATTCAAGCACATTGAGTTAGAGGAGGATGTGAATGTTGTCATCACCACTCCTTATAGGAACCCCAAGGCCTATAAGGATGAGATAGAGAAGGCCATTCAGGATTTGATGATATTGGGACATATTCGTCCTAGCTCTAGTCCCTTTTCTTCTTCGATAGTGTTGGTGAAGAAGAAACATGGGATGTTGGTCATGTGCATCGATTACTAGGAACTGAATAATAAGACTATGAAGAACTGATATCCCATACCTCAAATATATGAGTTGATGGATGAACTTAGAGGAACCAAGTACTTCTCTAAGAACCAGGACAATCCCAAGACTGCTTTTTTCTATCATTAAGGAAATTTTGAGTTCTTGGTAATTCCCTTTGGGCTAACCAATGCTCCTGCTACTTTTCAGTCTTTTATGAACCATGTTTTTCGCGGCAAGCTGAGGTGTTTTTTTTCATGTTCTTTGATGACATACTCATTTACAGTCAGACATGGGAGGAACACCTCCAACACTTGGAGGAATTACTATGCATACTTGAGGAGCAACAGTTGTATGTGAAGATGTCCAAATGTGAATTTGGGCTAAGAGAGATGTTGTACCTTGGGCATGTGATAGGAGAAGATGGGGTGAAGGTGCATCAAAAGAATATTTGGGCCATTTTGGATTGGCCAACACCCAGGAATGTGACGCAACTGAGGGTATTCCTGGGAATTTGCACCTATTACAGGAGGTTTGTGAGGGGATTTTCACAGTTGGTAGCACCTCTTACAGATTTGACAAAGAGAGGCACTTTTGAGTAGACGCAGTTGGTAGAGGAGACCTTTAAGAGGCTCAAGAGGGTCATGAGTAGCTATCTAGTTTTGGCCTTGCCGGATTTTACACAACCCTTTATGCTAGAGTGTGATTCTTAAGGTGAAGGTGTTGGAGCAGTTCTTACGCAGGGAGCCCATCCCATTGCATTTGAGAGCAAAAAATTTTTGCCTTATGAGAGGTTGTATTCATTGTATGATAAGGAGATGTTGGTGGTAATGCATGCATTGGCAAAGTTATGATAGTATCTAGTGAGCAATCGGTTCAAGGTAAAGACGGATCACAATAGTCTCCAATTTTTCCTTGAGCAGCAGTCACTGGAGGAGCAGCAACAAAAATGGGTGAGTAAGCTTCAAGCTTACGATTTCAAAATTGAGTATGTGAAGGGAAAAAATAATGTGGTAGTTGATTCCCTCTCATGCAGACCACCAGCGCTGTCACTAATGGATGTCACGCAGGATTGGAAGGCTCAACAATTGGTTGAGCATTCCAAAGACAAGCATGCTTGTGAAATTTTGGATCGTGCATACAGTGATGACCGGTTCCGAGTGATGGATTATGTGATATATTATAAGGATCGGATCTATTTGGTTCTAGATTATCATTTGAGAGAGAGGATCATGCAGGCAGCACATGATTCTCCATTACCAGGACACCTGTGTTTCCTGAAGACCTACCGTGCTGTCAAGGAGAGATTCTCTTGGAGGAGTCTCAAAGAAGATGTTTTGAGGCATGTGAGAGAGTGTGTAGAGTGTTAGAGGAACAAGGTGGAGCTCTCACATCCAACTAAGTTAATACATCCACTTCCCATTCTAGAAAGGAAGTGGGAGAGTGTATCTATGGACTCCGTTACAGTCTTACCAGCACATCAGGGGAGAGAATGTATCTATGTGGTAGTGGATAGAATGGCCAATTTTTCTCATTTATTCACTATCTCTTCAAGATCTTCAGCCTCCCAAGTGGCTGAGTTATACTTTCGAGAGGTGTTTAGATTGCATGGTCTTCCCAAGACCATTTTGAGTGACAAGGACAACCGATTCATGGGAGCTTTCTGGTAGGAGTTGTTCCGCTTGGTGGAAACTGAGCTCACTCCGAGTACCAGCTATCATCCCCACACTGATGGACATACATAGATTGTGAAACAAAGGCTGGAAGGGTACCTACACAATTATGTGATAGGACAATAGAGAGCATGGGTCAAGTGGTTGCATCTGCGGGAGTTCTTCTACAACACAACGTACCACATGTCTATTGGTATGTCCCCTTTTCAAGCTCTTTATGGCTATGATGCACTCACTTTTTCTGACATGATTTTTGGAGACAACAGGGCCCCTGAGGCCAAGGATTTCGTTTAGGAGAGCCAAGAGATTCTCCAAGCTCTCAAGAACAATATGCAGGTAGCTTAGAATCATCAAAAGATATATGTTGATAAGCACAGGGTGGAGAGATAGTTTGATATTGGGGACATGGTCTATTTGCGCTTACAGACGTATAGGAAATCTACACTCAAGAATCAGGGTGAAGAAAAGTTGAGGCCTCAATTTCATGGACCCTACCAGATGGTGAGGCATGTTGGTGAGGTGGCGTATGAGCTAGAGTTGCCTTCTAAGAGATAGCTTCACAATGTCTTTCACGTCTCATGCCTCAAGAAGGCATTGGGGCAGCAGGTAGTGGTAGCGGTATATTTTCCTCCCTTAGATGATGAGGGGCATCTGGTTTTGAATCCATAGTTGATATTAGATACCCAGGAAAGGAAATTGAGAAATATGGTGGTTTGGGAGCATTTGGTCAAGTGGAAGGATTTTCTAGAGGAAGATGCTACATGGGAGAATGAACAAAACTTACAACCTCCAGTTTTGCAGTTGCTTGGGTTCAAGCAACATATGGGAGGGGAGGATTGTAATATTCCTTCCTAAATTTTCCTAATGTTTGGAAAATACCTTTTTTTCCATTTTGAATTAAATAAAATAAAGTGCCTTTTTGCAGCTAATATAGGAAATAAGAATAAAGTAAAGTTTAAGTGGAAGTTGGGACCCACAATATAGCTTAGTGGAGAATAAAGGTAAACCGATTTCCCTTGGGTAAATAGAACTTCATGGAGTAGGCCCACAATTTTGCATGGAAAAAAGTTATAAAAGGAAGGGTTGAGGAAGGCTTAGGCATCATTTGCATATTCATATTTTCAAATTGCCTTATATTTTTAGCTAAGCCAAGCACTATGTTGTTCAGCGCAAGAGCTTCCCAAGGAGAGAAACTCACCCCTTCTCCGGTGGACTTCGAGTACCACTCAATTAGGGTATTCTTTAGAGTATTGTGATTCATTGAGGCAGCGATATTCTCCATGATTTCCTGGAGCAGTTGGGGATGCAGTTGAAGTTGTGACTGCATAATGGAGAGAGGTAGTTGTTGTTTTGGTGTTGAGTGGTGAAGGAAATCTTATGGAGCCGCTATAGGAGGAATTAGTGGTGGATTGCTGAAGTTTTGGAGCAGCCACAGTCCTTGCAGATCAAAAATACATTGTCCCTTGTATCACCTCTTCAAAAACTGCGTCACTCACTTAGTGACTACGCAATAATCTTGTGGGAAGCAATTGGTGTGGGTAGTTTCCGGGGTATTTTTAGTAGAGGAGCTAGACAATTGTTTGGAGGAGAATTTTTGGGAAGGTGAATCCTCTCTACAGATAGAGATGATCCCTCTAGCCATAGAGTGGGTCTAGCAACAAAGGGACAAGCTAAAGTGTAGGTTCCTTGATTAATAAATGAAAAGGACAAAGTAGATTGGCCTACCTTAATTCCAATGTTGTCGTCGCTGTAGTAGTGGTGGCCTCTTGATCTCTGCTCCGACGGGTCATAATATTTCTTTAACAATGCTCAGATACCTGCACGAAGATCAGCAAACATGAGCAGCATACAAAACAATTATTTCATTCATAATCAACTAGCCAGTCAAGGAGGTTTAAGCATATTGCATCAAATAAAACACATTAATGCAAGATGTGAACCAGACAATAGTTATGTATATGTATTAATAGAAGAAAGAGTTACAATTGAAGCCTTAACATCATAGCCTCCTTCAGTGAGGTTTAGTTGAAGCACGTCTAGATGAATCATCAAGGAATTTGGACGGGATGAAGACACCAGCCTAAGCTCTCTCAACGGAGGTCTCTTTCGTTCTATCTTTCTGGAAAAATGTACAGGAATCTCTTCAACGTTTCAGCCATAATATGTTTAGTTCAACTAGCACATCAATGGAAGATGGCTTTATTTATAGAGGGAGAGGAGGAGGTTGGGATCGCTACAATGGTGGAAGGGAGGCCTTATCCCTTGGGAGGTTTCCCCAAAAGGTGGAAACAACAAGCCAAAGGAGGAAGGCCATGGTTATTCAGTCGAACCACTCCAAATGAATCGCCCATGAAGTTGTTATGATGGAAACTTCACCTCTATTTTTAAAAAAAATTCCATAAACAGGTTGGGATGGGTAGCTCACTGGGACAGAGCACCAATGGGTGCGGGCCCAGTGTCAATCTCCTCATTGGTTCGAGGGCATAACGATCTACTAGTGCCAAGGAAAAAACATGTGTTTCTGATGGTTTGCTTAGGAAATTGTCAACAAAAGGAGTGTTGTCCTCATGGCAAGGGATGCAATGATGGTCTTTGCAAGGCATGACACTTTATTTTGGTCACAAAAATGAGCCTCCAATGTGCGGGATGGGGATTGCAAGGACAGTGACAAAATGATGTGTAACAAGTATTGTTGGAGGTTTGCCAGAGTTTTGGAGTGCAAAAATCTTCTATAGCATCCACTGTATCAGAATTCGAAATTAGAGGAGGGCCAAGCATAAGAAGGTCAAATTTTGGAGGTTGGAATTTGGAGTAGAGATTTTTAGGCTTTTCTGGGTTTTGGGCAAGGATAACCTTCCCAAATTCCTAAAAATTTCTTAGCATTATTTGGTGGGAAAATTCATTGCTGAACTCAGTGAGCTGTTGTAGAAACTAGGTGATTACACAGTCTTTCAGAGGAGCAGTGTAGAAGCAGTTGTGTCATTCGACATTTGATAACTTGAGGCCTGTAGCTTGCCTTGTGCAAGCTCGGGTGCACCACTTCCATCTCATTTTGTACTACAGCCATATATTATTAATAAAATTGGGTGTTTCCAACATATTTTGTGTATTTGTGTTGCTCAAGTGAAATTTTTGTGTTTGATTTATTGCATGTTCTTTATATTGCTGTAAATTTTATATTTGGAATATTACAGAGAAAATAAGGTGGTAATCAGTAGCCTTCTAGGGAAAAGGAGAAAGTTGATTGATATGTGAAAAATGAAGATGTTTTAGTATGTGTAATGTGGCAGTGACAACTAAATTTCAAACTAATGCTACTCGTAGGCCCGTCAAGTAATTGGCCATCTTCCTACCTATCACATTAGTTCAGAGGAAGTTTAATGGCATCAACTCATCTCATTCATTTATGCTTTTAGAAAGGATAATTATATAACATCCACATCATATATATATCATGTTTTAAATATTTGGTCATATGATATTGAACCATTGTGACTCACACAACTCAAATTCAAAACTATATAGGTTTGCAACATATTAAAGATAAGGCTTTGACCTAGAATGTGTGCATTTTAATTATAAAAATGAATTTTATTACACATATTGATTTATGCATACTCTCTCTCTATGTGTGTGTGTATGTGTGTGTGTGAAATTTGTGTTTATATATATATATATATATATATATATATATCCCGGGTTAAAAATTTCATGTAATAAAGTCAATAAAGGAAAAATAACAACCAAGGTCATGGGACACTTATTCCAAGTTGAATGTTGGGCAAAACATCCTAGTGTGGGCATTCATTTGGTTTATTATGGCAAAGGAAATTGGAAAAGACAATGGCAAAGGTTTTGAAAATGCAAGAGGCATTAATTGGCATTTTATTTATGAAAATAATGGAAATTAGGAGAAAAGGAAGGTGAGAGGTCACATGTTTCATTGTGAGGAGGAAAATGAAGAAAATAGAGGCCTCATTAATAAAAATACTCCTAAGGATCAGTTGGTACATTTTGTTAGTTTAGTTTTGGAGCTATCTCCCTCTATTCTCTCTCTCACACACACTCTTGGAAAATTAGAGCATGCTTGGAGGGTGCATTCTTGGAGAGCTCTAGCATTGGATCAAAGAAGGCAAAAGAAGAGCAAAAAAGGTAAGAGAAAGCAAAGATCAAGCAAGGAAGAGTGGATTCAAGCAGCTCCAATGGGATTACTTGCAGGGATCAATTTGCATGTGTGATTTCCTTGCTATATTTGGCATGCATGTCATGCATGTGCATTCTTGGCTCTTTTGTTGTCATTGGCATGGGTTTCACTAGGTGTGACATTTTTTTTAGCCTTGCCTTGCCATTTCTAGAAAGCCATGGTGTGATGAGATTATATTTTTTTGGTTGAGCTAGATTGTCTGATGGATCTGAAGAAGAGTGGGGTGGTATGTGAAGAAGAATACAAGGCCTAGAAATCCATGGGCCGATGAAGGTGGGATTGTGGTAAAGCTACATTTTGTGTACCTCAGTGGGCCTAGGAATCCTTGACTGGTGAATGGTGAGATATGTGATAAATATTGGAGGGTGGAGTCTCGATAAGGCCTAGAAATCCTCGACCGGTGAATGGTGGGATATATGGTAAAGCCTAGAGACTAGGAGATAGGAACATTCCTCATGGTGTAGGAAGAGAGATCCGGAGGAATCCATGCTTGTTTAGGGCCTAGTGATCCGATTGGGATTATAGTAAAGCCTAGTTATATTGATGAAGGTTGAGGTGGTTTGGCCTCTGGAAGCCCTGGTTAGGTTTTTTTGTGAGTCCCACATTCATGCTGGGAATATGGCATAGGGTTGATTAGCTGAAAAAAAAATTTGGTTCAGCCAATCTATGGTTTGTTGAAGTCCCAAACCAGTTTGGCCTATTCATTCATTAATAATAATTATTTCTCCTTGGTATTTCATGTGTAAATGTATTGGTTCATATGGTTTCTATGGTTGGTATATCCTTGTTATTTTTTTTGTTTATATGTTGGTTATGCGTATATTTTATGATAGACTTAATGTATGGATCTCATCATATTTTGATTAGAAAATGAATGAAAAATGAACATATGCCCTAATAGATGATTATGTATCTATTTTGATAAGGCGTCAATGCTTCTTTATGAATCTCAGATAAGTATCAGACCCCTATGCTCAGATCTGATTTTATGACTTGTAGATTACATATTTGTGACATTTTTGACGAAATGTCTGTCATGGTTAGTATGGTTCAGATCAAGTACTTGTATCAATTTTTGCATTGGTACCTTTTTTTCCATGTTATTTATCATTCTTGGAGTTTTCAAGAAGTTCTGGGCAGTGGCGTAAGTCCTGGCCCTGAAAAAGTGGCAACGAATCTAGGGGCGCTGACACAGAACTACCTGAAAAAGTCCATAGTCGTTGACATGCCTTATTATGGGAGCAACTAGAAGGCCTTAGTATATATATATATATATATATATATATATATATATATATATATATATATATATATATATATATATATATATCCTTGGTCCATCTCATACAAAAAAAAAATTTACCGAAAAGACAACCAAAATTAAAGAGCAGCCATGTAGGAAATACGTGGAATGATAGGATTAACATGGCCACATTAATAATGGTGAACTATCCTTTAAATGTTTTTTTTTGTACGCAAGATATTACATATTCTAAACAAAAAAACCTTAGTTACATGATAATCTGTTGAGTGTGAGCCTTGCTCCAGCATTGAGTAAACAAAACTCTCATATTTCCATCTGAGAGAACTTTTTACAATTACCAGAGCAGTTCAGGATAGGAACAACATTACAAATTGATACCCATAACAAAAGACAAACTAATACTAGAAGGAGAGCTACATATATAATCCTGACAAAGAGCAACCATTTGATTGAGAATATGGTAGATAGATATTGACAAGTAGATGAAATTTAAAAGAAAAACAGTAGGGCAAAACCAATGTTCTGTTACAATCGCACTGATATTCTTCGATGAGGTTGTCAACCTATAGTCATGGTCGAGTTCTTTAGATAGAAACTAGGTCATCATCCAAACTAATGGGCATGTCATGAGTGTTGCTAGCAAAGTTGGATGGCCCAGAAGGATTGTAGGAGGAGGCCCTTGCCATTTCTTTCTTGATACTCGGAGAGAGGTCATCGGCATGAGTGCACTTCTTTTGCATAGAAAAAAGGTGAAAAAACCTGGTTACAAATTTGAAGTGATGAATTTCCTCCATGTAGACCACAAATTTTTCAGTGAGTATGTCAATTATATTCTCCAAAAATTTAGCCATCTCGGCTTGATCTTGCATTTCCAGACCATGGGTGGTTTTGAGTTGCCAATAGAGCTCAATTGAATTTCTATAGAGGTTCTCCCTGGCTCGAGTGAAACCAGGGTTAGGGATCCAATTGAACTCTTGGTCCACACTTTATGTGGTGACCCGGCGCCTCAGATCCCTTACTTTCCCTTCAAATTTTTCAATGCGGTCGTGTGTTTCAGGGTTAACAACCACCTCAAAGGAAAGGGCTACCCTCCTGGAAACGGATTTGGACCTGGTAATTGGGGGGGTTCTCAGGTTGTTCTAGTGGGAGGTCACACACCCATGGCCATAGCCTAAGTTTTGTCTTGGAGCCATGCAAACAAGGCTAAAATTTGAAATTCGAGTGATTCAGGGATGCAAAGAGAATTGGGTGGTGGAATTCAACTTGAGCAGTAGAGTGATGCGGAGTGCCTGGATGGAAATGGGAAAGCAGAGCGAGGCTGAGACACATCAAGGAAGATGATGCATGAGGACAGGGGTAGGTAGTAATATAGGAGAAGGAGCCTGGGGGAGAATTTGAACTGATGCCAAGGATTGATAGCGGGTAGTTCAAGGTGCTGCGACATAATGACAGAGCCAGAGACGGACAAAATTGAGGTGACTGAAGGACGATGGAACCTAGGGGATGCAGCGTGCAAGACTTCATGAGATTGCATACAAGAATTTGGAATGTTAGGATTTCACTAGTGATCCAGGTGGATATTAGTGGCCACCCACCTATTCCATTTGAACCCGCACCATCAGTTCTTTTAGTTTTTCAGTTTCAGAACAACTTACTATTTTTAGCAGGTTTTCGGGTCCTGAACTTCTGGAGCCGTTTGGAGGCCCTAATGATCCAAGTGGGTATTGGTGGCCACCCACCTATTCCATTTGAACCCCCACCATCGGTTCTTTCATTTTTTCAGTTTCAGCACAACTTACTATTTTTAATAGTTTTTCAGGTCCTGAACTTCCGGAGCCGTTTTGAGGCCCTAAACAACATTTTTTTGGGAAAACCAGGATATATCTTTATAACCTTTCATGTTTCTCACATCAAAAGTTGTAGTCCTCGGAGATATATTTCTAACAAGGTATGTTGCTCGTCAAACGAAGATCGTATGCCAAATTTACATCCCCGGGAAGTTGAAACACCAATTTACCCAAACGGGGCCCATACTTTTGGCGCTTCATCTCCTAGGGTTAGGTTTTTGGATGTTTATGGTTTTCCATTGTTTATCAATAATAAATATGCCGTTGAGCCTCATTGTAACACAGTTTAGAGGCCTCTAGCCGTCACATCTCTTCTCAGAGATACGCTACCAGCACCCTAGCTAGTTTATTTCCATTATGTCTGTAAGCATATTTCTGTTATTTGATATTAATGAAATGAATTATTATTTCGACTACATCTCTGTGTTTATGTCTATTTATATATTTTATTGCATTCATGCACAAATCTGGATCAGTGGTATCAGAGCGGTCTACTCTTTCTTTGTTTTTATTTGCATGTCCCCAATGCGGTCAGGGTATAAGGAGTTAGGGCTCGATCTGGTTGAACCCTTGTAAGATCAGCCTCGCAAACCCCGACGACCTCCCATGGTAGAAGAAAAGAAAGACAAGGGAGCAGGAGATCTATTACACGTTTTGTTTTTCACCATGACATTTGACTGTCAATATAGGTTCATCATTACCTGTATAACGCTCCCTTAGAAGTTAAAAACCCTAATGTTCCTAAACCAAGTCTTGGAATTGGAGAAAAGCTCATTAAAACCCTAAAAATTCTAACTCCTCACTTTTCCTAGCCCTTGCCTATGGATCTGCAGATATTTTTTCTATAGCCTACGGTACATCCCGCACGTTTTGCATAGTAAACCTGCGGACCCCCGTAAACAGTAAAATAAAGGAAAACGTAAGTTCTAGAAGAATAGCTGGACGAATATTCTCCCAACTGGAAGCTTCTAGAAGCGTGTTCAGTTCGAGCTTTATCCTATACTCATGAGCTCTATCCCTTCACTCGTGGAGCTTATCCCTTGTTCTATGGAGCTAAAATCCCTTCATGAGAGGAATCCATCCCCCTCTTCATGGAACTGAAATTACCTCCATTTCCCTATAAATTGAGCTCATGTTTTAGTCTCAAGGGTAGATGGTAGCTTGAAAAGGTAGACATACATATTAGTTGCTGAAGAATTTCTTAAAGAGAGCATACTCTCTATACTAGCCATTTTTTATATGAGAATGATCACACACTCATGTCCATAACTTTATGCTAGTTCAGAGAGAAGAAGGATTGTCAATCTAAGAGAGAACGATTGTCCAGGACCCCAGAAGAACCTGTATAACATCAATGCGAAAGCTTGTAAGGTTACTTCTTATTATACAAGTTAATACAAATGGATTTCATTTTCTCATTGAATTGTTCATGTATCTATTTGAGTATTTCAATTCTTGGATTCCTTGATCACTGAGATAGATTAGTTTTTTCTCAATTATTATATCTTGCAGGTGCTTTTAATCCTTTTATCTATTTTTGATTGCAGGTTTCACATGTTGAAGTGACCTCTATTGGAGCGACTAGATAGAAGACTTCGGCAAGCGTTGGACTTCAGGTAGGGGCATGTCCTCATACTTTGATATTTAATAATTTTGAATCACAAATGATCTAGAGAAAATGGTTTTCATTTGGTTGTTTGTTTCTAGATATCCTTAGGATATTAGAGAGATCTTTCTTTTCCGTAAGAAGGATTTATCCACATAACAAAATGGCGACTCCACTGGGGAATAGGACTTAGTTTTTCTTTTTACTTTTCAGTTTGATTTTTTAATTTTGATTAGTCTAAAACTGGGTTGGGTAGATAACTTACCAGAATCCCTAAAAAGTAAATCTGAATTTTTATTTTTTCTGTGTTTTTCCTGGCCTCTGCGGTTTTTGTTTAAAAACAGTGCAGTAGCCTCCGCAGTTTTTAGTTTGGAATAGTGCGGTACCACACTGTTCTCTATTGAAACCTGTGGACTTGTGGAAAAATTTTTAAAATTTAGAAATTCTCTCTTCAGGAGCAAGATAAACAAATTCTTTGTGTTTTCCCCAACTTTTCTTGTCTGTCAAAGTCTTATGTGTGAATTTCTTTAAGCAATTCTTGTGTCTAAGTGGTTTTTCATCTAATTTGCATTTTTTAAACAAGTGATTGCCCTACTTTCTTGTTTCTCTTTATTATAAACCATCATATACCTTAGTTTACTTGTATGATGTTGTTTTCTTCCTGAGCTATTGAACTTATTGCAACCCTTGCTTTTATGAAAATTGAGTTCCATTTTCATTTGCAAATTTACAAAAGACCTAAGCTTACTAAGACCTGAATTTCACTTAAAACCATTATTGAATGTTTTGATTTTTGCTAAACATAAGCAGAAATTCTTCTTGGTTCGATCACAAATTAAGAAAAACATTCTCAAAACTTTCTAGATAGAGTTCAAATATTATTGTTTTCTTTTTCTTTTGAATTTTATGTTTTTAGGAGTTTTCATAAGATTTTCTTTTAAAAAAAAAGTTTGTTAAAAGATTTGTAGTTTCTGATCTGATTGATGAAGGATTTTATTTTGAATGAGTAATTGATTATTATATGAAATTGAGTTCTCAAAGAAATAGTCTTATTTTCAAATATTTTTGTTTATAAGTGAAAGAATTGGTGCTTTGAAAGTTATCTAAATCTCTTAAATCTTTCTTTTAAATAGGTTTCATTGAAAATAAAAGATTTGCACTCGCATATTGATGCATTTAGTGTATTTTGAGGCGGGTCATAAAACATCATTGAAGTTTCACTTCCATAACTTCTGTCTTAAGAAACAGCCAAACTAAAAACAACGCTTTAATTAAAATCAATCTAGATATTTTTACGTTTTCTAGGGCTCTTTTCCACCAACATAGCTTAGGCTAGTGTCTTGGAATAGGTTGTAATTAACATTCCAAGACAGTTAAAACAAACAAGTAGCAATCTTATGGTAGGAAAATCCAATTGTAGCATGTATGCTCTGGGAAGATCTTCTTAAAAGAGTCAAGCACGAGATCATGTCCAAACTAGTGAGGTAATCGTACCTATCTCATTGGGAAAGATAGCAAATGTGCATGTATTAAAAATGGTATACCTTAGATAGACCATTGTCGAGGAGCCTAGGGTCACTTGTTGGTAAACCTTGGATTATATCAAGGAGCCTTCAAGGGGATTGAGCTTGTTACTATGCCCTTGCATGTATATCGGATCGTAGACTATTCCCCCACGTATATTTGTTCCCGTTGGTGACTTTAGTGGCTATAAAATTTAGGATTATTTCGCAAGGTGACAGTGGAGGGAATATCCCATTGTACCTGGAGCAGACGTCAACTGGACTCACTTGGACTTTCCAAAGGGTTATCTTCACTTCGAGATGGTTTAACTAGAGAAACTTGCACCGGATTGTTTCATTAAGCAAGTTGTCGAGGTAACTATTCCAACCGCTATTTCTGCATTAAAATTCTACGACGTTGGATTTCATCACCAACTAGTGTTTTTAGTGTGGCAATCTATTGTTTGTGTGTGGATTTCTCTCTTAGATTTTGTAGGCGTGTGATCAATTTCATTGTTTCCTTAGAGACTTTAGGACATATTATTGAAATTTTATTTCATTTCGTGTGTTAAATTTTTAATCGTTGCAGAATTACCTAGACAATCACTTAGAATGCAGGGGAAACCCCCTGAGTACACACCAAGCCAGTTAGAAAAACTTAAATCTGAGAAAGGACAAAAATCAGGGACTAGATCAACTGAACATGAAGAAACATTAATAATTATTCATCCTGAATGTGAATTAGATCAACCTCGAACAGCAGAGAGTACTCCGAGAAGAGTTTCAATTTTTGAACTAGTTCAACTTGTTTCTACAACTAGTGAATTATCAGATTTGGATCCTTAAATTTCTGAACTAGAAACTGCAACTATTATATCTGAGATTACTTCTCCTTTCATTACTCCAACCCCTCTTCGTCTTGATTCACCCAGAGTGAAGTGTTGTATCACTGAAAACCTTCCTCGTGGTCTCATTAGTATTGAAGAATTTACTGACACTTAAGAAGAAGTTTTTCTTCCTCCCAATCAAGACTCTTTAGATCTTAGGCCACGTGAATCGATTTACTATAGCACTTTCAAACAAGATTCTTGGTATTCTCAATTTGTAGACTTTCTACACAATACTGGTCTAAATTATTCGCCACCCGAATTCCTTTTTACGTTATACCAAGAGGTTATAGACCTCCATTAAACATGTCTGGTGAGTAATCCATGTTTTCTGCATCACCAGAAACATATTTTTATGGTGGTCCGTCTGTTCCAGTAGGATACCAGTCACTCTCTGGTACATTCTCAGGAGTAGCTCCTTCTCCCAACAAACATATACCATCATCTGTTCCAAATGAATCAAATACTGAAAATTTTAGTGTGGAACACATTTACATGATGTCTGGAAACATTCCTAACCCTGACCCTCAAGGTAGTAATTTACCGCCTGGGGGGCAACCTCAAGGACAGTACATGCCTCAAGTACCATATCAACCGCAAGGAGAGTACATACCTCCAGGTCAGTATATACCTCAGGGTCAATATCAACCACAAGGTCAATACCCAACTCAGGTTCTGCAACCTCTTTAAGAATAGTACCCTACAGCAGGGCAACCGTCTTTCTAGGGACAATAGCTTCCTTCAATGCCATAGTTCTACCCAGAGCAGCAATTGTTTCAAGGAAGTGGGAATTATCCAGCTAATTATCAAGCATATGTTCCAAATTAACAACCTAGTTATGGTCCTTCTTATGCAACACAACCTTCAATGGGACCTTCATACCCCGGAGTAAACACGGTGTGGGATTCATCACAAGTTCAACATAATTTGCAACCTAATGTACAAGTACCTTATTATCAACTTGGTCAGCCAATGGGTTACAGTCAAATCCAACAACCTGTCCAACCTATTCAACCTACGATTCAGGTACTTGCATCTGCTACAATTCAGCAGCCTGGTCCGAGTACACCTAGAACTCCCACTCAAACTGTTACACCAACTTTTGTTCAAGCTACCACACCTATTCCTGGAGTTTCTGCACCTCCTATTTCTACAGCCCCTCAAATATCACAACAAATCCCTATAGTCTCTGCACCACAACCTAGACCTACAATCCAGATTACTATTTAGTTGCCTACGGGACAATTTGGTACAAGTACAATTGTAACAAGCCAACCTCATTTTGTTTATCAATCATATCAAGGGAAGTATTCATATGGACCTGCAGCACAAAATCCAGTATACCAGCATCAATCGTACCCTGGTTACACGTATCAGATACCAGCTCAACCCCAATATGGTCAGGTTGATCCTGGTTATCCAGGAGGTATTCCAATCCCAAATGCACAGGCTATTCCAGGATATCCTATATATCCTCCTCCTGGTACTGGTATAGTTCCACAAGGTTATCAATTTTCTCAAGACCCTAATCGTTTGTTGCCATTCATAGCAACTTTGGATTTACCTGATTTGTCACACCTAACGAATGATCCCATCTATTATCTTCTGTATTGGCTGCCAATGCCAAATAATTTTCCCAGTGATATCCATAAATTTGAAGGGAAAATAGGATAGGACCCATCAAACCATGTCATGACTTACCACCTCTGGTGTGCATCCAACTCTTTGATATATGATTCTATTAGATTAAGACTATTTGAAAGAACATTGATCGGCTTAGCTACCAAATGGTACATTGAATTACCGCGTGGCTCATTCAAAAATTTCAATACTTGAGCAACCGCTTTCTTAACACATTTTCAGTTGCCAGTCAGATACGACAATGGCACAGAATTATTGACTTCATTAAAACAATCTATGTCTATGTACATATCTGATCACATACATGAATGGAGACGTAAAAGATGTTTGGTGAAATTTTTTATTATAGATCAAATCTTGGTAGAATGGTTCATCAAATCATTACTTCCAAAGATCACTAAAGATGTGGCTAAGGGAGGAGTTGTTACTAAGGAACGGGTCATTGCTCAAGCTCAGTACTTAGACCTTGTCTATACACATTCTGGTACTTTGTATGAAAAAATTCCTGATTTACCATGCCCTGGTCAAATAACTACAACTCCTTCAGGGTCTGATGTTGCAGATGGTGTAATTGGTTTAGTTAACACAAATAAAAGCAAGAAGAAGTCATCAAAAATTACTTCTCCTATAATAACTTTACCTGATTCACCGAAAGGAGATTCTTCCCTTGAAACTTCTGCCGATATTCACGTTGTAGATTCATCTACAGCTAAATCCAAAACTAGTAATAAGAAGAAATGTAAGAATAAAAGAAAACAGACTTCATCACCCACAGAGAAAACCGAAAAAACTGAACTAGCTGACGATAAACGAAAACCTTGTTATCCTTGTCTTATTTGTGACGAGGATCACTTTACTAAAGAGTGCCTGCATCGATCAGAGGTCTCTAAATTCGTCAAAGGTTCGCCCATACTCGTTTTCTTGAAGGATCCTTTTCCTACTCAAGATAGAAAAATGATAGGATCTTCTTCACACTCATCAACAGATATTTTAATGGTGTCTGAGGTTATGGTTGCGATGCAATCGCAAGACTATGGAAGTAAAAATATTGTTACTGGTAAAGAAGTAGAAAATTCTAATTCAACACCAACTACATCTCCTTTGTTTTCTGATCCACTCCATATCAAGAAACCTAATCTTGATCTAGTAATTAAACCGCCTGCTAAAGGTGTACTTCGGAAGTCAGCTTTCAATCCACATGTGAGAGTTTCTCAGAACCACAACATTGTTGAAGACTTGGAAATTTCCCCTTCAGCAATTTCTGCCTTAGAAGTGCTGCAATCATGTCCAGCACAAAGGAAATTACTTTTATCAACTATTGGAGCTATAGATCCTCAGGATTCTAACCTTATGGTCTTCAATTTAGAAAATTTTACACCGAGATTACCCCATCAGATGGCTTTTCAGATTCCGGTATTAGTAAAAAATAGACGAATTTTTCGTACTGTAATTGATGAGGGCGCATCCACGTGCATTATGGCGTTAAATTTTTGGAAAATTCTTGGTTCTCCAATGATCAACCAATCTCCAACAATCCTTAAATATTTTGATGGAAGAGGATTTCACCCGTATGGAATTTTACAGGATCTACCTATAGAGGTCGAAGGTAAAACCGTTAATCTAGATGTGGAAGTAGTTGATGCCCCTCTAGATTACAACCTTCTTCTGGATCAAAGTTGGTCTTATGTTATGACTATTGTCGTGTCTTCCGTCTTTCGGTTAATCATGTTTCTTCATAAAGGAAAGATTTTGAAAATCGATCAGTTTTCATATTATTCGTTTGATCCAGCTGCTACAGATAGTATTTAGCATGTTGGAAAATCAATTATTCCTTATGAAGATGTTGGAGTAGGTTTAGTAAAAGATTCTGTTTTAATGGGAAAACGTACCATGTACCATTGCTAATATCAATATGATTTCATCAAGCACTATTCCATATGATGATCCTTGGATAGTGCATTCAAAGTCAGAAATGTATTCTTTCAATGGTGAGATGCCTTTGAGTCCTTTTGAGATAGCATATATAGCATTACAACCATTTTCTAACACACCTTCAACTAATCATGATCCAATGAATGTGGTCACTGAAGAATCTTCTTCACTATCAAGCTCAGCCTTGACATCTATTTCCGATCCTTTTCAACAAGTGTTTTATACTAATGAAAGTATTCGTGAAATTTTGTCTATGGATGAAGCACCTTGGGATGATCTACACCATAGATCATCAATTTTACCTGAACTTGATAGATTTGAAAATGATTTTTCATCAATTTTTACAATTTATTATGTCAAGGAACCATAGAATCCAATCATGATTACAAATTTGGATTCTGAGATTAATTTGGGAAACATTTCTACAATTGTTCCTATTGACATATCAATTAAACCTGGAGTTGTTGAAAAAATTCTTATTGGAGCTTCTTATACGATTGAAAAAATTAATACATATAAAGCCCTATTTCAAGAATTTCATGACATATTTTCCTGGTCCTACGAAGAAATGCCAGGAATTGATCCAAAAGTTTTCATTCATGAAATAAAGACATACCCGGATGCAAAGCCTATTAGACAACATTTACGTCTGATACATCCGCGAAAAGCTACTACTATTAAAGTTGAATTTGAGAAACTACTAAGAGAAGTATTTATTTATCCAATCCCACTAACAGATTGGGTATCTAATATAGTTCTCGTTACCAAAAAAAAAGGACTATACGAGAATGTGTCGATTATAGGGATATTAATAAAGCCTGTCCAAAGGACAATTATCCTACTCCTTATATCAACCAAATCATTGATGATTGTGCTGGAAATGAGATGTTTTCATTTATGGATGGATTTTCCAGATATAATCAAATAAACATACTCCCTACTCATCAACCAAAAACAACATTCATTTGTCCTTGGGGAACATTTGCTTATTGTAAATTACCTTTCGGATTAAATAATGTTGGTGCAAATCTTCAAAGGGAAATGTATTACGCTTTTCATGACATCAAACACATTGTGCAGCCTTATCTGGATGATTTACCTGCTTACTCATTACACAGGGAAGATCATCCTACTCATTTACAAGCAATTTTTATGAGATGTAGGTGTTATGAAGGTAAATCCTCTTTGCAGATAGAGACAATCCCTCTAGCCCTAGGGTGGGTCTAGTAACAAAAGGACATGCTAAAGTGTTGCTTCATAGTTAATAAATGAACAAAAAACATGTTAGATTGACCTACCTTGAATCCAATGTTGTCGATGTTGCGGAAAGAGTAGTGGTCTCTCGCTCCTACCTTGGCAAGTCACGATCTGTTCGCTGTCACGCTCAGATACCTACACATAGGACAAAGAACAAGAACAACATATGACAGAATAGTTTCACTCACAACTATTAGCCAGTAAAATAGGGCTAAACATATCGCATCAAATAAACATCATAACACAATAGTGGAACCAAACAGTAGTCATGTATATTAATGAGTATAAGGAAGAGTACAACCGATGCTTTGACGTCGCAATCTCTTCTAGTGGGGTTCAGACGAAACGTGTCTCAACTATCGGTCAGGGAATTTAGACTCAAGCTCTCTTAGAAGTCATCGACTCGAGCTCTCTCAACACAATATTTCTTCCTCTATCTCCTCTAGCAGCTTAGCTATAGTATAATTCTCTTAGTTCAGCTATTCAGTCGTTCAGCTAACTTCTACTAAAAAATATAGTTTCTTATATATAGGAAAGAGAGTAGGTTAGGATCCCTACAAAGGTGGGAGGGAGTCCTATCCTTTAGGAGAGTTCCAAGGGAGGTGGAAACTACTAACTAAAGGAAGGATTCTATGGTTGTTTCAGTTCAACCACTCCCAATGACTCATCCCCAAGGTGGTTGGAATGGAACCTCCACCTCTATTTTTTTTTTAAATTCCATAAACAACTTGGCGTGGGTGTCTAACTGGCACAAAGTGCCAAGTGGCACAGGCTCAGTGTTAAATTTCTTGGTTGGCGTGAGGATGTAACAGACTACTCAAGGAAAAAATAGGGATTTTCACAGCTCTGCTTAGGGAAATGTCAACAAGAAGAATGTTGTTTTCATCAAAAGGGATGCAAGGATGGTATTTGCAAAGCATGACACTGCGTATTGGTCACAGAAACGACCCTCCAATGTGTGAGTTGGAGATTGTAGGGACAGTGACAAAATTTTGTGTAACAGATGCCCCCTAAAGTATAAAGTCCGAGAGAGAGGGAGGGGTGAAGTGTTTTATGAGAATGGGTTCGAACCAAACACCGATGTCAGAATACCTGCAATTACAAATACAACTGATATCTATGATACATGAATCATGTGGCATTAGCGTAGCCATCCATAATAGAATATATAAAAAACTGAGATCTGAGGTATGGACATAGCCATCCAGCAAGAAGGATCAATAAATAGACTTAGGTATGGTCGCAACCATCCAATTAAGAGAGTCATGTAATAAGTCATAATGAACCAAAAAAATCCACAGCCTGTATTTTATCAGACAAAACCCAGGATCTTGCGCTCCGCCTCGATCCGAACAAGTACAATTTCGAGAATGCGAATGTATGAACTGAAGTCGAACATGCAGGAAAATCGTCTGATTACCAGCCAATGATGAAAGATGTTAACAAATGTGAGAGAAACCACTAATAATGAAGATGGACCTCAAGGTACAAAAGGTACAATCTACAAAATGTGAAAAGTGATCTGAGGTTGAACATCTGTACAATCACTCGATCAAAGGCTAATAATGTGAACCTTGTGTCGAATACGAAAAACCTGCCATTGAGGCGTGCAGGCTCCAAGGTACCAGAAGGGAGTCTCTAGATCAAATTCCTGGATAATGAGCTAAAGTCGACAGGAAGTGACCTGGTTGAAGGAGGGCCATAAGGTTTCCCACAACATCAACAAGAGACAGAGGAACATGATGAAAGTGGAACAGGACCAACAGGAAATCAGAGGACGGTTGACAAATGCAGAGGCAAACTTCTCTTGAACATATCAATAGCACGATATTGGATTTGGCAGTATTTGACATCAAAGGATTTGAGGTCATGATGATGTGGCAAAGAGCATATGAGAGGTCAAAAGAGATCACCCAAACCCATGAAGGCAAAAATGACGAAATGAGATGTTCCCAACCCGACACAAATGCAGACAAGTGCCATGTTCAAGAGCGACATACTACCAACATAAATAAAACTTGGTTCCATTTTCCCCCACCATTTCTGGCGAGTACCCCAATTATTTTTTTAAAACAAGCTTGAAGGGGATAGCATATGCTTGCGCTGTAAGTTTTTCCTTTGTACAAATCCAACCTAGTACATTTTACGAGCCCTAGGAAGGAGGAACTCGAAATAATGTCATGGTGACAAAGTCCGATGTCATCAAGGTTTAACGAGTCTGACAAAGGAAGAACTCAACATATTTTCATGTTTAGAGAGTTTGAAAAGAAGTTAGAAAAGAAAACTCCAGCAATCCCTTTTCGTAGGTAGTCTCACAGATCCGAAAAGGTAGAAAACTATGTCTGAGAGAACCTCTTAGTCACGATAGGCTAAGGTATTCCTTTTTCGTAAATAATTTGTCCCGGCCCAAAAAAGGGTTAAATGTATACTGGGTAGATATCGTTTCGCAACCATTTAACGAGTTCAAAACGACAAGAATCTCAACAATATTTTCATTTTTAGAGAGTCAGAAAAGAGCTGAAAGATGACTCCAGTAGTAACTTTTTCGTGATTTTACCGAGTCCGAAAAAGTATAAAATATAACTCGTTACTTCATCGTTATCGCATGAAAAACCTGTTGCTACACAAGAGACATGTGTAAAACCCATTTCTTGAAAATAATAGAATAAAATAATCGAAAAACATGCCTTAAAACCCAATTAGGGTTGTGAAAAAGTTATAAAATACCAAAAATTGTAAAAATAATTACTTTTCACTTTTTACCTCTTGTGGAGCAACAGTTACCCATTTTATTGTGCAATCTTGCGGCGATGATAGCGACCAATCCAGTAGATCAATCGCAAATCTGTCAACTCCAGGTAAGAGCTGAGATCCCTCTCATTATTTTAAGTTGTTTATTGCTTCTTGCAATTGTCAATTTCGAATTTTGGGGGAAGAAATGTAAAAATTAGGGCTTCGCAGTTGGCGCGGGTTTTGGGCACAGAGTCACACATACTGCCCGATTTTTAACACTAGGGCGTGCCAACAACGCAAACCATTTTTAGCTAAAAATGCTCATCAAATGCCCCAATTGTTTACAGTTTTAAGGTTCAAAATCAACTAATATCACTCATGTGTGTGTGTTTGCAGGTAAAAAGAGGCAAAATGGTCATTGAATGGAAAGAATGGGAACATAGTGAAGGAGATGAGATAGCCATGGAAGCCCTCGGAAACTATGGTTTGAAAAAATTCTTCCTAACACCATGTCTCCGAGCCCAACCAAAATTGCTACAGTATCTGATCAGTATATGGAACGAAAATCAAGAGAAGCTCATCCTACGGGATCAAGAACTTGAGATTGATGGCTCTGACGTGTATTTCATCATAGGATTATCATGGAGGGGTGCAGCACCAATCCTAACCGGCACCCTGCACTGCATGGAAAACATGACCATGGTGATAGACAAGGTATGTCGAGGAGCACGGAAGGGATTGGGTAGTGGGAAAGTTGATATACAAACTATCCCAGATTTGATACTACGCATGGTACTTCATACCATCACACGGGTTGCGAGATCACAAGCACCGCACGAAGCAACAAAGACACAGTTTCTTCTTGCTGTAGACTGCATGGCACCGACCATCTACAACTGGGCAGAGGCCGTGACCATAAACATGAAGCGCCAACTAACCAAATGCAAGAAGACCAAACTGAAATAATTTGGTTATGGATCTATTCTGGTATCGTTCTTCTTGGAACGACTACCCATTTTTCAGCGACAGGAAGTTATAGTCCCGACACCACCAGTGAGAGAACCACGGATATCTCGATGGGCAGCATTGATGCCAAGGGTAGGGGGCAGTCAACAGATGTCCTAGAGACTGGAATTTTTTTATTGGATCTGTCGACAACTGATTGTCGTGGAGGACTGGCCCTACTCTAGCACAGATTTCACTAATGATCTGGACCTCCCACTCCCGGAGGGAGAGGATTGGGATGAAGATTTGGGTGAGACTCATTTTTAAGTTTTATGAGTATTATGATTTTTTTATTTATGCATGTTCTAACATTAAATTCATGTAATTGCAGATGTTGGCCCAGAGAGACCTGCCAGCATGTCACCGATAGCAAGGTGAATCCCTCGCGATTTCGACCCTCAAGGCGAGGGCAGCAAGGAAGATGATATAGTGTGCAACCTGGAGGGGATTACATGAGGAGTCCTATATTATGCACATTTTGATGATGTTCCTCGCGCCTACCAGAGACATACTGTAGGGGTGCCCAGCCGAATTCACCGCTTGTTGAGGCGGCTAGTACGGGTCATGACATGTTATCATGAGCACCATGCTGATTAGACACCTAGATTTTATTTTATCTGCATATTTGAGAGACATGATGTCTCAGGATGTAACAGAAACACACATATATTTTTTGAAGTTATGATGCACACGGTTGCAAACATGTGATATATATATATATATATATATATATATATATATATATACACATCTTATTTCCCTACATGGATCTTTTACATATGATGATTCTTTTACAAATTATGAAAATGTCTATCTAATACAATGCTAGCCACTGTATTAGTTAATTTGTTCATTCGTCTAGGAATACATTGATAGGTAATAAAATCAAAATGTCTTTCCAACAAACAAATACGTAAATACAATCTCAGAATGTGCAGATTTCTAACTGAATAATTATTATTGAGTTGCAGAACAACAAGCTGTGAATCTAGATTTACAATAAATGTGTGTACGCCGAGGTTGATTGCCTCGGTTAATAGCTCAATGATAGCGCTATATTTAGCGACATTGTTTGTAGTTCGTCCTAGACAAATACCTTGTGGATCTATCAACTCACTAGCAAGATCATAAATTACCCAGGCTGCCGAAGACAAATTCCTGGTACTGTGGGAAGCACCATCCGCGAAACCGACATAAGGGGTAATAGACATCTGCATAATAAGAAAGACCCAATAAGCAGGAAAACGCTCACAAAGCACACCAAACTAAAAACATGTACAAAAATGAAAACAACACCTATGTACACCTATTATGCATGAATGACTCATGCATAATATTTTTTGAGATACAACCCATTTCTGGGTTGTTCAAGAGGATGACCTTCGTAGTCAATTAGCTCATAGGCCCCATTCTGCAACACACGTTTAATGATGTAGGGCCCATGCCACATAGGTTGGAATTTTCCTGCCCCCAGCTTATCACGAGCTTGGTCATACAGGAGGACGAGATCTCCTTCAACGAAAGAATGAGGGGAAACTGATTGATCAAAATGAGCTTTGACCCGCTTTTTCTGTGCTTCGATAACAAGAGCATCAAAGCGGTGGGTTTCATCCATCCTTTCTAAATAAAGGAGATGCTCTTCTTCTGGTGAAGTATTCGGCAGTAATTCAACAGCCAACTTGAGTGAAGGTATTTCAAATTCAATCAGAAGAGTAGCTTCCAGGCCATAAACCAACTGGAAAGGAGTGAAACCGGTTGCATTCTTCATTGAGGTTCGGTATGCCCAAAGAGCTGAAAATAAAATGAGATGTCAATTTGATTTGTGGATCCCAATCGTACGTTGAAGCATCATGACAAGAACTTTGTTCACAGCTTCAACCTGCCCATTGGCTTGAGGGTAGTACAGCATTGAGCTTTCGTGACACAGACCCAACTTAGAAGTCAACTCCTCCACCATATAATGCCGAAAATGGGAACCATGATCGGTAACGAAGGCTTGAGGGACACCAAACCTAGCAATAATGTGATTGAATATGAACTAAGAAGTTGTCTTACCGTCAGCGGCCAGTGTAGGCATTTCTTCAGCCCATTTGGTGAGTTAGTCTATGACTACGATAATATAAGCATGCCCCCCAGCCGAGTGAGGGTTACACGTCATAAAATTGATGCCCCATTTCGCAAAGGGACCAACGGTAATGGCAAGATGAAGAGGAACTGGTGGCGCACGCATCTTGCATTGATAAATTTGGAAATCATGGCATTTACGAACAGCGACAATATAGCCTTTGAAAATAGAAGGCCAAAAATAACCAACACAAATAATCTTCTATGCAATAGCATAACTAGATATGTGACTGCCACAGGCGCCACTGTGACAATCATTCAAAGCTTTCTTGGCTTCCTGTGATTCAAACATCGCCAGAGTATGGAATCGACTCGAATACGATAGAGAGTATCTCCAACTATATGATAAGGTTGCGAATGATGGTGGATACATCGGCGGGCATCCTTCATCAACTCAAATCTAAAAGATGAAGTTTGGAGATAGACGATGATATCACCGTACCAAGGATCGAGGGTGCTAATCAAGAAAAGTGAATCGTCTAGGATGAAGTTCTCAGAACGAGAAGGAGTGGAATCGGAAGGGAGAGAAAAAAGTAAATCAGCAAATACCAATGATTTCTTAGATTTTGCAGCATTAAATTCCAAATCAAACTCTTGGAGGATGATAATCCACTTCAAGTATTTTCCCATCAGCAATTGTCGAGACAATATGTAGGTCATGGGGTTGCATTCAGAAATCACCGTCATTGTACGCAAAAGAATAAATGACGAAAATGTTGAACAGCGGCCAATGCTAACTTCTCGATGTGGACATAACGTGTTTCAGGGTCGAGAAGGTTACGAGACAAGTAATAAATAACATGCTCATGAATGTCATCATCGTCTTGTACCAAAACCATGGCAATCATGATGAAAGCAGCAACCAAATAAAGGGGAAAATCACGATGATAATATGGAGGGCGTAGGAGAGGAGCATTGACCAATAATGTTTTCAACACATCGAAATATTCCTGAGTGATCTCATCCCAGTAAAAAGGAACGCCCTGTTTTAACAATCGTGTGAAGCCTTTAGCTACTTCGGCATAGTTAGGTATAAAACGACGAAGAAAATTATATTTTCCTTGTAAAATCTGCAACTGATGCAATGAGGAAGGAGAGGGGAGATTGATAATGGCCTCAACCTTGAGAGGATCCAGGCGAATTCCATATTTGGAAATGATAAACCCCAAGAGTCTACCGGAATCAACGCAGAAGACACACTTGTGCGGATTAAGCCAAATGTTATAGTGTCTCCAACGAAGAAAAATCTGAAAAAGATGGTCAGGATGGTCACTACACTTAGCTGAATGAGCAGGAAGGTCATCCAAATAATTCTAAACGATGTGACGAATATCATGAAAGGCATAAGACATCGCGCGCTAAAATGTGGCCTCGGAATTCTTCAAGCCAAAAGGAAGCTTCTTGTATGCAAAGGTACCCCAAGGAAATATAAAGGCAGTCTTGTGTTGATCATTCAGGACAATGTTGATGTGATTATAACCCAAAAAACCGTCCATAGGGGAAAAAATCTCACTCCCGGCACAGTTGTCAATGATTTGATTGATGAAAGGAGTAGGATAATTATCCTTAGGACAGGCTCGATTGATATCATGATAGTCAACATAGACATGAATAGTGCCCTATTTCTTATCTACAGGAACAATATTAGAGACCCATTTTGTCAATGGAATTGGATAAATGAAACCAGCTTTAAGAAGCTTTTCCATTTTGGCCTTAATGGCAGTAGCTTTCCTAGGATGCACCGGATGAAGACGCTGACGAACAGGTTTCGAACCAGGGTAAGTAGGAATTTCATGGACCACGATGCTAGGATCAATGCCAGGAATTTCTTCGTAGAACCATGCAAAGATATCATGGAATTCACAAAAAATGATAGTATAGACTTTCACTTCATCTGAAGAACAAGTAACCCCAATATGGATGTTCTTGACGATTCCTGGTTTAATGGAAATGTCGATAGGCATCGTCTAAGTGATGTTACTCAAGTTACCTTCCGAAAAAACCTCATGTACCTGAACAGGTGTTTGAAGTGGAGGAGAAGGAACCTGAGAGGAAAAATGCTCAAAACAGGTAGACATGGCCCCGAGGCTTGGTAGAAACGAGGAACGATGATGACCATCATCCCACAGTAGATCATCGAGAGACAGGGTTTCCACGATAGCCTCATCAGAAGGAAACACTTCTTTCAAAGGATCTGATGAATCAAAATCACCAAGCCAAGGGGATTCAGAATAGATGTCAAGAATTACGCTCGAAGGAGAAAAATCATAGAACTAAGTATCCAATGCAGCAATGAGTTCACAATAATCAATTTCAATCAGACTCAAAGGCATCGAATCACTGAACGAACCGATTTGATCAGGATAAGGGATAACCCAAGGGTCATTGGTTCGAGAAATCATGTTGACCTTAACAGTATTTGGTGGTGGAAGAGGGAAAACACCCATGAGGGCAGGATCCTTGAAAAGGCCTGGCCCTACACTCTCATAGGGATTATGAATCTTGTCCACATACGGAACGTTGTTCTCGGAAGAAGAAGTGAAAAAAGACAATTGATCAACAGTAATAATCTTTCCTTCATGTAGGAACTTCAAAACACGAAAGAGAGTGGACGGAACACACAACATGGCATGAGTCCAACTGCGTCCGAGGAGGAGATTATAATTGAGTTTTGCATCAATGACTTCGACCTCGACATTGACTTTCTTCCCTTCTAACGTGATCGGTAAACTAGCGAGAGCACCAAGAGGTTTAGATTCTCTTCCATCAAATGTTTCAAGGGCATTGGGTGATGAAGTAAGAGTTGGAGAACCAATGGCTTTCCAAAAATTAGATGACATAACACCGGTGGATGCACCCTCATCCATGATGGCCCGGTGAATATTCAAACCATTAATACCAACTTGAATGATAAGCGCAATTTGGTGCAGGAGTTGCGGGATGAAATTCTCTAAATCGAAAGTGAGCAAGCTAGTATCGGCAGGATCAACCCCACCTATCGTAGATAGCAAAGCTTTCCATTGTGAAGGACAACTCTGAAGTCCTTCTAACGCATACATTATGGATGGCGCCTGAGCCAAATCCTCAACAATAATGTAATGTTCAGCGGCACGGGCATTAGGATTTTACGAAGACTTACGGAGCACACCTTTGGAAGGTGGTCACATAACAAATTCGGTGGTAGGCCGTTCAATCTCAAGAGGGCCAGAAATAGGAGGAGGAGGAGGATTGTCAACGATCTCTTTCCCCATTACCTGACGTGAGCCAGAATAATCTTTCGATTGAGTAGCAATAGAAATGGGTGCAGAACCGTTCGTCATGAACACTTGTGAACCAGATGGAGTAGAGGACTGAGGGTGCTCTACCATCTGAGTCTGCTAAGGGAAAGTTTCTTTAAGAATGGTCGAAGCTCCTTGGGTTCCTTTGAGTAAACAACTCACTTCAGACCGTCGAGGACAGTCCTTGGTGAAGTGCTCATCGTCACAAATCAAACAAGGATACTTCGGGTTGCATTGAGAACTATCAGCGGAATGAGGTTTTGGAGAATTATGTTTCAGGGTATCAGCTTTAGCCTTACCTTCACCCTTCTTCTTACCTTTGGAAGTGGTATCTGTAGGATTGGCCTAAACAACATTCACTTCTGCGGGTGTGCTAGAGTTCGAAGTTGACTGAGAAGCCACATTATTGGAAGAAGTAGACTTCTGCTTCCCAGTGTTAGATGAAGGAGACTTCTGAGAAGTCTGCGATACAGAACCAATAATACAATCAACGGATGGAGTCGCTGGCGGTTTAGAAGTTCTAGGTCAAGGAGCATCAAGCAAGATATCGTACAATGCGCCAGACTAAAAATACATGAGATCAAGTTACTGGGTGTAAGCAATGGCTTGTACCTCGATTACACATGCCCCCATAGCAATGTCTTTGGCAATTTGATTGACAAAGGAGGTAGTGAACCAATGAGTCAGAAGTTGATCAGGTATCTCAAATTTGATCATGCGACAACGATGCCATCATTCATGAATATGATCTGAGATATGAGTAGCTCAGTCCTGTTTCAATGAAGTGAGGAGATGCATCCCGGTCTCATATCGGATTGGTAACTGAAAATGTGTAAGGACCACCATGGCCAAAGAATTGAAATCTTGGAAAACTCCACGAGACAGCTCAATGTACCACTTTGCAGTGGCACCAGTAAGAGTTTGCTGGAAAAGACGAAGACGAATAGAATTTTCAACCCAAGAATTAGAAGAACACCATAAGTGGTATGTCATAACATGCATTTGGGGGTCTTCACCAAGTTTACCCTCAAATTTAGGACAATCACCAAGAATCTTGGTTGGAACCGGAGACCAATATGGATTATGAATAATAGGATCATTTTTTAATTTCGACACATCGGGTAACTCCAACGTAGAAAGAAACGGTAACTGAGTATTGAAAGTCATTGGAGGTCTTTGATAAGGACCTGTATGTACATTCCACCCAGTCCGAACGGGATTTTGTCCCCATATATTCTGTCCCGGATCATAGGGATTAAAAATAGGATAATTCGGTTGATACTAGGATTGAGGACCAGGATATTGAGTCGAAGCAGACCACTGAGGTCCTTGCTGAGTAGCATAAGGATTTTGCTATGGAATGTAAGCATGACTTTGAGGTTGCTGATACACCAGTTGATTTTAAGGATACAGAATCTAAGGTGCACTATATACTGGTTGATTTTGAGGGTACGAAATTTGGGGTGCATTATATACCGGTTGATAGGAAACTTGAGGGTAATAAGCACCCTACGGTTGCATAGGTTGACCTTGCGGAGCAGGTTGAGAAAGCTTCTGAGCAGGATAAACAGGTAAAACCAGCCGCAAAAATGAAGGAATCTGCTGGTGGGCAGGTTGCGACGGTTGCTGAGCTAGTTGAACCGGCTTTTGAACTGGTTGTTGAGGGCCACCAGGTTGACTTTGTGGTAAAGGTTGGCCTGATGGTTGAGACGGTCCAGGATGTCCCTGATGACCAGGTTGACCCAGAGAAGGACCATAGGATTTTCCTGGTTGCACAACATTTGGGCCATACTGCACATGTGGCTGTGATTGAGGTGCAACAGGTTGTCCTTATGGTAGATAAATTTTCCCCCTAGGACTAAAATATGATCCTGGTTGAACCAGAGGTTGACCCGAGAGACCAAAGGGTTGTCCATGTAGCACCAAATGTTGTCCTTGTGGACCGTATGGTTATCCGTGTGAACCAAAAGCAGGGCCTTGCTGAGCTGAAGGTTGTCCCTGAGAGGGTTGTCCTTGTAAGTCAGAGGGTTGCACAGGAAAAGTAGGTCCCAAATGAGTAACAGACTGATAAGGATCATAAATGGCCTGATAAGGATCTATATGAGGCATATACACTGGATTCCAATGCTCATCATAATGGTGCAGATATACATATATGGGATTACCAATAGCATCATAGTAATGAAAATGAGGATCTCTAGGAGGCGGGGGCCCTTGAGAACCCTGAGAACTCTGCTGAACAGCTAACAGATATTCTTCAAAAGTGAAACCACCAGGAATCATAAGGGTAGTGGAAACTGAACTAGAAGCCACACAGAGTGTAGGTTGGACTGGAACATATGTAACAGTAACCAACGGATCTGACGCCGAAGGTAACGGTACTGAAAAAGATTGGACCGAACTCCGAGGAGGATTTATTGTGCTGGATTGTGCAATGGATGCAACCCCAGACATAATCTGACTCAGAGACCTATAGCCAGCCGGAAGTGACACCGAAGGTGAAGAATATTGGATAGAGGCATGAGAAATATCTTCAGGAAAGAGTTGATATTCTCCTGTGGATACAAGCATTCCTTCACTGCCAATAGAACTGGAGGAATCCATATCTGAGTCTTCCGTAAGATCTTCGAAAAGACTACGGGGACTAGGAGGTACCGCAGCAGCAACAAAATGCGATCTAGACGTAAGAGGAGGAAATTCCCCTTCTTCCCCAAAAATAGACCAAGCACTTGAAGGAGGCTAATTGAACTCAACTGGCTAGTCAAGCGGAGATCAAGTAGTAAGGAGTTGGATAGACAGTAGAATGGGCTACGAGAACTCGACAGATCTAGTGTATTGAGGAGTTTTGAAAGAAACGTCTGGAAACGAACCACCACTAGGAGGCAGTGAGGACGATGAAACTGGATGTTCTGCCACTTTGACTGTAAATCAGAACAGGAAGGAAAAGAGATAATCAATCGAAAGTACCAAATTCAAGAACCAAGGAAATCAATCAGACCAAGTAACAAACTTTTAATGAGCGTGTAATCGTAGGTGATTAATTTTATAACACTGAAACCAAAATTCAATGTTTCATGTTTTAAGAGTCAAGAAACAGGAAAAAGATGACTCTAGTCACTTTCAATTTGAAACGGGCATGAAAGGACAAGTGCCCGATGATCACTTATCTTGTTTAAAGAGTCACAAAAAGATCAAAATGACTTCTCAGGAATTCTAAGCAAGAGGGTGTACCAGGTTTCTGTGAACTACCATATACACCTTGGTGATCAAATGAAACAGAAATGACCAAGGACTTGAAATACGTGCAGGTAGTCTCCATGAATGTTGTGTTTGGTGTATCATGGTTACAAGGCGGTAGTCTCAGCTTCCTATGGATAAAGGATTGCAACCTAGAGGGGTCTCCCTTTATATACACAATGGTACAGGGAGCACAAGTCTGTACTAACGTTGTCTGAAGCCAAAAGGCGAGCGACAGTTCATAGGTTTTAAGATGCTGGAACACGTCTCTAGCCTAGACCACTAGAAATGTTTCGTTAGGTTTCAATGTTGCCTTAGGTTCATTGAGTAAATTTTAAAGTTAATCTTGAATTATGTTTCAATTTCCAGGCCCTATCGAATGTGTAGGCTCAAATTCCTAGATGAAAACTATATGCAAATGAATAACATTTCAATTCGATGAATACTAGTTATAAGAAGGATAGAAATCTTTCAAACAAGCAAACAAAGAAAACATGTGAAGAAACTTCTAATGCCTTTAATGCAATCAATCGAAAATGAATTTCCTTCCTAGATTGAGAAATGCTAGTTATGTAAAGGAATGTTTCACTTTTCGATGCAACAAAAGAATGCAAAGATAGTTTTTTGATTTTTTGAATTTTCAATGAAATGAAGCACACATTGTACAAATTCAATGGAAAACAAAATAAACACTAGTTTCAGTTTTTGTAATGTAAGGTTTTGAAATTGAATGACTCAACCAAAGCAAAACAGACAGAAAAACATGCAAACTAATGAAGCAAACTTTCAATCAAGAAAGAGAGTTCTCAAAATGACCCAAACAAGCAAAGTAAGCGATGCTCAAAGTATTGAAGAAGAAGGACTAATCGAAAAATGAAAATACCATTCAATCAACAAAACAAAAGGACCAAGAAAACTCAGTCTAAAAACCCGAAACGAGACTGATAACAATCAAAGAGACTTATTCCTGAACAAAAGGCTCGGTGTGCAAGAACACCTAGAAACCCTAAGGTCTTAAATGAAAACGACAAGACAACATACAAACGATTGAGGGAAACAAGTCTACAGTAGTCAACACAATCTGAAAAGGCTTAAACACACTCAAAAATAACCCATAGGCAAGAACAAATGACCAAAAAACGCATTAGGGAGGTCAAACCAAAACCTACAGGGATTGGCATGACTGTAAGGTTGTAATTTGTGCCATACAGAGGTTGGCGCAAGTGCTAAAATAGAAACATCCGCCAATCGATGTGATTGTCCAGACAAAAAATGCACCAAGCTAGATACCTATGGAAAAAAGAGGAAAAACCCTAACCTAATGAGCAGAAGTCAACCTTGACTCTTCGGAGCTGAATAGAGAATGGAAACTCAGTAAACAAACCAGAAAAAGATAGATAACTAAACCAAGAATGGAAACTGACCCAACAAGATGACACGACAAACTCGCACTAATCCCCAGTGGAGTCGCCAATTTGTTGTGAAGGTAAATCCTCTCTGCGGACAGAGACGATCCCTCTAGCCATAGGGTGGGTCTAGTAACAAAAGGACACGCTAAAGTGTTGCTTCCTAGTTAATGAATGAACAAAAAACATGGTAGATTTACCTACCTTGAATCCAACGCTGTCGATGTTGCGGAAAGAGTATTGGTCTCTTGCTCCTGCCTTGCTAAGTCACGATCCGTTCGTCGTCACGCTTAGATACCTGCACATAGGACAAAGAAAAAGAACAACATATGACATAATAGTTTCAATCACAACTATTAGCCAGTCAAAGAGGACCAAACATATCGCATCAAATAAACATCATAACACAATAGTGGAACCAAACAGTAGTCATGTATATTAATGAGTAGAAGGAAGAGTACAACCGATGCTTTGATGTTGCAATCTCCTCCAGCGGGGTTCATACGAAATGCGTCTCAACTGTCGGTCAGGGAATTCAGACTCAAGCTCTCTTAGAAGTCATCGACTTGAGCTCTCTCAACACAATATTTCTTACTCTATCTCCTCTAGCAGCTTAGCTATAGTATAATTCTCTTATTTCAACTATTCAGTTGTTCAGCTAACTTCTACTAAAAGAGATAGTTTCTTATATAGAGGAAAGAGAGGAGGTTGGGATCCCTACAAAGGTGGGAGGGAGTCCTATCCTTTAGGAGAGTTCCAAGGGAGGTGGAAACTTAACTAAAGGAATGAGTCTATGGTTGTTTCAGTTCAACCACTCCTAATGACTCATCCCTGAGGTGGTTGGAATGGAACCTCCACCTCTATTTTTAAAAAACATTCCATAAACATCTTGGCGTGGGTGTCTAACTGGCACAGAGCACCAAGTGGCGCGGGCTCAATGCTAAATTTCCTAGTTGGCCCGAGGATGTAACGGGCTACTCGCGCCAAGGAAAAAATAGGGATTTTCACAGCTCTTCTTAGGGAAATGTCAACAAGAAGAATGTTTTTTTCATAAAAATGGATGCAAGGATGGTATTTGCAAATCATGAAACTGCGTATTGGTCAAAAAAACAACCCTCCAATGTGCGAGTTGGGGATTTTAGGGACAGTGACAAAATGTTGTGTAACAGTAGGCATTACAATATTCGTTTAAATCCACACAAGTTTGTTTTTTGTGTGCAATATGGATGATTATTGGGATTCGGTGTTTCCAAAGTCGGCATTCGTGTCGATCCCTCGAAGGTTGAGGCCATCATAAATTTACCTCCTCCTTCCACACTTCGCCAACTCCAAAGTTTTCAAGGGAAAGAAAACTTTACGCATAGATTTATCTCAAACTATGTTGAGTTAACAAAATGTTTTACCAGGTTGTTGAAACAGAATGTTCCTTTTATTTGGGATGAGATTATTGATCGATCTTTTGATGCTCTAAAACACGCGTTAACCCATGCACTATTACTGCATCCACCCAATTACAACCATGACTACTTTTTATACTTAGCAGCCTCTGATTCCACCATTAGAATGGTTGTAGTTCAAGAGGATGAATTTCACAATGAGAATGTAATATATTATCTAAGTAGTAATTTGAATCCAACCAAAATTAAATATCCACATGTGGAGAAATTGGCCTTGGAAGCCGTTCAAGTTGTCCAAAGATTTCGTCATTACAAACTATTACGCAAAACAACGGTAATTTCTAATTGCAACCCAATGATGTATATTTTGACAAAACAATTACTTTGGGGAAAATACTCTAAATGGATTGTTATCCTACAGGAGTTTGATTTGGAATTCGAAAATTCTAAATCAAATAAATCACTAGTTTTTGCAGAACTTCTGTGTGACTTTCCCAATACTGAGACAGAAACTGTGGTAGAGCATCCCATTGCAAATGAATCTATGTTTCTTATCAGTACATTAGATTCATGGTATGGAGATATCATCATTTATCTTCAAACCCAAACCTTTCGGCCTGAACTTTCACATTCAAATCGACGAAAGATCCGTTACTAATCCCAGCAATACAATATTGTTGGGGACACACTTTATCGTCGTGGTGCGGATTCCATTTTTCGACATTGCATAACTCATGAGGAGGTTGTGTTGTGTAACCAGCTCCAAAAAGATAAGAAAAGATATATCAACGCCTTAGAAATGAGCCACTTCGAGGGGGCAACCTCCAATACATTACATAAATGAACAATTCTTGGATGATACAATTCACAAAACCTCATTTCTATATATAGGAGTCCATGGGGCCATAATGTAATCCTAGTGGGCCACAATGTAATCCTAGCCGACCTAACAATAATAATTTAAGGGCACAATAATAACAAAATGGGGGTTACAAGGGAACAATAATAACAATAAGGGGGTTACACTAACAATAATAAGGGACTATACTAGTGATATAGGAACCTAACATGCCCCTCTCCTTCAAAAAAGTGTTGTCCTCAACGCTTGAGTAGCTCCGGGTGCTTCTGTATAAAATTCTCATCCTCCCATGTAGAATCTTCAGTGGGTAAGTTCTTCCACTTGATGAGATACTCTGAAATTGATCGATTACGTAGTTGTCGAGTTCTTGTTTCCGTGACCGCTTCCGGTTCCAATATGATTTTTCCTTCCTCATCAAGTTTTGGAAATATTGTTTGAACAGGAAGATTTTCACCTATAACCTTCTTTAAGCATGAAACATGGAAAACTGGATGTACTCGCGAAGAAGCAGGAAGCTCCAATTTGTATGCCATAGTACCAATCTTTTGCAACACCTTGTAAGGACCATAGTACTTTAGCGATAATTTATTATCCTTCTTAGCTTGCTTGAGGGACATTTGTTTGTATGGTTGTAGCCGTAAAAATACCCAATCTCCTACATCAAAACTTCTCTCGCTGCGATGTTGATATGCCCGTTGTTTCATTCGATTTTGTGCCAAATTCAGGTTATCCTTTAAGAGTTGGAGAACTTCTTGCTGATGCTCGATGTGATCTTCCACTGCTTGAACCTTCGAATTTTCCCTTAAAGATGATGTGATGGATGGTGGATGATATCCATAGAGTGCCATAAATGGGGTCATTTTTGCTGCAGTATGGAAGGAAGTGTTATACCACCATTCAGCAAGAGGTAACCACTTGACCCATTGTGTTTGTTTATCAGATACAAAACAACGAAGATATCCTTCCAAACATTTATTTCCTATCTCAGTTTGACCATCAGATTGAGGATGATAAGATGAGCTATGAGCTAATTGAGTACCCAAACAAGAAAATAACTCCGTCCAAAAATTTCCAGTAAAAATGGGATCTCTGTCGCTCACAATAACCCTTGGGCTTACATGTAGCTTTTGAATTCTGTCCATAAATGTAGTAGCAACTGTACTTGCTTTAAATGGATGAGATAATGCACAAAAGTGTGCATACTTGGTAAGTCTATCAACTACCACCATGATGACACTCTTTCCTTCGGACTTAGGTAAACCTGTGATAAAATCCATTGAACTCTCCTCCCAACGTTGACTTGGAATGGATAAAGGTTGTAGAAGTCCTGGGGTCTTAATTGTTTCCACTTTATTCTGCTGGCAAACCAAACATTCCGCCACAAACTTTCGAATATCAGATTTAAGGCCATCCCAAAAAAAGTCTTTCTTCACCCTGTGGTAAGTTTTTAAAAATCCTGAGTGTCCTCCTAAAGGAGAAGTGTGCAATTCCAGAAGAATCTTTTGTTTTAGTTGGGAATTCTTACAAAGATATAAGCGATCTTTGTACCATAAGGAATCATTTTTCCAACTAAATGTATCGGATGTACTAGGATCTTGCTGCAAATTTTGAATGAGTGTCCACACTTCTTCGTCCTTCCTCCATTCATCCCTTGCTTCGGTTATCCAATCTGGTTGGATAATAGAAATGGCACAAAGCAATGCTTCCACCTCTTCATTCTTTCTTGAGAGTGCATCTGCAACCACATTAAGCTTTCCCTTTTTGTAGATTATTTCAAAGTCATAACCCAACATCTTGTGACCCATTTTTGCTGCTCTTCTGACGATAGTCTTTGTTCCAAAAAGTGTTTAAGACTATCATGATCAGTTTTTACCTTGAAGTGTCTTCCCATTAGGTAAGTTCGCCATTTCTTTAGTGCATGTAATATTGCTAACATTTCCTTCTCATAAATAGGTTTCTGTAAATACTTTCCTTTGATTGGACGACTTTCAAAAGCAATGGGTCTTCCTTCCTGCATTAAAACTGCACCAATTCCATTTCCTGAGGCATCACATTCCACAATAAAGGTTTTTGTGAAGTCTGGTGTAGCTAAGACCGGTGCTAGGCACATTGCCTCTTTAAGGCGTTCAAAGGCCTTAGTTGCTTCAGGAGTCCATGAAAATGCATCTTTCTTCAATAATGTTGTTAGAGGTGCTGCTATTCTCCCATAATTCTTAACAAACTTGCGATAATACTCTGTTAACCCGAGAAATCCTCGCAACTGCTTTATGGTTGTGGGAACTTTCCATTCCTTAATGGCTTTAATTTTGTTAGGGTCCACTTTAACACCCTCATGAGATACAATATGACCCAGATATTCCACCTCTTGTACTCCAAAGAAACATTTGGACTTTTTTGCATATAATTGTTTCTCCTGCAATAGTTTGAGCAACCTGTCAACATGTTCAACATGATCCTTCCAAGACCTGCTGTAGATTAGTATATCATCAAAAAATACTAGCACAAATTTTCTAAGGAAGGGTTTGAAAATGGAATTCATCGACCCTTGAAATGTAGAAGGTGCATTGGTAAGGCCAAAAGGCATGACCAAAAATTCATAATGACCCTCATGAGTTCGAAATGTTGTTTTTGGAATATCTTAAGTCTTCATTCTAATTTGATGATATCCTGAACGAAGATCCAACTTGGTAAAATAAATTGCTCCATGTAATTCATCCAATAATTCATCGATCACAGGAATGGGAAATTTGTCTTTAATGGTGAGCTTATTGAGCTCCCTATAATCCGGACACATTCGCCATGATCCATCCTTCTTGTGTACCAATACTACAGGAGCAGAGAAAGAACTTTGACTAGGTTGAATTATACCTGCCTCTAACATTTCTGCAATCATGCGTTCAATTTCGCTCTTTTGGAAGTAAGGATATCTATAAGGCTGGATGTTTGGAGGAACACTTCCCGGAATCAAATGAATAGCATGATCATGATCACGAATAGGTGGGAGTCCTTTGGGAGTTTCAAACACCTTGGAATGATTGTCCAAGACTTGTTGGAGATCTGCAGAAATAGATGATTTTGATGTCGGAACTTCTAGTGAGCATAATTGTGCAATTACGCCTCGTTGTTCTTTCTTTAGAAACTTTGTCATGACATTAGAGCTTATTATCCTTCCTGGCTTCCCTTCAATACCCCGTAATTCGACTTCCTTTCCTTCTGAAAAAAATTTCAAGAAAAGTTCTTAAAAATTAAAAGCTACCGTCCCCAAAGATTGTAACCATTGTACTCCTAGTACAACATCAGCACCTCCCATAGGAATGGAAAGCATTGGACTAGTCAATACATATTCCCCCATGGTTAGCTTGATATTATAGCATTTTCCAGAGCAATTTATAGTTCCTCCATTTGCAACCATCACTTGACATTCTGGTGCTGGGTATAGGAAACAATTTAATTCCTTGGCTACCTTACAATGAATAAAATTATGGGTGCTACTGAATCAATCAACACTATTACCTTTTTCTTCTTGATATGTCCTTCTATCTTGAGAGTTTGAGGAGTGGTAATTCCTGCCAATGCATTACACGATATGGTCGGACTCATTTCTTCCTCTTCTAGGGCTGGTTCCTGGTGTATATCCTCTTCTTGTTCATTTTCTTCTTCTTCTTCACAATATATGTAAAATAATTTCTTCTCAGCACACTTATGACCTTTAGTGTATTTTCTATCACAACTGTAGCAAAGCCCTTTTGCTCTTTTTTCTTCCAATTGTTGTGATGTCAACCTTGTAGGTTGTGGAAATCTAGGCGTAGAAACACTTCCTTCTTTATAGAATTGAGTGGTAGGCTTCCTTGTCGCCATAATTTTACATTCAACTTTTCTTACCAACCTGAATGCCTTCTCCAATGAATCAGGTTCCAAAACACGAACTTCATGTTGGATGTTATCCTTTAGAGTACCTAAGAAGAGATCAATCCTGTGTTCCTCTGGAATATTAGTTACCCTTATATTCAATTTTTGGAAGTCCTCAATGTGCTGCCCCACTAAACCCTTTGTTTGAGATTTATCAATTGGCTAAAGAAGGTGTTGCTCTTTGTATCCTCATAATGTGCTATCATTTCCTCCGTAAAAATTGACCAAGTGACAATTTTTTTACGGGAGCAAAGCCATCGATACCATACAAATGTATTTTTTCTAAATGTAAAGTTGCAATGCGTACCTTTTGTGTGTTTTGCACATTATGGAGATCAAAATATTGCTCCATCTGTAGTATCCATGTTACAGGATCCTTTCCATCAAACTTCCTCATATCCATTTTTTGGAATATGGTGGTTCTTCCTGCCAACATTAGAGTTTATGAAATCACAATTAACATTTATTTTGTTCTCATCATGAGGTTCTTCTACTATATTTCCGCCATTAGGAATCATTTCTGGTTTTAAGCTTGTCATCAAGCCTTCCATGTATTCTTTTAGATCATTCTTCATGTTTTCCATGTTGTCTTTCATGTCATCCATCTTAGCTTCCACGCCATCCATCTTAGCTTCCATGCCTTTCTTCAAACCGTCCATCTTCACTTCCACGCCTTTCTTCAAAACTTCCATTTCATTTTTGTTGCTCTTTGCGAGAGTGAAATTTGTTGCACTTGCTCTTGTAATTTTGATAGATCATGTTGCAATTCTTCATCTTCATGAGTCATGGTAGAGCCTTCTGAAGGCTTAATGGGTGTTGAATTCTTTTTAGGGGCCATTTTAGAATCCAATATTGATATCTATTCTACAAGATGCCTTTGGAATCAATTCAACTTGATTCTTCAAACAAGACTTATGCAATTCGGAAAAAAAATACACACCTTTTACTAGCTTTTAGGAGATCGATATTGAAATTGAATTATATCTGTAATTGAAAATCTTAGATATCTGAAATTCAGCCCTGTAGTAGCCCTATGAAGCTTCTTTCAAATGCCACAGGTCTGACCTGATTTTAATTCTCCAAGACAAAGTTGTGTCCAATCTCCCACAATGACCTAATTCTGGACTGGTTCAGTAGAGCGAACTTGTACGACTTGCCACGTGTCACTGTTTTGTCCTTTGTCTCTAAAATTGATAGCCAATAAACTACAGGCCGTGTACTTGCGACCAATTTTGACGGCACTCCAATCCAATCTCCAGAGAGAGAGTTATTGAACTTTTCCCACGATCACCTCTTTAAGATGAAATTCAGGAGCCTGAAAAAGCACTACATTCCACAGATCATATCTCTAAAAATATTGTGAACCAAGCTCTGAAATTTTTTGATGAATTTCCTCAGGATTTCAGCTTCGCACCATATGAATTTCAGATTCTGAACCTTCGTAGAAAAAAATTTATAGTGCAAATGCCACGATGACCTGTTTAGGAGCCTGAAAAAATACCTGACTTCCACAGATGATATCTCCGAAATTGTTGCGAACCAAACTCTGAAATTTTTACACAGGCTTCCTCAAGATTTTTTCTTCGCACCCTAAAAACTTCAGCTTCTGAAACTTCGTAGAAAAAAATTTATAGCGACAATTCCACGATGACCTGTTTGGAGCGTGACCACAGAATAAACTCACGATACCAAATGTTGTGTAACTTGACTCAAAAATTAGAGAAAAGTATCAACTCTTAATGTTGCTCATTAGTGTGCCAAATGATGTTCTTGGATGATACAATTCACAAAACCTCCTTTATATAGAGTCCATGGGGCCATAATGTAATCCTAGTGGGCCACAAATGTAATCTAGACGACCTAACGATAATTTAAGGGCACAATAATAACAAAATGGGGGTTACAAGGGTACAATAATAACAATAAGGGGTTTACACTAACAATAATAAGGGGCTATACTAGTGATATAGGGACCTAACAGGTTGAAAGGGCTTTGAATGACTGCCACTCTAAAGCATGTGGTGGTCATATGTTTGGGTATGCCACAGCCCAAAACATATTGTGCGTTGGCTATTTTTGGCCCTCATTATTCAAATATTGCATTCTTGCGATCCGAAAGATTGCATTCACCCCATAATTGTTGTCGGTCATTTTGCGAAATGGGGCATTGATTTCATTACATGTAACCCTCACTCAATCGGGGGGCATTGGTATATTATTATTGTAGTAGATTACTTTACCAAATGGGCCAAGGCGATGCCTACATTCGCGTTTGATGGCAAGACTGCAGCTACGTTTGTATTCAATCATGTGATTTCTGGTTTCGGTGTACCCCAAGCTATTATCACTGACCATGGGAGTCATTTTTGAAATATAATGATGATCGAAATTTCTAATCAACTTGGCCTACGCCATGATAATTCTACTCCATATTACCCGCAGGCTAATGGTCAGGTTGAAGCCATTAATAAAGTATTTACAACCATGATCAAGCGGATTATCGGAACTCACAAATCGAATTGGCATACCATGCTTTTTTCAGCATTATGGGTATACCGAACCTCAGCAAAACCTGCAACAGGGTTCACTCCTTTTCAAATGGTTTATGGTTTAGAAGCTGTGTTACCCATTGAATATGAAATACCGTCACTCCAATTAACCATAGAGTTACTACCAGCTACCTCTGAAGAGGAAAAACGCTTTTTGAACTTAGCACAATTAGATGAGACTCGTCGCACTGCTGCACTAGCAGCCGAAGCTCATAAAAAACGCGTTAAAGCTCAGTATGATCAAAGTGTTACACCTCGTTTTTTTTCAAAAGGTGACCTAGTTAGTATATGATCAAAATAACGATAAGCTAGGAGCTGGGAAATTCGAACCATTGTGGCATGGTCCTTACATTGTTAAGCGAGTGCTTGCAAAAGGGGCCTATGAATTGACTGATTATGACGGGGTCTTTTTAGATAAACCCAAAAATGGTCTTTATCTGAAGAGATATTATGCTTGATTCTTGTGTGAAGATCTCACTTGTATATTATTTATTTTTCTAGTTAGTGTGCCTTAGATTAGATAGGTGTGCCTAGTTTTTACTACTATCTCTGCTTATCTTTATTACTCTTGATATTGCATATGTCGACATCCCTTCAAACATACATTGGTTTTGCTGATGGTTCATTTTGTAGTACACGGAATATTTCTTCTACAGCTTGGGTTATCTATTCACCCACTGATGAGTTAGTTTCTAGGCATGGGGTAAGCCTTGGTCAAATAACGAATAATATCGCAGAATATAGCGCAGTGATTGATTGATTATATGATTCCATTTCATTTGGTATTTGATGTTTGATCATAAGGTTAGATTCGGAACTCATTGTATTACATTTAAATAGAGTATACGCAATTAAAAATCCAGTGTTATTAAGATTATTTTTGAAGGTTCGTCTCTTGGAAAGACAATTTGATTATATCAAATATCAACTCATTTCAAGAAATTTAAACACATTGGTTGATGCATTAGATAATCATGTTATAAATAGACATTTGCAGCGTTAAACAGTAAACCAAAACAACATTCGATACATGTTGAACAATATAGTTAGAGAAAGTAGTAATATCATAGATAGAAGTTTTTGTTTTCAAAAAATATTACATCGTCTGTGATCATAGGTTTAAAACACCTTATGATCTGAAAGATACTGATACAAAAAACAAAAATGTCAATCCACGATGATCATCCATTATCTGTGGTGATGATCATGGTAGTACACTATCGCACGCGCCACTTTGCGCAGGAATCTCCTAAACTAGCCTGGAACACCAGTAACATGTCTCCGGAGATGAAGAGGAATGTCACCTGTCGATGTCTCAGGGATGTCTATAGTCAACCTCTCTAGGTTGCGTTTTATGTCAGTGAGGATTTCTACTGCCTGATCCTGTGGCTGTGTTATGGGCTCTGTTTGTCGCCTTTCAAATTGACGAAGTATAGCTGGCCGTCGTGGACCAACATCTGCATTTAAAATTTTGTTATCAGTATTGGACGATTTAAAAAAAAAAAACAAATAAAAAATAGAGTTAAAACACATCAAAATGATTCGCTTACCTGATTCGTCCCATTTTTCCCCTAGAGGTAAGGACATCTCGGGATCACCTCTAAAGTCTATACTTGCATATGGGAAATCTTCAATTGTGAAGATTTGGTTCTGCAACCACATGAAATACGTAGGAGTAAACCGAACCATATTATTACCGTTGCCACCATGTCATGCCATCAATGCAACCCATCGTACCATACGAGGCTCTCTAAGTTCACCACGATCAACAGGAATAAACTGAGGAGAAAGGAATGGAATCCTCTCGAAAGCAAAAAGAGATCAAGATGGTGCCATACCCAAAGTTTTTCAACTTTGCATTTTTTTCTCTCGTCATTTGGCCTTTCATATTGACCAATACCCCTTCACACCAGTTGAAAATGGTGCCTCTGAAACATTCCACTGCGGTCTGCATCTGAGACTTGGTGGCCACATGTGGAGCCACGCTTCCACACAACCTGGTTACTGTGAATGCAATGACTTTAAGATCAATTCACAAGATTGTCTTTATATATATGTGGTTATCTTTTGGATCTGCTTCATCACTGCAAAATTCTTGTTTCTAACTAGCAACAGGTAGGCCACCTTGCCTAGCTCCAAACAAAGAAATTTTTTATCCTCTTTTGGATAATCTAGTGAGAAAATAAATATCTTCGAGATTGAGATCAAGCCAATGATCACTGATGATGAAACACTGATTTTGAACATCCCACTTGTTCACTAGCCATGTCATCAGTTCCACTTGTGCCCCGATACCTTGAATTTCCCAGAATTTATACAAACCACAATTTTTAAGTGCACGCATTGTGGCTTGATCATTCATAGCCGCATCATCTGTACCTTCATGCTCACGTTCTCTCCACTCTAGCATTTTGGAATAGTCTGCAAATGGACGCATTTTAAGATTAGAAACTTTTAGAGTGAAAATTTTTAACCATTTTTTAGAGAAATTATCATTTTTCATTTGGTCACAACGCCTCTTCAGTTTTCGTGTAGAGACAGTGCAGACGTCTGCACACACTCTACATGAAAACTTTGGTAGCCCGATAATTTTCTTTTAAGAAAATTATCAGGGTCTGCAGGTTATGCATGTATAACCTACGAACCCCCGAGAGCGGAATTTTTAACCTAATTTATCCTTTAAAAATTATTTTAAAACCTAAAAAGAGCATTCAATTAGATAGAAATGAAGAGAATAGTGTTGTGGATTACCTGGTTCTGACGAATCTCGATTTGAGTGGTCGGTTCTCCCGTTATCAGCTCTAGAACTTTCTGCCAAAAGCTCTCAATTTAGAACTCTGAAGACAAAAGGTGAAAATTACTTTGTTAAACTCCTTTTTATAAGATTTTTTGAATGAATAAATATTGTATTTTATTTATTTTCCACTTTAAAAAGTAATTTTTCAATTTTTTTACTTATTGGAAACAGGTATGTTTAATCCTTCGAGTTTTTGAGCAGAATACATATTTTTCTGGTGAAAAGAATTATTTTTGATGATGAGTACACTTTTATCACTTTTTCGGGCTCTTGAAAAATTACGAAAAAGTGAAACCCTGGAGTTCTCTTTTAAGCCCTTTTCAGAGTCTCTAAATATGAAAAGATCGTCGAGTACTTGACTATTCAAACTCGTTAAAGGAAATGAACAGTCGTCCCTTCAGTATAAGTTTACCCCTTTTCCAGAATGAAATGGACTATTTACGAAAAAGGTATACATTGACTAATCATGGTCAATAGAGTTCTCTCTTGTATTATTTTATCCTCTTTCGGGCTTAAGAGACTAAAAATACGAAAAAGAACAACCACGGAGTTTTCTTATGTTTTTCTTCTGACTCACTAAAATTGAAAAAAACCGAGTCTCACCTATACTGGAATCATTAAAATTTAATAGTAAAGGACCTGTCGATTACAAACAGGAACGAACCACTCCTTCTTAGGGTTCAATTTTAGTACTAAGTTGGACTCATCCGAAGGATGAGCTTACACAACAAGAAAATATTATCCTCCTCAAGCTTGTAAAAAATAAAGAGGTACTTGCCAGAAATGGTGGGGGGGAAGAGAGAAAATGAATCCAGTTGTCACCCTTGTTTTGAAAAGCAGTATACCACTCTTGAACACAACACTTTTTGTCACACTTGTACCTGGGTTGGGAAAATCCTTTGTCTAGCAGTTAATCAAACCACATTGAAATTTTTCAGCCAGTTTCTGGGTATTAGCTTTAGGTCAATTGTTACCAAACCATCTGTAGTGTCGTTATGTGTTCAAAAGACAGTTCAAAAATAAAATCATTCATTTCAAACATTTGTCTCCATTCGCGTTGACCATCCCTGAGTCAGTCCTTGCTAAATATTTCTTCAAAACTTGATCTAATGGTTTCATGTCATAGGCTTTCCTAAGACGGGCCGCTTTCTATCGATGACAGCTCATCATCTATAAATTTTATCTAGAATCCTATCAATACCTTGGGATCTGCATGCCCTAATGGCAGGTTTCTCGCCTTCGACGACAGGTTGCATCATTGACCTTCGATCGAATGATTCTGTGAAGTGTTTGACTGCAAACTTCATGGATTGTACTGAGCACTTTGAGGGCCATTGTCGTTATTGGTGGTTTCTCTCACACTTGTTAATAGTTCACATCATTGACTAGTAATCAAGTGGTTTCTACCATGTTCGAATTCAACACAATCAATCGCATGGGTAGAATCGTACTAGTTCGGGAAGCGGAAATCAAGACCCTGGATCTAGTTTCCACCATCCAGGCTGTGAGAAGTTTTATTATTCATGATACAGTAGACTACTTATGACAGATGGTTGCGTCCATGTTGTTTCTACTATTGATGTAATTTTAAAATCATTTTTGTACTAGAACATGTAGTTAGTTTTGATCTGAATATTGGAATGCCTACCTCAGCGATCATATACATATATATGTTTGCATTGAATTATTTTATAGGCTTTCAACCTATGTCTGCAATCCAATCATCAGAAAGATAAAGCACTTCACTCTTCAAAACTACTTCAGACTTCGCACTTTAGGGGGAAATCTGTTACACGTTATTTTGTCACCATGACATTTGACTGTCAATATAGGTTCATCATTACCTGTATTACGCTCCCTTAGAATTCAAAAACCCTAATGTTCCTAAACCAAGTCTTGGAATTAGAGAAAAGCTTATTAAAACCCTAAAAAAGTCTAACTCCGCACTTTTCCTATCCCTTGTCTGCGGATCCATAGATATTTTCTCTATAGCCTACGGTACATCCTACACGTTTTACATATTAAACCTTCGGACCCCCGTAAACAGTAAAATAAAGGAAAAATTAAGTTCTAGAAGCACATCTAGATGAATATTCACTCAACTGGAAGCATCTAGAAGCGCGTTTAGTTCAAGCTTTATCCTATACTCATGAGCTCTATCCCTTCACTCATGGAGCTTATCCCTTGGTCTATGGAGCTCAAATCCCTTCATGAGAGAAATCCATCCCCCTCTTCATGGAACTGAAATTACCTCCATTTCCCTATAAATTGAGCTCATGTTTCAGTCTCAAGGGTAGATGGTAGCTTGAAAAGGTAGACATATATATTAGTTGTTGAAGAATTTCTTAAAGAGAGCATACTCTCTATACTAGCCATTTTTTATATGAGAATGATCACACACTCGTGTCCATAACTTTATGCTAGTTCAGAGAGAAGAAGGCTTGTCAATCTGAGAGAGAACGATTGTTTAGGACCTTGGAAGAACCTAAACATCAAGGTGAAAGGTTGTAAGGTTACTTCTTATTATACAAGTTAATACAAATGGATTTCATTTTCTCATTGAATTGTTCATGTATCTATTTGAGTATTTCAATTCTTGGATTCCTTGATCATTGAGATAGATTAGTGTTTTCTCCTTTATTATATCTTGCAGGTGCATTTAATCCTTTTATCTATCTTTGATTGCAAGTTTCACATGCCTAAGTGACCTCTATTGGAGCGACTAGATAGAAGATTTTGGCAAGCGTTGGACTTCAAGTAGGGGCATGTCCACATACTTTGTTATTTAATAATTCTGAATCACAAATGATCTAAAGAAAATGGTTTGCATTTGGTTGTTTGTTTCTAGATATCCTTAGGATACTAAGGAAATCGTTCTTGTCCGCAAGAAGGATTTATCTGCATAACAAGATCTTATCAAAATAATGCTCGAGGATGCCCTCGAGAAACAAAGGAATGCAATGATGGATAAATTTTCTCAGATCCTTCAACGGCTGCCCACCTACGGTGCATCTGCATCCAAAAACCACTCTGGAGGCGCCACTCCCTTCAAGGTACAGGTAAATTTTGACATTCCTGTATTTGAAGACCAGATATATGCAGACGTCATAGATAGATGGTTGAATTTGTTGGAAGGGTATTTCTCGGTCCATGATTTCTCTGACTGAGAAAAGATTATCTTTGCACTCCTCAAAGTCGCCCCCCATGTCAAAGACTGGTGGGAAACCTACTGTGATCAAAAGGACAAGAAGGAACCCTCTCTGTTCTCGGCCACACCCACTTGGAATTCATTCCAAGATGGAATCAAGGAACAATATTACCCTGTGGGGAGCTATGAGGATAAATACATCCAATGGACGATGTTGCGACAGCAAAGGGATCAAGATGTGAATGAACTGACGAATTTGTTCCATACCCTGTGCACAAAGTTGGGTATTAAAGATTCAAAGATACATTTTGCACTCAAGTACCACAAATTTCTACACAGACACATTCAGGAGGAAATGGAGTTCCTCGACATTACCTCACTTGGCATAGCATATCTCCATGATGCCAAGATCGAGCAGAAGTTTAAGCAGAAGAGGCGAGACTTTGGATCTGCGAATCCGAAGCCAGGGAAAGGAACCCCCGAACCACATAACAAGGGGCAGAGCCAAAGCGAGGCAACTTAGAACACAACCAAAAATCCAAAGAAGGACATGGGGAAGTGGTGTGAATTTCATAACAGCCCCACTCACAGCCATTAAGGGAATTTTGAGGTCTAAAATGGATCTCCCAAGGAAATGATAAAATAATAGCTAAACCAATAAAATAATATTTATGAATTTGCAATTCATTTTTTGCACTAAAATCCATGTAACCATGGTTAAATTCAATTCATAAGTTGTACCAAAATAAAATTAATAAAAAAATTGTATTGATGTGACTATAAATAAGAATGATTTTTTCAAAAAAAGTCATTATCATTGAACAACTAATGCATTTGTCATTTGTACTTAAATAACTTAAAATAAAATATAAATATTAAACACTATATTAAATATTATTTTTACATAGTATATTAATTAAAATTTATATTATTTAATTATATAATAACATGTAATTAATATGCTATATAAAAATAATATAATGTAATTAATATACTATGTAAAAATAATATAATATAGTGTTTTATGTATCAATTTTATATTACATATTGAATTAATTTGATTTATAACATAAGAAGAAATAATATATAATATAAAAAGGAATATAATATATATTCTACAATATTTAGATTATTTTTCATAATACTATATATACTAATATATAATATTAATATAATCAAATGAAATGAATTGAGTTATATTTAAATTTTTTTTTTTAAAAAGAAAAAAAAGTATTGAAATAAATTTAATTTATATTTATAAGTATAATATAAGATTTATATAAATGTAAATTTAGATTTTTTTTAGCCCCAAATTATGTTCAACCTAATATACCTTTTTTCAACATACAAAACTAATGTACATTTTTCCATCATACAAAATTAAATTTTCTTTTTTCTTTAATTTTAATATCTTTGTATTGCTATTAATATTATAATAATATTATTTATAAATTTGATTTTTATTTATTTTTATTTATTTTTATTTACAATGTTGCATTTTTATTTATTTTTATTTCATATATATAATATATATGTATAGATATTAACTTATAATTAATTTTAAATTGTAATATTAAATAAAATGTGAGGAATATATAATTTAAAAATAAATATATGAAAATATACAAATATAATATTCATTGAAAGTGTGTAAATACATTAATATTGTTTAGGGATATGCATTATTTCTTTCAAAAAATATGAAATGACAATAATAATATTTTATTCAAAAAATGTGAAATGACATTTATTATGAGTATTTTACTTTATGAGTTTAAAAATATTTAGAGCATTACCATGGTTAACCATGAGTTTTTATCCACCATTGAGAATGTTACAAGTAAGTACCTTTAACTCAAGCAATGCCACCTCAACCATTAGGGATGATGTCATTCCCTAAAATGTGATTCGTTCTCATAAAGGGAATTTTGATTGTACATTTTCCTTAGGAGACCCGTTTTAGACCTCAAAATTCCCCTAATGACAAACGAGTGTTGGGCCAAATAGTCATTGGTGGATAAACTTAAGGCACCCGAATCAGATGCATTTTCTGATCTTGAGCCATAACGAAACAAGGGAGATGACAAAGGGAAGCAGATCATTAATGCGGACCCCAGTGCCATTGTTGCCACCACCAAACTCCAGAGGGAGGATCCAGAGGATCCTGAGGAGGGGAAGCGCCTCTTCCATTCGCAGATGTGGGTGAAGGGTTCTCCATTACAATTTCTTGTTGATAACAGAAGCCAAAAGAACCCCATTTCAGCACAGGTCGTGAAGCGACTCGGCCTACCGACCATAGCACACCCGTAGTTGTATACCAATGGGTGGCTTCACCCAGGGAGAGATCTTTGCGTCCATCAGCAGTGTCAACTTCTGTACAGCATCAAGCCATTCACGGATGAGGTATCGTGTGATGTTGATCCTCTTGATGTAGCTGATGTATTATTGGGCCAACCATACTTGTGGAGACGACATGTTGTGTATGAGTCTAGGCCTCGTGTTGTTATTATTACTTTGGGAAATAAATTATATAGGATACCAGAGGTAGTACCGCCTCCTACCATCTCTTTGACTACTTTAAAAAAACGTAGTAAGATTGTTTCCCAAACCATGAAATTTATTTGCATTACCATTCGCCCACAAGGAAAGAAGAATATTGTGGCCACAGTCTTGAAACAGGGCTCCCTTGCACAGAAGCAGCAAATGGACAAAGGCATGGAGGAAGACAAGGAAATTTTCTCCTCACCCACAAAGGTTCCTCTACACTGTCAAGTCAATCACTTCATTGATCTAACCCTGGGTGCACCGTCGCCTGATATTGCCATACCTTGTGCGATTACACAGACAGAATCCACACATGTACTGTTTGAGGAAACCAAATTTATTGAGCGCATCCAGCATGTCTGACAGCAGGTCCATGACATCATGAACAAATCCAATACCAAGTTCAATATAATTTTCCTCTTGTTGGCTGGTGTTTTATATGATCGAATAGGGCAGCAAGAGCAGAACAGGTAGACACCTCACAATCATAAGAGGAAAGAGTTGTTGTTACCATTGCACCCCTTCGAAAAACCCCCAATGTGATAAAACCTTAGCCCATTTTCTCCTCTCCGCTCTAAAACCTTTATTTACACCCACTCACCTTTTCGCATCGGAAAATTCTTTACACTTACACTTTTGTTAACTCACTTGCACCATTTCCTCGATTGCGACGTAAATGGAACCCGCCTCTGTCATCCCACATCATCCTCCATTCCCCGCTCACCACACATTGCTCCCCGCGAGGTATAATTCTTACTTTCCGCTACTCATATCAAACCCATTCTAATTGTGATTCGTGGGCAGGCCCCACTTCCTTCACGCCACGTCATCCATCGCACATCACTCCCCACAAGGTATAACTCTTACCTTCCGCTACTCATATCAAACCCATTCTGATTGCGATCTGCGGGTGGGCCCCACCTCTGCCACTATTCCCTCATCTCCGCTCTTTATCACACATCTGACGGCTCATGATCTATTTCACACCCCCTCAACCTTCTGAAGGTTAAGGCTGGGGGGGTCTGAAATGGTCAGTTTTGGAAACCACCTCTAGTGCTACTTGTCAGCCTTCAGTGATTTCTCAACCCCCCATCCAATACCACAAACTGGACATGCCCCCTGTTGGAAATGTTGTCATTGATGGCAAAAGAGATGGCAAAGGAGGAACACCTGAGGCAGCAACAAGGCAAAGAAAGCAGCGAAGCAGTAAGATGTAGAGAGGGTCTAGCAGTAGAGACAGGTTCATTTAAAGAAGCAGAGGCAGCAAAAGGAGAATTAAGGAGTAGCATCAGTCAAGGAACAGATGAAATAAAAGAGAGAGCGTAAGACAAATAGCTACAGAGACAGAGTTGTTATCATGGCAATAAAGACAACAAAGAAGAAAATGAAGGAAATAAAGGAGACATGCAGAGGCAGAGGAAGCGAATATAATAAGAGACAGAACCGTTATCAGAGGCAGAGGCAGAGGCAGATTGACAGAAGCAGCAGAGGCAGTGCCAGGGCAGAGCCGTTATAATACAGTGAAGTTATCCATAACACTAACGGAGCAAAAAACACGACGATGTTAAACTAAATAGAGGTGGAACCAGAATTAGATATGCAGTGGTAATGGAGCTGTGTGTTATACATATCGTAGGGCCACTTATAAAAGACCGGAACCCGGAGTAAAAGTGTTGGACCGGAACCTGGAGTGGAGAACGAAACCTTGCGAGAGGAACAGTGACGTGGTTTAGAATGAACAGTAAAGGCCGTAAGTAGAATTCATCGCACCGCCTATCGACCATAAGTGGTATTGCCCAGAGGAGGAGCGATTCCATACAGGAATCGACACGTGGCCTGTGGACCCATTCCAAAACCGCTTGTTAAACTGTGCCATCGCGCGTTAACGTTCTACGTTGGAAGCCGCGCGAAATGGACAGGAGCCGTTGATTTGGAAACAGGCCATCGGACGGTGATCGCGCGTTGAACATGCTCGGATTTTAACGAAGGTGTGCAGAGGTTAGCGAAGGTACGATTCAACCGTGTTGACCCCACGTTGGCAATGTGTTGTGGGTGTGTGGGCCCAAATCAAATATATATTAAGGTTTATGAATTAATAAGGACGAAGGTGTGACCATATATTGATATATATTAAGGTTTCGAGTAAATAAAAGAACGTCGAGTATTGTCGGACTCTGGTATAACGTTTCCGGATTAATTCAAGCTTGCCCAGATTTAAAATCAACTATTATATAACTACAATGAATAGGGAACTGCATATAGGAGAAAACGAAAAAGAGAGTAAGGTTGGATGAATGTGTAAGGAAAAGAAAAGAACAGGAGAGCGTGCAGAGATGAAAGTTCGTGAACAAGAAAATTCTAGGGATTCAAAAGTGAATTGGACAAGTGAAAAGCTCAGAAAACTGGAGAATGTGCAGGAGACAGTAAGTAGAAGAAGGTAGAACAGTCACTCAACAACAGCAGAAAAGACAAATCCAATAAAGCCAAAATCCAGAAAAGGAGTTGAGTGAAATTGATGTATAACTGAAAAATGTAAATGTTGTAATTATTTTTATTGTTTGTGATGCAAAGGCAAGTATCCTAAGGAAAAGACAAAATCCCACTGTAGCATGGAAATTTGTACATATTGTAGTAATTCTAAAAAAGAGTTGGAAAAAGGAATAAGAAGACAAAAGCCAAAGAGTCATGACTGTTCACTTCAAATTCCTTGTGAAATACAAACAGTCATGTGAGAATTTCTATATATAATACCAATTTTGATAAGCTTGAAAGAGAGAGAGAGCAAATATAGAAAATGCAGAATATAGAAGAATAAATCAGAGAAGATTAAGAAAAGAAGAGCAGAAAGAAAAGCTACAGAACAGAGCTGATATCTGAAGTAAATCAGCAAACATTCAGTTTGATAAATTCAGGAAGTTGGAGCTTCCCTATCAAGTTGCAGCTTGATAGCTATCAGTAGTAACTGACTGAGGTTGAAGCCTCCTATAGGTTGGTGCCTGCAAAAAAACTGAAGGGAGTTGGTGCTTCCTTGCAAGTTGTAGCTTGCAGAATATAGGTAGGAGCCTCCTGTAGGTTGGTACCTGCAGAAAAACAGTGGTGAGAGGGAGTTGGAGCTTGCCTTTGTATCACAACAATAATAAGATGTGGTTTTCTCCCTTTATGGGTTTCCACTTATATCTGATGTCTCTATGCATGATATTTATGTGTTGATCTTATTTATATCATCTGCTTAATACCTTCTGCTCTCATATTAAGTCTACTATTATATTATACTTGTTGCTTACATTCAAAGATTACTCACATATTAAATTAGATATGAAATGAAAGTGTAAATAAGGTTTAATGAAAAGTTTTAAAAGTTAAGGAATGTGTTAAACTAATTCACCCCCCCTCTCAGTTTAACTAAAGGTTCAACAATTGGTATCAGAGCTAGTTTCTTTTATATCAGTCTAACAACTGAAAGGAGATCCTAGGCTCTCAAGATGGCTAGTCAAGAAGGAAGCTCAACCAATAAAGCCCCTTTCTTTACAGGTGCAAATTATGCCTTCTGGAAAATCAGAATGAAAGCATATATAATGTCTTTAGGACTAGAATTTTGGGATGTTGTGGAATTTGGATATGTCACAAAGTCAATTGATTCAGAGAAAGAAGCTAAACAAAGCTGTGTAGCTAATGCAAAAGCAATGAATGCAATCTTAAATGGACTATGTGAAGCTGAGTTTATCAAAATAATGCACAGTAATACTACCAAAGATATGTGGGACACTCTAGAGAATATCCATGAGGGAAATAAAAAGGTAAAGACTGCCAAACTTCAAATATATAGAACCCAGTTTGAAAATTTAAAAATGAATGATGATGAAGATATTGGCAACTTCTTCTTAAAAGCTGTAGAAATTGTTAACAATATGAAAGCTCTTGGAGAAACCATGCCAGAAAGTATAGTTGTGCAAAAGATTCTAAGATCACTCCCATCCAGATTTAATCCCAAGGTGTCTGCAATAGAAGAGACAGTTGATTGGGAGACTTTGACCATGAACCAGCTACTTGGAAATCTAACAGTATATGAGATGAGGCTCCCACAGAAGAAGCCAAGTACGAGGGAAGCAGCTTTTAAAACAGAAAATAAGAAAGAAGAAAAAGAAGACATATGTTATTTCTCTGATGAATAAGAAGCTAAATTTGTCAAGAAACTAGATAGAGGCTCAGGTAGATACAAAGGTAAACTACCCTTCAAATGATTTAACTGTGGAAGAGTTGGACATTATGCTGCTAAGTGTCCTCACAAGAAAGTAAGGAATCGGGCTCAAGAATCAGAGAAAAACACATCAAAGAACTGGCAGAAAGGAAAGAAATTCAGCAGAAAATCCTTCTATGCTCAACAAGACAGCAGTACATCTAAAGACTCAGATGAATCCTCCGGAGAAGAGGGAACCTCTGAATTTTTACTGATGGCCATAGAAGATCTTGAAGGACTCTTACTAGAAGATGAAGAAGAAGAAGGGGAAGTCGACCTTGAGGGGGAGCTAAGAAGTGCTCTAGAGGAGATTGACAGACTCAAACTAAAATGTAGAAAACAAAAAGAGATTCTCCTCAAATGTGTGAAGGAAGAACAAAATTCAGAATTCCTCATGCAGCTGAAGGTAAAGCTTGAAGAAGCTAAGAAGATAGAAGATATGTTACTTCAGCAAATCAAGGATAAAACTCGAGAACAAGAGAAGCTGGAAGAAGAAATTGTATGTCTGAGGAAGAAATTAGAAAGAGCTCAACAGAAAGTGTATATGAACTCCTCTCAAACAACAAGCTCTGGTAAGTTGGATGAAATTTTGGATGCTCAAAGATCTCCTTTGATAAAAACTGGAATAGGCTATGAAGGAGAATCAAGTAAAAGCAAAGAAGAGGAAAACAGAAAAATTATCTTTGTAAAATCAAAGAAGAATGATGAAGCACCTCAAATAATGCCTACAAAATAAGAAGCAGGTAAGGAGGGAAACAGAACCTAGAAGAATCCTCGAATAACAAAGAATGAAAGAAATACTCAGACAACAGAAAAAGGTTCATATACTCCTGGGTCTGTCAAGCTTGCAAGCCATCAAAGGAGATTCTTCCCTCCTATAAAGAATGCCACCTGTTATGTCTGCCACAAGCTGGGACACATTGCTGCATATTGTCATACAAGGAGGAGTAATTCAAACCTGCAAAAGATGCAAACAGTGAAGAGACTGCCTCAAAAAAGCAACTGGAGAAGACAACCTCACATCAGGTATGCAAACGGTTTCTATGGTTACTGTTTTTATTGTAAAGAATTTGGCCATAAAATCATTGAATGTTAAAAGTATGGACAAAGATTGATTTTCAACACTTCAAGGAGGTTTATGAATCAAAGAAATTTTGTTCATACTCACAATTCTGCAAAAACTATGATCAAATGCTTCATGTGCAATCAAGCCGGACATATGCCTTCCAAATGTCCTCTAAAAGGATGCAATTCATCACTTTACAAAAGATATCAAATAGAAGGATGCCTCCAGTGGAAAAAGAAGGAGAATAAGTGTGACCTAGCTCTAACTGCTCAAGATTTGAAAAGCCAGTGGTATTTGGACAGTGGCTGCTCTAAACACATGATTGGAAACAAAAGCAATTTTATAACTCTTGATGAAAAGAAATCTGGAAATGTTACTTTTGGCAATGATAAATCAAGAAATATCAAGGGAAAAGGCTCAGTCAGCATAGAAAATGGCAGAGGAAAGGCCCAAGATGTACTACTTGTGGATGGACTGAAAGAAAATTTACTGAGTGTCAGTCAGATGTGTGACAAAGGCTGTGAGGTTCTTTTTAGAGCACAAGATTGTGTAGTCAGGTCAAGCACAACAGGAAAGACTCTGCTCAAAGGTGTTCGAACAGAGAGTAATGTGTACATAGTGAAAGAAGAAGATGAAGCCTGCCATCTTAGCAAACTTGAGGATTCATGGTTATGGCATAGGAGATTGGGACATCTCAGTTTCGACCATATCATTAGACTGAGCAAGAAGAAAGCTGTCAGAGATATGCCAGAAATAAAAAGACCTTCAAATACCATATGCAAATCTTGTCAATTGGGGAAACAGACTCGCACATCCTTTAAATCTAAAGATGAGCTATCAACAAGAAGACCACTCCATCTTGTGCACATGGATCTGTGTGGACCTGCTAGAACTAAGACACCAAGTGGAGAATCCTACTTCATGCTGATAATAGATGATTTCTCCAGAGAATATTTGTAGTGGAGTTCTTTCTCAAGAACAAATCGAAACTTCAAAAACAAATCTAAGATATTAAACATTATGAAAATCATGAATTACAGTAAATGTATCGAGTGGGCGAGAGGAGGTGATTTCACAGATTATGACTTTGCAGATCTATGCAAAGAATATGGCATAAAACAACAATTCACTATTGCAGGAACACCTCAGCAGAATGGAGTAGCAGAAAGACAAAATAGATATGTTCAACAAATTGCTAGAGCCATGATGCAAGAGAATAATATAGCTCAAACCTTCTGGGTAGAAGTAGTGCACACAGTAGTACATATCCTTAATAAATCTCACTTAAGGCCAAGCAGTGACAAGACTCCCTATGAACTATGGCATGGTAAACCTGCATCAATCAAACACTTTAGAGTCTTTGGCAGTAAGTGCTACATAAAGAATAATAATGAAAATCTGGGGAAGTTTGATGCAAGAGCAGATGAAGGAATATTCTTGGGATATGCATCCAAGAGTAAAGGATATAGATGCTACAACAAGACTCTTCGAAAAATTGTAGAAAGTATTGATGTAAGATTTGATGAAGAACTCCCAAACAAGACAAGAGATATAGACTGCAGCAACTATTCAGAAAATCATGAAGAAGAGGACCAAGATGATGATGAAACAAGCAAGACATTAGAAGATACTGGACTGAACCTGAAAACCCCCTCAAGATACACTCAAAAGAACCATCCAGAAGATCAAATCATAGGAGACAAGAGTGTAGGAGTGCAAACAATAAGGCAGCTAACTGAATAGACAGAAGAAGTATACATAGCCATGTTATCACAAATAGAGCCAAAGAAGTTTGAAGAAGCCAGCAAGGACAAGTATTGGGTAAAAGAAATGAATGAAGAATTGGACCAAATTGAGAAGAACAATACCTGGGAACTAGTTCCTAGACCAATTAAGAAGAATATCATTGGCTCAAAATGGGTATTCAAAAACAAAATGAATGAGCAAGGACAAGTAATCAGGAATAAAGCCAGGTTGGTCTACAAAGGATACTCACAAATTGAAGGATTTGATTATGAAGAAACATTTGCCCCTGTAGCCAGAATGGAAGCTATCAGAATGTTCCTGGCATTTGCATGCTACCAAGACTTCAAGGTATATCAAATGGATGTAAAGTCTACTTTTCTTAATGGAGATCTAGAAGAATAAGTGTACATGGAACAACCAGAAGGCTTCTCATTGACAGACAAAGAAGACTATGTATGCAGACTGAAGAAGGCCCTATATGGACTGAAACAGGCTCCTCGTGCTTGGTACTCAATACTGGATAAATATTTGCAAAAATAGGGTTTTAAGAGAGGTGGAGTAGACAGCAATCTATACATAAAAGCCCATGAAAATGAACTCCTGATTGTTGTAGTGTATGTTGATGTCATTATTTTTGGAAGCAACAAAGATGAACTAGCAAAAGGGTTTGCTAATGAGATGAAAACAGAGTTTGAAATGTCTATGATTGGAGAGCTCAGTTTCTACTTAGGACTGCAAATTCAACAAAAGAACACAGGCACCTTCATCTCTCAAGAAAAATACTTAAAAGAAGTGCTGAAAAAATTCAAAATGGAAGATCTGAACATGTGGGATAACACCTATGATCATTATAGGATAAGTCGTGTAACGCTGATGGAATCAGATGAGATCAAAAACTCTACGATCCATGATAGGAAGCCCGATGTATTCACTAAACATCAAGACCAGATACATCATGCTAGCGAGGACTAACCGAAGATATCAAGCAAGACCTAAACAAACCATCTGCAGAAAAGAAAAAAGAAATTAATGAAGATAGTATCTACAAGGAAATGTGCTTGACAAATATGGAATTTGGTATCCTAAAGGAAAAAGCTTCACTTTAACAACATACACAGATGCAGATTGGGTCAGTTGTGTTGATGACAGAAAAAGTACAAGTGGAGGTGCTTTCTATCTAGGAGAAAGTCTGGTGGCATGGTTAAGAAAGAAACAAACATCCATCTCTCTCTCTACAACTGAAGCAGAATATATAGCAGCAGCAGCATGTTGTACACAAGTCATGTGGATGAAGCAAACTCTTCAAGACATGAAGGTAAGCATTGATGAACCTATCTCAATCAAATGTGATAATACAAGTGCTATAAGTATATCTAAAAATCATGCACTTCACTCAAAAACTAAACATATTCCAATCAAGTATCATTTCCTCCGAGAACAAGTGGCTCAGAAGATAGTAAAGCTGGAATATGTACCAACAAAAGAACAGACGGCAGATATATTTGCCAAACCTCTTGCTAGAGAACCATTTCAATATTTGAGAGATAAACTAGGGGTAGTATCTGCATATGCTACTCTCTGATATAAAGAGAAAACACAATTTCAAGGGAGAACAAAAACGAAAATATCAGTCCAGGAGGAGATCAGCCAGCAAGGAAAGCATGAATAAGGTCCTCAGGATCAAAGGACTAAGGCAAAAGAACACCAAGTTATTATCCTAGAGTTATCTACATTATTCAAGCATCAAAAGGTCAATTACAGAGAAAAAGGATCAATATTGTGTTCTGAAACATTATATTAAGACTCTGAAACATAAAAGACGAGTAGTGATTATCATTTGAAGCCTCTCATCATTTTTAGTTGCTGAATCCAATCATACATCTCTGACTAGATAAAGCTGATACAATGTATTCTATGAAGTATCATTATTCTCACTTTTAGCTCTATATAAGTGAAAGAACTATATCAATTTACAGTGTATATTCAAATTCGATAATCCTCAAAGTGTTCTCTCAACAAGTATTATACATCACTATGGAGCAGCATGGTACAAAGTTAGCAGAAGAGGACCTAAACATAACTCAGAGAGAGGAAATGCAAAAGCAACCCTTTTCCATTGATGTCAAAGGGGGAGGAAAAGCAAAAGGAGAGGTTTTGCCATCAATGCCAAAGGGGGAGACTGTTGGAAATGTTGTCATTGATGGAAAAAGAGATGGCAAAGGAGGAACATCTGAGGCAGCAACAAGGCAAAGAAAGCAGCAAAGAAATAAGATGTAGAGAGGGTCAAGCAGTAGAGACAGGTTCATTTAAAGAAGCAGAGGCAGCAAAAGGAGAATTAAGGAGTAGCATCAGTCAAGGAGTAGATGAAATAAAAGAGAGAGCGTAAGACAAATAGCTACATAGACAGAGCTGTTATCATGGCAATAAAGACAACAAAGAAGAAAATGAAGGAAATAAAGGAGATATGCAGAGGCAGAGGACACAAATATAATAAGAGACAAAACCGTTATCAGAGGCAGAGGCAGAGGCAGAACGATAGAAGCAGCAGAGGTAGTGCCAGGGCAGAGCCGTTATAAAATTCCAAGCCGGGCGTTATTTATATATATATAAACAAATTCTGTGAATTGTGTTGATGTTTGGCGATAATACAGTGAAGTTATCCATAACACTAATGGAGCAAAAACACGACGATGTTAAACTAAATAGAGGTGGAACCAAAATTAGATGTGCAGTGGTAATGGAGCTGTGTGTTATACATATCGTAGGGCCACTTATAAAAGACCGGAACCCGGAGTAAAAGTGTTGGACCAGAACCTGGAGTGGAGAACGAAACCTTGCGAGAGGAACAGTGACGTGGTTTAGAATGAACAGTAAAGGCCGTAAGTAGAATTCTTCACACCGCCTATCGACCATAAGTGGTATTTCCCAGAGGAGGAGCGATTCCATACAGGAATCGACACGTGGCCTGTGGACCCATTCCAAAACCGCTTGTTAAATTGTGCCATCGCGCGTTAACGTTCTACGTTGGAAGCCGCGCGAAATGGACAGGATCCGTTTATTGGAAACGGGCCATCGGACGGCGATCGCGCGTTGAACATGCCCGGAGTTTAACGAAGGTGTGCGGAGGTTAGCGAAGGTACGATTCGACCATGTTGACCCCACGTTGGCAATGTGTTGTGGGTGTGTGGGCCCAAATCAAATATATATTAAGGTTTATGAATTAATAAGGACGAAGGTGTGACCATATATTGATATATATTAAGGTTGCGAGTTAATAAAAGAACGCCAAGTATTGTTGGACTCTGGTATAACATTTCCGGATTAATTCAAGCTTGCCCATATTTAAAATCAACTATTATATAACTACAATGAACAGGGAACTGCATACAGGAGAAAACGAAAAATAGAGTAAGGTTGGATGAATGTGTAAGGAAAAGAAAAAAAAAGAAGAGGAGAGCGTGCAGAGATGAAAGTTCGTGAACAAGAAAATTCCAGGGATTCAAAAGTGAATTGGACAAGTGAAAAGCTCAGAAAAATGGAGAATGTGCAGGAAACAGTGAGTAGAAGAAGGCAGAACAGTCACTCAACAGCAGCAGAAAGGACAAATCCAATAAAGCCAAAATCCAGAAAAGGAGTTGAGTGAAATTGATGTATAACTGAAAAATGTAAATGTTGTAATTATTTTTATTGTTTGTGATGCAAAGGCAAGTATCCTAAGGAAAAGACAAAATCCCACTATAGTATGGAAATTTGTACAAATTGTAGTAATTCTAAAAATGAGTTGGAAAAAGGAATAAGAAGACAAAAGCCAAAGAGTCATGACTGTTCACTTCAAATTCCTTGTGAAATACAAACAGTCATGTGAGAATTTCTATATATAATACCAATTTTGATAAGCTTGAAAGAGAGAGAGAGAAAATATAGAAAATGCTGAATATAGAAGAATAAAGCAGAGAAGATTAAGAGAAGAAGAGCAGAAAGAAAAGCTACAGAACAGAGCTGATATCTGAAGTAAATCAGCAAACATTCAGTTTGATAAATTCAGGAAGTTGGAGCTTCCCTATCAAGTTGCAGCTTGATAGCTATCAGTAGTAGCTGACTGAGGTTGAAGCCTCGTGTAGGTTGGTGCCTGCAAAAAAACTGAAGGGAGTTGGTGCTTCCTTGCAAGTTGTAGCTTGCAGAATATAGGTAGGATCCTCCTGTAGGTTGGTACCTGCAGAAAAACAGTGGTGAGAGGGAGTTGGAGCTTGCCTTTGCATCACAACAATAACAAGATGTGGTTTTCTCCCTTTATGGGTTTCCACTTATATCTGATGTCTCTGTGCATGATATTTATGTGTTGATCTGATTTATATCATCTACTTAATACCTGCTTCTCTCATATTAAGTCTACTGTTATATTATACTTTCTGCTTACATTCGAAGATTACTCACATATTAAATTAGATATGAAATGAAAGTGTAAATAAGTTTAATGAAAAGTTTTAAAAGTTAAGGAATGTGTTAAACTGATTCACCCTCAGTTTAACTAAAGGTTCCGAAATCTGGTCTCCAGTTTTCAATTCAAACACAGCATGGGTTTTGGTGGGGAAAATGCAGTTATGGCGTCTTCAATTTGTCCAAGAACTCTCTGCTAAAGATCTTGGCACGCGCAGTACGACTGGTTGTTTCATTACGATTAATGTGAATCATGATAACAAGTGAATGGATGCCTTCGATAGTAGGTGAAATCAACTGATGGAAGCCAAACTGCCCCACCTGTTCACAGTTACTCCTTGCTGACTCATTTTGAAGATTCCAGGATTTGGCCTCTGTGGCCAACTACGTTGTTTCTTTTTACTATTTGATTGTGATGTTTTGTTGGTGAAATCTCGATTTCACCCGATTCTGTTTTGATTTTCTGATTACAGGAGTGATTATTTGATGCACGCTCAGTAAGTTAGTTATGATATTTTAATTTCACATGTTTGGGTCGATCATGAATGTTTATTAGATCGTAGACCCTCAAAGTAACTCTATATGTAGAGAGTTCAGAGAGGAAAGAAAGGTTCTGAATTTTGGAGAATTTTTGTTGTAGTTCTGTGCGACTATGCTCTATATGCTCTGAGATACGTATTTGGGAGAGTTGTTTTGAATATAATCTGATATACAACGTTGTTTATTTGGATTCCAGATGGAGCAATGAGTAGTATGTATCTGTATTCTTTTCTTTATCAGTAATCTCCTATTTATGTGTAATCATCTTTCAATGTTCTACTGCTTTGATGACTCGTGTAATGTAGCTGTCGGTGGTATGCATTTTTATCCATGAATTCGTGTACATATAACGCTCATGTGTTAAATTTTCTTCGTTCCCTTAATTCGCGCTCCACGAATATTTGTTGTTGGTCATATTCCACTTGCATCTGCTTCTTCTTAGCTCATGGGAGACATATTCTTAAGACTTTTAAGCCTGTCTATTGCGTGTTCCTCCTCCTTCATTCCTTCTCAATGCCTCTGCATATTCTGAAAGCCTTTGTTCATGGTTTTATACTTGGCCCATTTGATAGCCATCCAGCCATACAGCTTCCTGAGCCCTCTTGCATTATATGGTAATTCACATGAATTAAACTCCAAGTTCTTCATCATTCCTAAACCACCAAAACCATTACTCTCTTTATCCATATTCTCTCAGAGGCACCCTGGAAATTATCTCCATTTAACCTCTGATTTTAAGATGTCATAGGCACTGGTCTTTTGCAACTCAAGGTTGTCTCTAGGAGCTACAACATCTTTTTGGCGTCGTTGTCAGGGATACGAATGAAGAAATATTTTCCCTAGGATATGACAATATCTTCACCCTTCAATGAGGTGAGCACAAAGGGTTTAGAGTTGCATAGCCCTCACCTTGGCGACTCCACTATTATAAAATTTCAAATCAGTAGCAATCTTGGCTTACACAAGGCCTCACACTCGATCAGATACTTCCCAACAAAAAACCCTTTTTGTATCTGACCCCGAAAAGATCATATATAAGAGAATCTCGAAGGAGAAGCAACCTATCCAGGCTGACCTCCCCTCATTTTCTCTAGAATATTCGCCTTCTTCATCTCAAAAAGATGACATCTATGGCCCTGGCTCCACAGTCCGTGTACTTGAGTATCCTCCAAAAACCTATGCTTTAGCCATTTTAGCCATAAAAGACAAAGCAAAATCTGTGGATACTTCTCTGCCTCCCTTGCACCCTAGTCCCGAGGCTGAAGAAGTTAAAGAAGTTGCAGCACTCCAAAGCTCTTTACAGATAAATATCAAAACTTCTACTTAGCATATACCTATTAAACCATAGCCAATTCATCCTCATAACTTACCACCACCACCCCTCATGGTTGTGTCTCGCTTCCTCCTGAAAAAGTATGGTATGTTAGCTCTACCCCAAGTATTGAACGATATGCCACAAGATTATCTAAAGCTCCTGGCTCAGTTCACCCAGGAAGATAATACTTCGGCGCAGAGACATATTCAAAACTTCTGCACCTTTGCTGAAAATGTGAATGTAGAGCACTTAGATGTGGTGTTAAGGCTTTTCGTCCAATCCTTGGATGGAGAAGCTCGGATGTGGTTCAAGTCTCTAGTTGATAACACAGTCACCACTTGGGAAGAAATGGAGAATTTCTTCACACTAAAATGGGGAGAAAAGAGGGATCATGGATACGTTCTCACAGGGTTCAACGCTCTTAAAAAGAGACACGATGAGGATGTAATAGAATTCATAAAGAGGTTCGATAAGCTCTATAATAATCTCCCTGCTGAGATAAAGCCTCCCCAAGTAGTTGCTAATGTGGTCTTCACAAGAGCTTTAGAAACGGAGTTTGGGTTCACCCTAAGAGAAAGAAAATCCACATCTCTGGATCAGATCCAGATTGATGCATTGGAGGTAGAAGCAAACTTTTCTTCTACTAGTAAATTCAAGGGGAAGATAGATTATGAAGCCAGAAGAAAGAATAGGGAGGAGGCTTCTACTTCTAATCAGGAGAGGGAATCATAGGAGTACAGAATTGAAGAAATGAATAAGCTGATCAAGAACCTCTCAAATAAGTTGTTTAAGCTTGAATTGGAGGTCAGGAATTCCCCTCCTCATTCTAACCAAATGATTCCTAACAGTGGGTTTAACCCCCAGTATCAGAAGCCCCCTCTACAGTTGTTACATCGGGAGAGGAAGGAACAGCAAGACCACATTCAACCTCCTCTATACTTGAAGGAGAGTTGGAGGAACAAGTCGACGAAGTCAAATACATACAAGAGAATCAATTCCTCACTTACTATGATGATGAGAAAACTGAACTCACCCTTCAAGGGGAGCAAGAAGAGAAGGAAGTCCCTTCAAAAGACCAAGATATTGACAATTACTGTCAGAAGTTCGTGGATTTCATGCAAGCTCAACTCCACAATAAGTATGATCTTTGGTCCTCCAGGAAGAGAACCTAAATGCAAGAACAAAGTGAAAAATCAATATCAAGAGAATGAACCCCTCCTATTTCTGCCAATAAGGGGGGAAATCCATTAGAAGAGTCAACCCCTCATAAAGCCGCTTCATCCACTTCCACAAAACAAGGCTCTGATCCTCCCAAAAATGACAAAGCCACATATGTACCCTTGGACCTTACTGACCCTCCTAAAGAATAGTTCAAGGAAGACACTATAGAAAAAGGGCCCACATCGTTTAATCTCCAGAAAGAATTAGAGGTGGTCAAGTTCCTGGTCCCCCTGATTGAGCTCCTGAAACAGCCTTCATACAAAGCTCAGGTGACTAAATTCATGCAGCCCCATGGTGTAAACCCACTGCCTGACAGCCTCAACCTCCAAGATGAACAACCCATGGTATTTTTTGGACCTCATGTAGAAGAACATGACTCAGCCACTCCCCCATTCTATGTGAATCTAGTAATACATGACCTATTGTTATACAATTGCATGGTTGATTCTGGAGCTTCACATAACCTATTTCCATTGTCTATCATGGAGAAATTGGGGTTACACATTACAAGTCGTTATAAATACCTATATTCTTTTTATTCCAAGAGGGTGAAGTGCTTGGGTATGATAAAATATCTGGTAGTAAAATTAGCCCAGATTCCAGTCAAAAGTGTGGTAATGGACATTTTTGTAGCTGATATCCCAACTCGATTTTGGAATGTTGCTGTCCAGATCATGGGGTTCCAAGATTGGACGATTAATAAAACTTGACCTCACCTATGCCACTATTCCAGTGTTCAATGGGGAGGAAAGAATATTATACCATGAATCCAAATTTGTGAACATGTTCACCAAAGCCGATGGTACGACAAATTGTCTGGTGTATGGAAAGGAGGGTGAATTCTCTTGTCTTATGCTCGAGGAGGATTAAAATTCCATGCAAGAAGTGAAGGTTCATCCCCTAATATAGGAGAATACCATAAGCAGAATCGAAAACAAAATTTGGACCTTGCATTTTTATGGGGCTTATTCACAAGAAGGAAACAGGGCCTCATAAGCGAAGACGCTAAGCCTCATAAGCATAAGCTGAGGCAGATCGACCCTCTTCTTCTCCCAGCTATTGAAAAATAAATAAAGAAGTTGTGGCAGGCAAAGATCATTGTCCCTCTGAGGTACTCTGAATGGGTGGCAAACCCAATGCCCATAAAGAAGAAAAATGGTGAGATCAGGCTTTGTGTGGATTTCTGCAATCTGAACAGAGCCTCACTCAAAGAAAACTATCCCCTCCCCAATATGGACCACATCTTGCAAAAGGTGGTGGGATCATGCGGGCATGTCCATGATGGACGATTTCTCAGGATATAATCAGGTGGCGGTGCTCCCGGAAGACCAAAAGAAGATGACATTCACTACGCCTTGGGGAACCTTCATGTACACCCGAATGCCTTTCGGCCTGATAAATTTCAGTGCCACATTCCAACGTGCTATGGACATCGCTTTCATAGGAGACTAGGATAAGTTTGTGGTGATTTACCTGGACGACATCACAGTCTTCTCGAAGAGCGAAGTTGAGCACATAGAGCATCTTCGACGAACTTTTGACAAATGTCGAAGGTATGGTCTGTCTCTTAACCCCCAAAAATCCATGTTTTCCTTGGAAGAAGGAAATCTATTAGGGCATATAGTAACCAAAGAAGGGGTAAATATTGACCTGAAGTAGGTGGAGGTGATAAACGGAATTTCCCTACCAAGAAACAAAAAGGAAGTACAGGTATTCCTGGGAAGAATAAATTTTCTCAGAAGGTTCATCCCAAACTATGTCGAGATCATCTAAAACATCACCGAAATGCTAAAGAAGAATATTGAAGTGAAATGGATTCCTGAATCTAGGGATTATTTCAATAGGATCAAGCAGGTGTTTACGGAAGCTCCACTGTTGGCGAGTCCAGATTATGAAAATCCATTCATGAATTTTTCTTTCGCCTCCCCTCACACAATATCTGCAGTGCTGCTACAAAAAAATGATGAAGGGCATGAAAAACCTATTGTGTTCTTCAGAAATTTCCTCCGAGATGTCGAACTGAAATATAAAATTATGGAAAAGAAATAATCTGCTTTGGTCAAGTCACTTAAGGCATTTCGGGTGTACGTGTTACATTCTGTCATAACAGCTTACGTACCCACTGCAGCAGTGAAGGATATTCTGGTGCAGGACGACATTGAAGGAAAAAGGGGCAAGTGGATAGCTAAGATTCAGGAGTATGAGATGGAGATAAGGCCTACCAAACTCATCAAAGACCAAGGGCTGGAAAAAATTCTGTTTGAATCCAACTATCAAGCTCTGGGGATAAATCTATCTATGACAGGAGGAGAGGCACGGGAGAATAAAAGTATACATCATGGCATAGAATATTCCACACAAAATACACATGTAAAGTACCTGTTATCCTTGTGGTATAAGATATAGTGGAATACCTTTTAACCCTGAGGTGTCCCGATAACTATGATAAGACTAAGTATCACACTTTAAGGTTAAGATCTCAAAAGTATACTATGGCAAATGGGCGACTATATTGAAAGGACCCAGCTAGGATTTTACTACTAGGTCTAACAGAGTAGGAGGTTTAGGTTCAGTAAGAGTTCCACAAAGGAATATGTGATGGGCATTACAACTGGCGATCCACTGCTCACAAGATCCTAACAGCAGGCTTCTTTTGGCCCAAGTTGTTTGGTGATGTACATGCTCGCGTCCGGGCCTGTGAAAAGTGTCAGACATTCGCTAAAAAGAAAAGGTTTGCACCTCTCCCATTGATCCTATTCCATGTTGAATATCCTTTCAAACAATGGGGAATTGACTTTATAAGTTAGATTCACCCGACTTCTAGCAACCAGCATCAATGGATCCTCACCGCCATGGATTACTTCACTAAGTGGGTTGAGGTCATGCCTACAAGGAATGCCACAGATGGGGTAGTGATCAATTTCCTGGAGGATAACATAATATCTAGGTTTGGATGCCCTGCTAAAATCATCACTGATAATGTCTAGGCTTTCAAATCGGCTAAGTTCGTGAAATTCTGTCAGCACTATAATATCATTCTGGGGCACTCCACTGCATATTACCCATAGGGGATCAGGCTGGCAGAGTCATCTAACAAGACACTGGTGAGGATCTTGAAAAATACCATCAATGAAAACCAAAAAAACTGGGATTCCTAGCTCAATTTTTCACTCTAGGTGAATCTCATCACCACTAAAAGATCCACAGGGAAGTCCCGTTATGAGCTAGTGTATGGCCAAGCAGTATTCTTCCCTATTCAACTCGCATTACCCATGGCCCAATTCTTACAAGAGAGCGAGGAAGAGCCAAATGACCTTATCAGAAGAATGAACCAATTGGTCGAGCTAAGTGAAACACGAGAATGGGTAAGCCTCAGACTAGCAGAATACCACGAAAAGATGAAAGGCTTGTTTGATCAAAGAGCTAAAAACAAGGAAATTAAAGTAGGGGATTTGGTGCTGCGATGGGATGCCAGATGGTAAGACAAAGGGAAACATGGGAAGTTTGACTTGTTGATTCTTGAAGATTGCAATTGTGAAGAATTGTTGAGTTTGTGCTGGTGGACAATTCGAATTTGCTATAGAAGATTCTTGGTGCAGAAGTTGAGTATACATTGAAATGTCTTTCAATGGCTTGCGATTGGAGTATGCCCTTGATGGGAGCTCTAATTACATAGCCTGGAAGGATAGGATGGAGGCAGTGCTGGAGGATAATGGACTGAAGGAGTTCATCGATAGCGGTGTTCCTAAGCCGAGATCTAGCGATGCTGCATTACTTAACGCATGGCAAAAGAAGACAGCAAAGACAAGAATAATTCTGTTGGAAGGTGTGAAGGATCATATTGTGTCCAACCTTCATGGGAAAGACACTCCATTCTTAATGTGGAAGGCTTTGACAGATTTGTTCCAAAGTAGAAGCGACCAGAGGAAGTTGGCGCTTAAAGACAAGCTCATAAAAATAAAAATGAAGGGCAACAGTATTCCAAAATAGCTCACAAAGTTTGTCCATTGCAAGGATGAACTAGGAAGTGTGGGGGTTACTGTTGATGATGAAGACTTTGTGATCTTGGCTCTCCTTGGGCTTCCGAAGATTTGTCATAGCTACGAAGACTCTGTCAATGGACGGGAGAAACTTCCGGGATGGGAGCGACTTTGCTCGGATCTTGTGTAGGAGGAGATAAGGCGGGGTACTAGGGATGGCTCTTCATCGAAGAATGAAGATGAAGAGAATTTTGCTTTGGCTGCCAAAGCAAGGAAGGGTAAGGCGAAGAAATTTCCTTCAAAATCCGATGCTAAAGGCAAGAAGTAGGATTTTTCCAAAGTGAAGTGTTTTCACTGTCACGAACATGGGCATTTCGCCACTAACTGCCCACAGAAGAAGAAGAACAAGAATCCTGTTGGAGCTACAGTTGGAGAGGCCTTAGCCTCACAATTTGAACTTGATTTCTCTCTAATCGCATGCTTAGTTTCAAGCTATATGGGATCGGTGTGGTATCTTGATAGTGGTGCGTATTTCCATATGACGAGAGCCAAGGAGTTGTTTAGTGACTTGGAGGAGATGGGCGACGATGGTCGATATAGTGTGACCAACATTGGGACCATTACCTTTGAGAGGGAGTACAGTAATCCATTCTTTTTGAAGGATGTTATGCATGTTCCAGGTCTAAAGAGGAACTTGGTCTCAGTCGCAATGTTAGAAGAAAAAGGTTATGATGTTGTTTTCAATAAGGGAAAAGCCTTCCTTCGACATAAAACAACGGGTCAAAACAAGAAGATAGGGGTTCGAATTAGGAATCTCTTCAAACTGGAGGTAGATGGCTACGCTGCAATGGTGGGTAAAGCAGAAGAAGTGGTGAGCAGGGATGAGGGCGAATTATGGCACAGGAGATTGGGCCATCTTCACCATGGCGCTTTGAATATTTTGCAGCAGATTTCTACTGGACTTCCCAAGGGTACTCTTGTGTAGTTAGATCATTGCAATGGATGTACTATGGGTAAGTTTGTGAATACCACCTTTCATGAGAAGGAGAACCGTGCTTCGGTGATCCTGGAGAGAATTCACACAGACGTGTGTGGACCTTTCTCAGTTGCTTCAACAACAAAACACAGGTATTATGTTATATTTTTTTATGACTATTCTCGTAGATGTTGGATCTTCTTCATGGAGAAGAAGAGCGAAACATTCTCAAATTTCTGTGAGTTTAAAGCATTAGTGGAGAAGGAGTCAGGGAAGTAAGTTAAATCTCTACGGAGCGATAATGGTGGTGAATACATCTCGGACGAATTCAAAGACTTTTGTATCAAAGAAGGAATTCGAAGAGAACTCATAGTGCCTCATAATCCACAGCAGAATGGGATCGTGGAGAGGAAGAATAGAATGATCGTGGGTGTTGCACGAGCGATGTTGCATGACCAGGGCCTACCGATGACTTGTGGGCGGAAGCATGCAACACTACGGTTTATGTGCAAAACCGTTGTCCTCATAAAGTAATTGGCATGAGTACACTTGAAGAAGCTTTTACTGGTAAGAAGCCTGATATTTCTCATTTGAAGATTTTTGGCTCATCTGTTTACATTCATGTGACAAAGGATGCCAGGAAGAAGTTGGAGCCGAATGTAGAAGTTGGGATATTTGTGGGGTACACAGAAACACTCCATAATTATCGTCTGTATTTTCCAGACAGTCAGATGACTATGGTGCGACAGGATATAAAATTCAATGAGGTGAAAGTCATGAAGTTGTCGCTTGAGAGGGAGCTACACTTGCATGCAGAGGAGGAACTTCTTATTCCCAAAGATGAGCCTCTAGATGTGGATCAGCCATAGGAAGAGATTCATGGAGTGGAGGAGTCCACTCATGCAGAACCAAACATCAGACAAGGCAAAAAGCGTACCACATAAGCTGAGAGACTGAAGCTTGATGCGGCACATAATGCAGGAGTCCCTATATCATAGCGCAGATAGAGACATTCACCTGACTGATTTACTGGATACATGGATCTTATGAGCAAGTCTATCGTGATAGAGCCATCTTCTTTTTAAGAAGTAGTGCAGGAGCCCACATGGGTAGATGCCATGGTAGAGGAGTATGACTCCATTGTCAGAAACAGTGCTTGGGAGATTGTTCCAAGGCTAGTGGGAAAATCAATTGTAGGATCAAGATGGATCTACAAGGTAAAGCAAGCTGCTGATGGGAGAATCGAGAAGTATAAGGCAATATTTGTTTCCCGGGGCTTCTCACAGATCGAGGGGATTGATTATGAAGAAACCTTTGCACCTGTCACATGGTATTCTTCCATACGGACCATCCTTGCTCTCTCAGCGCAGATGGGTTGGCACATTCATCAGATGGATGTGAAGACTACATTCCTTATCGGGATCATTGAGGAAGAGGTGTACATTGAGTAGCTGGAAGGATTTGAGATCTACAACAACGAATCGCATGTGTGAAGGCTCAAAAGAGCGTTGTATGGGCTAAATCAAGCACCACGTGCTTGGTACACACATATCGACAGCTATTTCACTGGACTTGGCTTCACCAAGAGTGAGGCGGATGCAAACCTATACCAAATTGTGGTGAAGGGTAAGCTTTTAATCATTGTTCTTTATGTTGATGATTTAATACTAACGGGTGATGAGCATTTGATACACTCATGCAAGTCAGATCTTGCAAAGGAGTTTGAGATGAAGGATTTGGGCCTCCTTCATTATTTCCTTGGATTGGAAATATGGCAGCGAGAAGGTGAATTGTTTGTGTCTCAAGGCAAGTATGCCCGAGAGATACTGTAGAAGTTTCACATGCAAGGCTGCAAGCCTATCTACACTCCTCTTCTAGGAAATTGGAGGAAAGAGGATGTTACATCGGCAGAGGTAGTGGATGCCACTATTTATCGAAAATTGGTGGGTTCACTGATGTATTTAGTCAATACAAGACCGGACATATGCTATGCAGTGAACCAGCTTTCACAAGCGATGGTTAAGCCTACCAAGCTCTTTTGGAAGGCAGGCAAGCATGTCCTGAGATATCTCAGGGGCACATCTAAGTATGGTTTATGGTACAGATAGACGGATGAGGTGAAGTTTCATGGCTTCATAGATGAATATTGGGTAGGCAGCCCAATAGATAGAAATAGCACATCAGGAGGGATTTTCAGTATCGAATCTACGACAGTTTCTTGGTACAGCAGGAAACAAAGATCTGTGGCACTCAGTTCAGCGAAAGCAGAATACATGGCAGCAAGTCAAGCTGCATGTGAGGCTATCTGGATGAGGAAGGTCCTAGTTGGTTTGTTCAGTTCACATTTAGATCCTACAGTGATACATTGTGATAATCAGAGTTGCATTAAACTATCCTTTAATCCTGTGTTTCATGATAGATCTAAACATATTGATATCTGGTATCATCATATCGGAGATTGTGTGCAGCGAAAGATCATGTTGCTTCAATGCATTCCTACAGAGGATCAGGATGCAGATATTTTGACGAAGGCACTGACCAGGAGTGTTGTAGAGGTAAATCCCCTCTGCGGACAGAGGCGATCCCTACTAGCCCAGCTCGGGTCTAGCAACAATCGTAACACGTTAAGGTGCAAGTTCCTAATTGCAATAAACCAACTTGCGAAGAAGGCCTACCTCAAGTCCAACGTTGTTGTTTGTAGAGAGGATGACGCTCCCATTTCCTTTCTCCAGCAGATCACAATCCTCTCGCTCACTGCGATCGAACACCTGCACACACAAGAAACATGACAAACACAAGCATAAAACCCGATATATGCAATTATGTATCAGTCAGAGAGGACACAACTCAAGATCATAATGAACAATACGAGTGGAACCATAACCAATAGTCGCTTATCATTAATTCATACAAAGGAAAATACAACCTGGCTCTGACGTTGAACCTTCCTTCGGCGGGTCGTCAGCGGAATACATCTCAGTAAAGCTTGTCGGGAATGGGGACAAGCCTCTCTCTTCGATCATCAATCTCCTTGCTACTAATTTGGTTCTATGAGAGCTATCAAGGCTCTTGCAGCATTCTTGGAGATTCTTGGAGACTCTTGGAGGCTCTTGGAGACTAGCTTGCAAAGGGAAATGGCAAGCTTATATAGATGGTGGAATGGGAGTTGGGATCCCTACAATCATGGGATTGGCCCTATCCTCAAGGAAGCTTCCATGAGAAGTGGAAAACTACTTCCTCTACATGGAAATCTGGAGCCAAACGTCCCAAATCAATTTAGAGACCAGTTAAGGAGTTGTTTGGAGTCAATCTTCAGCCATTTATTTTTAAAAACACCCTTTATTAAGCCTGGCGCGAGTGCTACTCTGAGACAGAGCACCAATTGGTGTGCCCTCTTTGAAGGATTTCCCCCATTGGCACGGGTATAACACTGGCTAGTCGTGCCAAGGATGAAAAGGCTATTTTTAGGGCTTTTCACAAGGAGATGTCTTCAGGGGAATGAAATTCCATGTCTAGGGGAATGCCATGAAAGTGTTTTCAGGTTATTTCACTGCTCACAGGTCACGAAATGAGCCCTCCAATGTGCGGGACGGGGAATTGCAGGGACGGTGACAAATTGTTGTGTAACAGATGCCCTCTAAAGCATGAGGCCCGAAAGAGAGAGAGGGGTGAAATGCTTTGCGAGAACGTGTCCAACTGAAAACACTGCCGTCGGAAGACCTGCGTAGAGAAGTACAACTGATATCTCAAATACATGATATATGTGTGGTATGGGTGCAGCCATCCATATCAGATTATACAATAATTCAGATCCAAGGTATGGACGCAACCATCCAATCAGTGAGTCATGTAACTAATCATAATAATCCACAAAATCACAGCATGGATTCTAACAGACAAAATCCAAGGTCTTGTGCTCCATCTTGACCCGAAAAAAGTACAAGTTCAAGCATGTGAATAAGTGAGCTGAAGTCGAACATACAAGAACATCGCCTGATTACCAGCCAATGATGAAAGCTATTAATAGACACAAGAGGTACCACCAATAATGAAAATGGCCCTCAAGGTACTATAGGTACAATCTACGACGTGTGAATCAGTCAGCTAGCGTTGAACACCCGTAGAATCACTCGATCGGAGGCCAATAATGAAAGCCTCACGTCGAACGCGAAGAACCTGCCATTGAGGCATGCAGGCTCCAAGGTACCGGAAGGGATTCTCTAGATCAGCTTCCTGGATAATGAGCTGAAGTCGACAGGAAGTGACCTTGATTGAAGGTGGGCCATAGTGTTTCCCACATCATCGACGCGAGACAGAGGAACATAATGTCTTTGTGAATCAAGATCAGATGAGAATCAGAGGAAGGTTGAAATTTGCGGAGGTCAACTTCTCTTGAACATATTGACGGCACGACAGTGGATTTGGCAGTATTTGACATCAAAAGATCAAAGGTCATGATGACGAGGCAAAGACCAGATGAGAGGTCAAAAGGGATTACCCAAACCCATGGAGGCAAGTGGAAAAACGAGATGAGATGTCCCCAACCCGACACGAATGCAGACAAGTGCCATGTTCAAGAGCGACATACTGTCGACACGACAATGATGTTGGTTCCATTTTTCCCCACCATTTCTGGCAAGTACCCCAATTATTTTTGAAAACAAGCTTGAAGGGGATATCATATGCTTGTAATATAAGTCTGTCCTTCGAACGAATCCATCCTAGTACATTTAACGAGCCCTAGAAAGGAGAAACTCGAATATCGTCATTACGACTGGATCTGATGTCATCAGGGTTTAACGAGTCTGAGAAAGGAAGAACTCGGCGTATTTTCATATTTAGAGAGTTTGAAAAGACAGTGGAAAATTAAACTCCAACAGTCCCTTTTCGTAAATAGTTCCTCAGATCCGAAAAGGTAGAAAACTATGTCTGAGAAAGCCTCCTAGCCGCGATAGGCTAGGGTATTCCTTTTTCGTAAATAATCTATCCCAGCCCGAAAAAGGGGTAAACTTATACTGGGTAGATGTCGTTTCGCAACCACTTTAACAAGATCGAAGTGACAAGGGACTCGACAATCTTTTAATGTTTATAGAGTCAGAAAAGAGTTGAAAGTTTACTCCTCCTGGAGGAACAAGTGGTATAAAGGGCAGCCACTGATTCTGGTAATGGTGGAACTGCTCTGAACAAATAAATTTTAAGAGGTTGGCTAACAAGACCACTCATCGCAGCGGTTCCTCAGGAACGGGTAAAACAACCAAGTGAAGCCATATGATCGGCCAAGCAGATAGTGACGACGGAGTGAGAAAACCAAGGTTCATCTGGCAAAGACGGGCTGATAAGATGGAAATCACAAGAGGTACAATGGGAAAGGTTTCATTTTTACACAAGCTTGAAATGAAATCAAACTATGCTTGAAAAATTAAAGCATGCCCCCAGCATGGTGACTCAATTCGAGGTACATGCCCCCCAAGCTTCAATCCATATGAAAGACAGATGGAGTGAAGGTTCAAGTTATGAGATCAAGAGACAGACTCGACTGGGATTTTACGAGATCTTATCAAAGACTCGAATTGAACAGGAACGTGTTTCATTGTTTTAACGAGGTTGACACATTAAAATAACTATCCTCAGACACCCTTGTTTTATTTTTTAAGGAGCTTGACACAAGAAAACGAACTATGCTCCAACAACCTTGTTTCATTTTTTAAGGAGCTTGACACAAGACAAGGAACTCTGCTCCAACCGACCTCATCATAATGAAAAAGAAGTCATCGATTCCAAGAGTTCCACTCCCAATGGAAGGAAAACATCCTGGAAGTCAAGAACCAATGCCCCCAGCACTTGATCCACAACGGCACTATCACTAAGTACAGGCACGAGGTAGGTAGCCACATAGTTGACCTGTGGTGGGGTAGATACAATAGGTGGATAAAAACTAGGAAGGGATGATGGAGGGCCAGCTGCCACATCAGGACCAAAGAATGAAAGTTGATCAATGGTCACGATCCGTCCTTCATGTGGAAAATAGACCACACGAAAAAGGGAGGAGACAAGCGCTCCCATGGCATAGGTGTAATCGCGCCCCAAGAGCAAATTGAAATCCAAGGGGCCTGGAACAACCATCACGTCCATATGGATGGTTTTACCTCCCAAAGTAATAGGTAACCTTGGAAGGATCCCTAACGGTTGACTAGTTCTTCTGTTAAATGCCAACAGATTCTGCGTAACAGCCACAAGAGGTGGTGAACCGAAAGCTTGCCAAGTAGTTGAAGACAGAATACTAACAGATGCACCTTTGTCTATAATGGTGCTGGGTACAACCAGACCAAAGGCATGTATTTTTATCTCGAAAGGCACATAATATGGAAGGCGGTATCCTGCAAATCGACTCCAATCGAAGGAAGCGACCAAACTACTAGGAGGGGCCACCATCGAACCGAGATGGTCTTCCCTTGGTGTTACAGTAGAAGAAGGAGTATCCTCCATGACCTCCATCTCGAAGTCAGGAGGGGTATCCTCCGGGACCTCTATCACAGGGGGCAGAGGAGCAACTTCTTGAGGTATGGGGACAGGAGAATCTTTCTCCAAGTCCGAAGGATCTGAAGAAACAAGAAGAACCTGAGGGGTGTGAGATCCACTCTCGACGGAAAAGACCTGGTGCACCACAAACGGGTCCAGCTCAACCGATCCCATGACCAATGGTTGGTCGGGGATGGATTCCTGAATTTGAATTTCCGGGGGAGCGGGATTGACCAAGGATGACTCTTTACCAATCGTAGGACCAACTGGTGGAGGACTCAAAGAAAGCCAATTATAACCAGCTGGAAGGCATGGTGTAGAACCGGTTGAGTTGTCCAAAACTCGCTTGGATTCATCCATGTACGGACAAAGGTGAATGGCATGGTGCCCTTCACACAACTTACAGGGATTGGTGAGCTTACCCTACTTCTTAGGAGGCTTTCCAGCACCAGTTGAAGACGTGCCCCCAACTTGACTCCCAAAATCCAGAGGCAATAGAGGGCGACCGTTGGACCATAATTCGAGCACCTTGGGAATGCCAGGGCAGTCTCAAAGAAGATGGTCTCCCGTGCACAACATGCAAGGGAACTTGACTTTCCACAGAGGGTTGGAAGGTTTATCAAGAAGAGATGATTCGGAAGTAGTAGCTGCAACTTTAGCCTCTCTCTTATCAGATTTCTTCTTCTTTGTCTTCTTCTTCTTCTTCTTAGCCACCTAGTTACTCGAATTCAGACTTTCACCAGGCGAAGTAGAAGAGGAGGACACAGAAATAGACGAAGAAGGGGAGAGGTCCACCTTAGAATCAACATGATGTTGTTCAGGTGGAGGAACTGATTGAACAGTAGACGAGACATTAAGAACCACAGAGGTTGAGAACATCCAAACAGGCAACCTAATAGTTAACCCAGGAAGGGACAACGTTGCCATATAAGGAGCACCAACATTTCCAAAAGGAGGAAAATGACCAGGATTCCCATCGGAGGGGATTCCCCAGTGGAGTTGCCAATTTGTTGTAGAGGTAAATCCCCTCTGCAGATAGAGGCGATCCCTACTAGCCTAGATCAGGTCTAGCAACAATCGTATCACGCTAAGGTGCAAGTTCCTAATTGCAATAGACCAACTTGCGTTGAAGGCCTACCTCAAGTCCAACGCTGTTGTTTGTAGAGAATATGGTGCTCCCGTTTCCTTGCTCCAACAGATCACAATCCTCTCGCTCACCACGATCAAACACCTGCACACACAAGAAACATGACAAACACAAGCGTAAAACCCGATATATGCAATTATGTATCAGTCAGAGAAGACACAACGCATGATCATAATGAACAATATGAGTGGAACAATAACCAATAGTCGCTTATCATTAATTCATACAAAGGAAAATACAACCTGGCTCTGACGCTGAACCTTCCTTCGGCAGGTCGTCAGCGGAATACGTCTCGGTAAAGCTTGTCGGGAATGGGGACAAGCCTCTCTCTTCGATCCTCAATCTCCTTGCTATGGATTTGGCACTATGAGGACTATCAAAGCTCTTGCAGCATTCTTTAGGATATGAAGGCTCTTGGAGATTAGCTTGCAAAGGGAAATGAAAAGCTTATATAGATGGTGGAAGGGGAGTTGGGATCCCTACAATCATGGGATTGGCCCTATCCTCAAGGAAGCTTCCATGAGAGGTGGAAAACTACTTCCTCTACATGGAGATCCGGAGCCAACCTCCCAACTCAATTTAGAGACCAGTTCAAGAGTTGGTTGGAGTCAATTTTTCACCATTTATTTTTAAAAACCACCCTTTATTAAGCCTGGCGCGAGTGCGACTCTGAGACAAAGTGCCAATTGGCGCGCCCTATTTGGATGATTTCCCCCATTGGCGCGGGTCTAACACTGGCTAGTCGCGCCAAGGATAAAAAGGCTATTTTTAGGGTTTTTCACAAGGATTTGTCTTTAGGGAAATGAAATTCCATGTCTAGGGGAATGCCATGAAAGTGTTTTCAGATCATGTCACTGCTCACAGGTCATAGAATAAGCCCTCCAATGTGCGGGACGGGTAATTGCAGGGATGGTGATAAATTACTATGTAACAGATGCCCCCTAAAGCATGAGGCCCGAAAGAGAGAGAGGGGTGAAATGATTTACGAGAACGTGTCCAACTGAAAAACACTGCCGTCGGAAAACCTGCGTAGAGAAGTACAACTGATATTCCAAATACATGATATATGTGCTATGGGCGCAGCCATCCATAACAGAGTATACAATAATCTAGATCCAAGGTATGGTCGCAGCCATCTAGTGAGGATCAATAAATAGACTCGGGTATGGTCGCAGCCATCCAATGAATGAGTCATGTAACTAATCATAATAATCCACAAAATCATAGCCTGGATTCTAAACAGACAAAATCCAGGGTCTTGCGCTCCATCTCGACCCGAACAAAGTACAATTTCAAGCATGTGAATAAGTAAGCTGAAGTCGAACATGCAAGAACATCGCCTAATTACCAGCCAATGATGAAAGCTATTAACAGATGCGAGAGGTACCACCAATAATGATAATGGCCCTCAACGTACTATAGGTAAAATCTACAGCATGTGAATCAGTGAGTTGGCGTCGAACACCCGTAGAATCACTCGATCGGAGGCCAATAATGAAAACCTCACGTTGAACATGAAGAACCTACCATTGAGGCATGCAGGCTCCAATGTACCAGAAGGGATTCTCGAGATCAGCTTCCCGGATAATGAGCTGAAGTCGACAGGAAGTGAACTTGCTCGAAGGTGGGCCATAGTGTTTCCCACATTATCGACGTGAGACAGAGGAACATAATGTCTTTGTGAATCAAGATTAGATGAGAATCAGAGGAAGGTTGAAATTTGCAGAGGTCAACTTCTCTTGAACATATCGGCGGCACGATAGTGGATTTGGCAGTATTTGACATCAAAAGATCATAGGTCATGGTGACGAGGCAAAGAGAAGATGAGAGGTCAAAAGGGATTACCCAAACCCACAGAGGCAAGTGAAAAACAAGATGAGATGTCCCCAACCCAACACGAATCCAGACAAGTGCCATGTTCAAGAGCGACATACTACCGGCACGACGATGATACCGGTTCCATTTTTCCCCACCATTTCTGGTGAGTACCTCTTTATTTTTACACAAGCTTGAAGAGGATACCATATGCTTGTCATATAAGTCCGCCCTTCGGACGAATCCATCCTAGTACATTTAACGAGCCCTAGGAAGGAGAAACTCGAATATCGTCATCACGACTGAATCCGATGTCATCAGGATTTAATGAGTCTGACAGAGGAAGAACTCGGCGTCTTTTCATGTTTAGAGAGTTTGAAAAGACAGCGGAAAAGTAAACTCCAACAGTCCCTTTTCGTAGATAGTTCCTCAGATCCGAAAAGGTAGAAAACTATGTCTAAGAAAACCTCCTAGTCGCGATAGGCTAGGGTATTCCTTTTTCATAAATAATCTATCCCAGCCCGAAAAAAGGGGTAAACGTATACCAGGTAGATGTCATTTCGTAGCCACTTTAACGAGATAGAAACGACAAGGGACTCGGCAATATTTTCATGTTTAAAGAGTCAGAAAAGAGCTGAAAGATGACTCCTCCTGAAGGAACGAGTGGTATAAAGGGTAGCAACTGGTTCCGGTGATGGTGGAACTGCTTAGAACAAACAAAATTCAAGAGGCTGGCTAACAAGACCACTCATCACAGCGGTTCCTTAGGAATGGGTAAAACAACCAAGTGAAGGCATATGATCAGCCAAGCAGATAATGACGATGGAGTGAGAAAAAACCAAGGCTCATCTGGCAACAACAGGCTGATAAAATGGCAATCACAAGAGGTAAAATGGGAATAGTTTCATTTTTACACAAGCTTGAAATCAGGAAACTCTGCTTGAATTTGGTTTCATTTTTACACAAGCTTGAAACAAAGATAAACTATGCTTGAAACCGGTTTCATTTTTACACAAGCTTGAAACAGAAACAAACTATGCTTGAAAAAGTAAGCATGCCCCCCAGCATGGTGACTCAATTCGAGGTACATGCCCCCCAAGCTTCAGTCCATGCACCTGAGTAAACAGATGGAGGGAGTGAAGGTTCAAGTTATGAGATCTAAGAAAGACTCGACTGGGATTTTACGAGATATGATCAAAGACTCGAGTTGAACAAGAACGTGTTTCATTATTTTAACGAGGTTGACACATTAAGATAACTATCCTCAGGACACCTTGTTTCATGGTTTAAGGAGCTTGGCACAAGACAAGGAACTCTGCTCCAACACCTTGTTTCATTTTTTAAGGAGCTTGACACAGGAAAAGAACCATGCTCCGAAGAGCTTGTTTCATTTTTTAAGGAGCTTGAAACAAGAAAATGAACTCTGCTCCGACAACCTTGTTTCATTTTTTAAGGATCTTGAGATACGAAAAGAACCATGCTCCGACAGACCTCATCATAATGAACAAGAAGTCACGGCTTCCAAGAGTTCCACTCCTGATGGAAGGAAAACATCCTGGAAGTCAGGACCCAATGCCCCCAGCACCTGATGCACGACGGCATCATCACTGAATACAGGCACGGAGTAGGTAGCCACATAGTTGACCTGTGGTGGGGAAAATACAACAGGTGGATAAAAACCAGGAAGGGATGATGGCGGTCCAGTTGCCATATCAGGACCAAAGAACGAAAGTTGATCAATGGTCACGATCCATCCTTCATGTGGAAAACAGACCACACGAAAAAGGGAGGAGACAAGCGCTCCCATGGCATAGGTGTAATCACGCCCCAAGATCATATTGAAATCCAAGGGGCCTGGAACAACCATCACATCCATATGGACGGTTTTACCTCACAATGTAATAGGTAACCTTGGAAGGATCCCTAACGGTTGACTAGTTCTTCTGTTGAATGTCAACAGATTCTGCGTAACAGGCACAAGCGGCGGCGAACCGAAAGCTTGCCAAGTAGTTGAGGATAAAATACTAACAGACGCACCTTCATCTATAATGGTGTTAGGTAGGACCAGACCAAAAGCTTGTACTGTGATCTCGAAAGGCACATAAGACAGAAGGCGGTATCCTGTAAATCGACTCCAATCGAAGGAAGTGACCAAACTACTTGGACGGGGTACCATCGAATCGAGATGGTCTTCCCTTGGTGTTACGGAAGAAGAAGGAACATCCTCCACGACCTCCATCTCGAAGGCAGGAGGAGTATCCTCTGGGACCTCCATCACGGGAGGCGGAGGAGCAGCTTCTTGAGATATGGGGATAGGAGAATCTTTCTCCAAATCCGAGGAATCTGAAGAAACAAGAAGAACCTAAGGGGTGTGAGATCCACTCTCAACGGAAAAGACTTGGTGCACCGTAGACGAGCCCAGCTCAACCGATCCTATGACCAAAGGTTGGTCAGGAATGGATTCCTGAATTTGAATTTCTGGGGGAGCGGGATTGACCAAGGATGACTCTTGACCAATCGTAGGATCAGCTAGTGGAGGACTCAAAGACAGCTGCTTATAACCAACTGGGAGGCATGGTGTAGAAACAGCTGAGTTGTCCAAAACTCGCTTGGCTTCATCCATATATGGACAAAGGTGAATGGCATGGTGTCCTTCACACAACTTACAGGGATTGGTAATCTTACCCTGCTTCTTAAGAGCCTTACCAGCACCAGCCGAAGACGTGCCCCCAACCTGACTCCCAGAAGCCAAAGGCAACGGTGGACGACCGTTGGACCATACTTCGAGTACCTTGGGAATGCCAGGGCAATCGCGAAGAAGATGGTTTCCTGTGCACAACATGCAGGGGAACTTGACTTTCTGTGGAGGGTCGGAAGGTTCGTTAATGGAAGGCTTCTTAGGCGCAATAGCCACAGAGCTAGCCTCTCCTTTATCTGACTTCTTCTTCTTTGTCTTCTTCTTCTTCTTCTTAGCCACCTGGTTACTCGAATCCAGACTTTCACCAGGCGAAGTAGAAGAGGAGGATGCAGAAACAGGCAAAGAAGGGGAGAGGTCCACCTTAGAATCAACATGATGTTGTTCAGGTGGAGGAACTGATTGAATAGTAGACGAGACATTCGGAACCACAGAGGTTGAGAACAACCAAATAGGCAACCAACAATTAACCCAGGAAGGGACAACGTTGCCATATAAGGAGCACCAACATTCCCAAAAGGAGGAAAATGACCAGGATTCCCATCGGAGGGGATTCCTTGGTTGGTGAACTCTGGAAAAGTTGCCATTAATGACTCAAAACCGCACACGGGCTAAAAACCAAGGCACACAATCAAACGGCCAACAAGCAAACTCTAAAAGGGCATGTGATCGCGGGTGATTTATTTTACCACATTGAAACTTAGGAACTTCACCATTTCATGTTTTAAGAGTCGAGAAACGGATGAAAGGTGACTCTATCTCTTTCAGTTTTGAAACAAGCATGAAAGGACAAGCACTTGGTGATATTTTCAAATTTAAGGAGTCAGATAAGATCAAAATGACTGCTCAGGAATGCTAGGCAAAGGGTGTACCAAATAACCGTGAACTGCAATATACACCTTGGTTTCAAAATGAAATAGAAATCAACCAAGGACTTGACGTACGTGCAAGCAATCTCCCCGAATGCTATGTCCGGTGTATCACGGGTATGGGGCGGCAGCCTCAGCTTCCTATGGATAAAGGATAGAAACCTAGTGGGGTCTCCCTACGTGATGGTACGGGGAGCACAAGTCTGTACTAGTGCTGTCTAAAGCCAAGAGGTGAACAACAACTACTAGGTTTAAAGACGCCGGAACAGGTCTCTAGCCTAGACCTCTAAATATTTCGTTAATGTTTCAATGCTGCCTTAGTGTAAATTGAATAAATTTTAATTTTTACCTTCAATTATGTTTCAGTTTTCAGGCCCTAGCGAATGTTATGTCTCAAAATCGCCTAAATGCATGCTACATGCCACAGTATATCATTTCATTCGATGAAAGCTAATTATGAGAGAGTTAAGAGCTTTTCATACAATAACAAAATGACCAGACAACAACCAATGATATCTCTAATGCAGCTAATGGAAACTAAAATCTTTTCTTTCAAAGTTACTAATCACTAATAACACTGAAAAGATTTAATTCACACTAACTAATCCAAAGCAAAAGAGATTTTTTATATTTTCAATGTTTAAGAGAAAAATGCACTAAACAAAATGAAAACTAATGAGACAAGAAACTTGAGAAGTGATAGAAAAAGAGAAGAAACAATCAAATTTCACTCAATGCAAGCACACAATCAGACCTCAAATTGACAAAAATTCCCTCAAATCAAAAGACACCCAAAGACTCAATTCAACCATGTAATCTAGGCCCAAAACGAGACAAAGCGGAATTCGAATGAAGAAGAAGCCAATCACTCAAATAATGCAATAAAATGATAGACAACCACCAAACGAGTGCAGAGAATCAATCACAAAGCTGACTGAACAAACAGAAACCAAAAAACTCCCAAGGGAGGCTCGACGCACAATAGCACCTAGATGCCCTAGGGCTAGAATGTAAAATCGATAGAAAAGGGAAAACAACCAAGGGAAGAAGGTCGTAGTCAGTCAAACAAGGCTCCAGAACACTCAAGCAGTCGAAAAAACAAGACCAAACACCCAGATTAGTCTCAGAAGGCTCAAAACACAGTAAACCCTAGCACCTTACAGAATTGGTGCGACTGTAAGGCTGAAACTAGCACCAAAGTAGAATTGGCGCGAGTAAAACACTGACAACATGCGCCAGTGGGCACGACTGTCACACTGAAAAGCACACCAGCAAAGTTTACTAAGGAAAAATGAAAAATAAGCAATCCAAGAAGCAGACCAGTGATGTTGGAGCTTAAACCAAAAGCCAAAGACATGAAAAGAGCCAGCCAAAAGAGCTGATCAAGCAAGCAAAGTCAAGAATCGATTGAAAGACAAGACAATACTCCAAGTTTTCAGTTCATAAACTAGACCGGAGATTGACTGAAGCAGCATTGATCTACTTTCGCTAATGCAAAGCAAGAGCGTTTCGAAGGCTATATGGCTAACTTCAGGCTCCATCTGTAGTTTATAAAGCAAACAACAAGCTAACTCCCCAGTGGAGTCGCCAATTTGTTGTAGAGGTAAATCCCCTCTGCGGACAGAGGCGATCCCTACTAGCCCAACTCGGGTCTAGCAACAATCGTAACACGCTAAGGTGCAAGTTCCTAATTGCAATAAACCAACTTGCAAAGAAGGCCTACCTCAAGTCCAACGTTGTTGTTTGTAGAGAGGATGACGCTCCCATTTCCTTGCTCCAGCAGATCACAATCCTCTCGCTCACTGCGATCGAACACCTGCACACACAATAAACATGACAAACACAAGCGTAAAACCCGATATATGCAATTATGTATCAGTCAGAGAGAACACAACTCAAGATCATAATGAACAATATGATTGGAACCATAACCAATATTCACTTATCATTAATTCATACAAAGGGAAATACAACCTGGCTCTGACGCTGAAACTTCCTTCGGCGCGTCGTCAGCGAAATACGTCTTGGTAAAGCTTGTTGGGAATGGGGACAAGCCTCTCTCTTCGATTGTCAATCTCCTTGCTACTGATTTGGCTCTATGAGGGCTATCAAGGCTCTTGTAGCATTCTTGGAGATTCTTGGAGACTCTTGGAGGCTCTTGGAGACTAGCTTGCAAAGGGAAATGGAAATCTTATATAGATGGTGGAAGGGGAGTTGGGATCCTTACAATCATGGGATTGGCCCTATCCTCAAGGAAGCTTCCATGAGAGGTGGAAAACTACTTCCTCTACATGGAAATCCGGAGCCAAACGTCCCAACTCAATTTAGAGACCAGTTCAGGAGTTGGTTGGAGTCAATCTTCAGCCATTTATTTTAAAAAAACACCCTTTATTAAGCCTGGCGCGAGTGCGACTCTGAGACAGAGCACCAATTGGCGCACCCTCTTTGAAGAATTTCCCCCATTGGCGCGGGTATAACACTGGCTAGTCGCACCAAGGATGAAAAGGCTATTTTTAGGGTTTTTCACAAGGAGATGTCTTCAGGGGAATGAAATTCCATGTCTAGGGGAATGCCATGAAAGTGTTTTCAGGTTATGTCACTGCTCACAGGTCACGGAATGAGCCCTCCAATGTGCGGGACGGGGAATCGCAGGGACGGTGACAAATTGCTATGCGGTGAACCAGCTTTCACAAGCGATGGTTAAGCCTACCAAGCTCTTTTGGAAGGCAGGCAAGCATGTCCTGAGATATCTCAGGGGCACATCTAAGTATGGTTTATGGTACAGGCAGATGGATGAGGTGAAGTTTCATGGCTTCATAGATGCAGATTGGGCAGGCAACCCAATAGATATAAAGAGCACATCAGGAGGGATTTTCAGTTTCGAATCTACGGAAATTTCTTGGTACAGCAGGAAACAAAGATCTGTGGCACTCAGTTCAGCAAAAGCAAAATACATGGTAGCAATTCAAGCTGCATGTGAGGCTATCTGGATGAGGAAGGTCCTGGTTGGTTTGTTCGGTTCACATTTAGATCCTACAGTGATACATTGTGATAATCAGAGTTGCATTAAACTATCGATTAATCCTGTGTTTCATGATAGATCTAAACATATTGATATCCGGTATCATCATATCAGAGATTATGTGCAGCAAAAGATCATGTTGCTTCAATGCATTCCTACAGAGGATCAGGATGCAGATATTTTGACGAAGGCGCTGACCAGGAGCAAATTCGAATACCATAGAGGCAGGATCGGGGTGAAAGATAATCCCTATATTGTTGAGAGTGAGTGTTGAGATTCAACAATATGATGAGCTTAGTGAAAAGAGTCGCCTTCACTAAGTGGGCCTGTAGGCTATTTTTGGCGCAAGTCTACTTTTAGACTATGTCTATTTTTAGACATGGTGATCATATTTCAGAAGTTGCAGGATGCTATTTGTGGATGGTTGATCAAGTTGGAAAAATAGATGAAATTATATTTTTATAATATTGGGCGAAGTCTATTTATAGATCGTCGATCTAAAAATAGAAGTGTCGATTATTATTAGCTCTTAATAATAATCTGACAATAAACAACAACTTATTCTCTTGGAGCACTTTATTTCAGTATACAGATTTGGAAAATTAGTCGGCTGAAGGAATTATGCAATTCCTAGGGTTTACTAGTGGTTCATTCATGGAAGACTCAGTTAGAACTAAAGTGGAAAATTTATGACAGAGTTGGAAGAGTAGTTCATGGAGTTGTATTCAGTTTAACTCAGTTAAACTCAATTGAGCTAGTTGTATCTAGTCTAACTGAACGATACACTAGTGAGAGTGGAGTGAATTAATTAGTTAATTAATTCACAAATAATAACTCATTAATCAACTGAACAAATATAGCAGTTAACTACAGTGCATGAAAGTTCCAGCAGAGACCCAGTGGAGAGATAGGTGAAAGGGTGAGATAGACTATCCGTTGTGACTACTAGTGATGCATTGATTGCATCTACATATACATTGGAGATGCCAATGATAATTATGCAGCCAAGGAGAGTGGGATTGCATCGAATTGGTCTTTGTAATCAACTTGGATTGCACAGTGGAGGGAGGCTATCAGGTGGCAATAAATCATTGCATGGATTTGCAGATTTCTTCTATGTTAGTGTGTGACGATTTATTGTACTAAGAGCTTGATGTACTATGCTTTGTATGAGATTGTTACATGATCTTCATGATACATAATATATGATAGTTGGGGTTTTCAGCTTTAGGATTTCCCGTTAAACAACTGTGTTATGTGCGATTGTTTTTTATTTATGTTTCACATGTGTTTGCAATTAATTTTCCGCAAAATATTAACAGTGGAATGACTCTGTATTTTGCAAGAAGTTAAATATTGTGAGATCAGGGGAATCTGGATGTATGCATGCTTAGTGTATACTAATTTCTACACGACCCCCTTTGGTTTGGTCCATTCATGGTGGCAGAGGTCAAAGGAAACAATACTTTTGTGCTGGAGAATTTGGAAGGAGACATACTTGAGATGCTTGTCAATGGGCAGTTTCTCAAGCCTTACTTCCAAATATGATAGTGGGCTACAATGGCCCATCGTACATATCCTCAAATTGTATATACTCTTTTTGTTATTTCCGCATAAATTCCTATTTTTTTTTTCTTAAAGCAGCTTGAAATTTTTTCTAACGATGATCCCAGGCAAATTAAGAAGAACACAAGCAAGTGGTATAAGAGTTATTGACACACTTGAGCGAGTGTGTTGTCCCCAATGGAGCCAATGTTGGCTTTTGTTTTGTATGATTGAATAGGGCAGCATGGAGAGTTAAGCGAAGGAAGAGTAGGAATGGCTAAAGGGATGGCGAAGCAGTCCAAGAGTAGAATGGGCGAACACCTCGTAGTCATAAGAGGAAAGAGATGTTTCTACCATTACACTCCTTCACAAAACCCCCGATGTGATAAAACCTTAGCCCATTTTCTCCTCTCCGCTCTAAAACATTTATTTTCACCCACTCACCTTTTTGCATCGGAAAAATCTTTACACTTACACTTTTATTAACTCACCTGCAACATTTCCCCAATTGTGACGTAAATGGGACCCACCTCCATCATCCCACGTCATCCTCCATTTCCCAGTCACTGCACATCGCTCCCTGCGAGGTATAACCCTTACTTTTCGCTGCTCATATCAAACCCATTCCGATTATGATTCATGGGCGGGCCCCACCTCCTTCATGCCATGTCATCCATCGCCCATCACACATTGCTCCCCGCAAGGTATAACTCTTACCTTCCGCTGCTCATATCAAACCCATTCTGATTTCAATCTGCAGGTGAGCCCCACCTCTGCCACTATTCCCTCATCTCCGCTCCCTATCACACATCTGACGGCTCATGATCTATTTCTCACCCCTTCCACCTTCCAAAGGTTAAGGCCGGGGGGGGGTTCGAAATGGTCAAATTTGGAAACTGCCTCTGGTGCTACTTGTCAGCCTTCAGCGATTTTTCACTCCCCCCTCCCCATCCAATACCACAAACTGGATAGGCCCCCCTCCGAAATCTCGTCTCTAGTTTTGCAATTCAAACACAACATGGGTTTTGGTGGGGAAAACACAGTTATGGCGTCTTCAATTTGTCCAAAAACTCCCCACTAAAGAGCTTGGTATGCGCAGCACGACTGTTTGTTTCATTACGGTTAATTTGAATCATGAGAACAAGGGAATGGAGGCCTTCGACAGTAGGTGAAATCAAGTGATGGAAACCAAGCAGCCCCACCTATTCACGATTACTCCTCGCCGACTCATTTTGAGGATTCCAGGATTTGGCCTCCGTGGCCAACTATTTTGTTTCTTTTTACTGTTTGATTGTGATGTTTTGCTGGTGAAATATCGATTTCACCCAATTCTGTTTTGATTTTCTGATTACAGGAGTGACTGATTGATGCACGCTCAGTAAGTTAGTTAGGATATTTTGATTTCACATGTTTGGGCCAATCATGAATGTTTATTCGGTGGTAGACCCTCAAAATACCTCTATATGTAGAGAGTTCAGAGAGGAAAGAAAGGTTCTTAATTTTGGAGAAAATTTTTTGTAGTTCTGTGCGACTATTCTCTTTATGCTCTGAGATGCATATTTGGGAGAGTTGTTTTGAATATAATCCAATATATAACATTGTTTATTTGGATTCCAGATGGAGCAATGAGTAGTATATATCTGTATTCTTTTGTTTCTAAGTAAACTCCTATTTATGTGTAATCATCTTTCAATTATTTTTTGCTTTGATGATTCGTGTAATATATATGCCAGTGGTATGTATTTTTATCCATGAATTCGTGTACATATAATGCTCATGTGTTAAATTTTCTTCGCTCCCTTAATTCGTGCTCCACGAATCTCTGTTGTTGGTCATATTCCACTTGCATCCACTTCTTTTGAGTTCATGGGAGACATATTCTTAAGACTTTTAAGCCTGTCTTTGGTGGTTTCCTCCTCCTCCATTCCTTCTCAACACCTCTGCATATTTTGAAAGCCTCTGCTCATTGTTTCATACTTGGCCCATTTGATAGTCATCCAGCCATACAGCTTCCTAAGCCATCTCGTAGTATAGGGTAATTCACATGAATAAGACTCCAAGGTCTTCATCATTCCTGAACCACCAAAACCATTATTCTCTTTATCCATATTCTTTCAGAGTCACCCTAGAAATTGTCTACATTTAAGCTCTGATTTTAAGATGTCCTAGGCACTAGTCTTTTGCAACTCAAGGCTATCTCTAGGAGCTACAACAGCTCTCATGGAGTAACTTAACGCAATGAGGACCATTGCTTCCTAAGGAGAGAGGAATGGTCCAAGTGGATATCGGTGGTCACCCACACCATCAGTTATTTTAGTTTTTCAGTTTTAGCACAACTTACTATTTTTAGCAGGTTTTCGCGTCCTGAAATTCTGGAGCCATTTGGAGGCCCTAATGATCCAGATGGATATTGGTGGCCACCCACCTATTCCATTTTAACCCCCACCATTGGTTCTTTTAGTTTTTCAGTTTCGACACAACTTACTATTTTTAACAATTTTTCGGGTCCTAAACTTCCGGAGCCGTTTTGGGAAAACTAGGAGCAAGTCCTCAGATATAACTTTCTAATGAGGTATGGTGTATTCCTCGGATATATCTTTCTAACGATGTATGGTTTGCATCAAACGAAGATTGTATGCCAAATTTACGTCCCCGGGAAGTTGAAACACTAATTTACCCAAACGGGGCCCATAGTTTTAGCGCTTCATCTACTAGGGTTAGGTTTTTGGATGTTTAAGGTTTTTCATTGTTTCTCAATAATAAATAGGCTCTCTCGCCTCATTGTAACACAGTTTAGAGGCCTATAGCCACCACACATATTCTCATAGATACGGTACCAGTGCCCTAGCTAGTTTATTTCAATTATGTCTGTAAGCATATTTATGTTATTTGATATTAATGAAATGAAGTATTATTTCCGTTGCATCTCTGTGTTTATGTCTATTTATGTATTTTATTGTGGTCCTGCATAAATCTGGATCAATTGGAGCATTAATAAATAAATTATCCAAAAGAGGGTGGCGACTGTTGGTGTCGGTGCCACTGGGAGCCACACGTTGGTTGTCTGTGATGTTTAGCAATGTGCACTGTTGTCGCAGTCGGCCCTCTTCCAACTCATGCCAAGCCATAGAGTTTAGACTTTGTCATCCCAACTATCCTTTAAATATTACTTTCAATTTTGGATTTGAATTGACAAGTAGTTACACCATTAGAAAAACTCACACAAATTTGGACATGATGGTTAAATTAATAACCATTTCCGCAAGTTTTAAATAAAAGACATTTTTATGACCTAGCATGTCGCTAATCATCAAGAGTTAAAATTTTAGTAATAACTTCGACAACTCATAATTATTCCAAAGAAGTGGTAGGTAGTGTTACAACGTGGTATCAGATCCCAAGTTCAACACTTGGACTAAATGGGCCTTGAAAAATGAATATTCATAGATTAAATTTAAAAATATCTCTTAATTAAAAGTATGTGGACATTTTTTATTTCGTGGGCATCTTCTTACCTATAAAAATCAGCATTAATCCTGCAGAGTTTATGTAATTTGATCTTTCCCAGATCAATTTGGCTTCTACTCTTTTTTATTAGTGAATCAACTACATAAATTCTTTTATTTGTGGATTACATTTAGACTAAGCAACAAATTCCACAAAGTTGCTATTGGGATAAAATTTCATGTAATCCACAATAATCACTTGAATTGATGAAAATACATAACCCTACTATTCTCTTGAACTTGTAATACACAAATGTCAAGTTCCCACGATGTTGTCTTGACATTTACAATGCCTTATTCTCGTCAGAGTTCTAATGAATAATGATTGAGATATTTTTTGCTAGCAATTATTTGTTTGCAAAAAAAATAAAATGGCATATTAGGAGATAATAATAAGAAAAGAAGAAACTACAATATTGGGAAATTGTAGCAGAAAAAGGTAACATGTTAGTCAACAATAAATCTTGATCATAAATGACATCAGTGAGTCATTACCTGGCCACAAGGATATACATGAAGATAGCAAGAGAATGGAGTGCATGAAAAAGAATATTCATAGATCTTGTGGAGTATAAACTCATTAAACTAAATTTAATCCTTGGAATATGAATTTAATCATTCACTTATTATTCAATACTTCTATCCAACATTGAATTGGGATCATTTTACAGTACATTGCAAAAGTGAAATATTCATTATGATCTTGTTTTCTTGGTCTCGAACTAAGTCCTAATTCTGATATTATATTCAAGTAATGAAAATTCAACTCTACCTTAAGAGTATGATGAGGATTGTATATGCACTTTTTGTATTATTATTCAAAAGAATAATTGTTATGAAATTGTGTCATGGTATGCAACAAATGCTAACCGTCATTGTTTGGAATTTTCTCTATGGCTTTAAAGAGAGAACCATGATAGCAATCTAACAATTCATTTTTTGTTCTAGATCTCACTTTCTTTAAAATAAAATTAATTATTTTACTATGACAAGGACTGAACAAGTCTTTAAATTCATCCTCATAAGTATATGTATGCTTACTAGATGTCCTTTTTATTCAACTGACATGGGTGTTAGATGTATCAATAATGCCATATCGACATGCCTCATATCAACATACATAGGGTTTGCATAATAAGGTAATGATCTGATATGTTGATACTTGACATGGCTGACAATTGCGTATGTGTGACATATAAGAGAAGGAAGACCAATACAAATTCTAGATGCCGAAAATAACAACCAACAGTGCAGAAAGAGATGATGGAGCAACCCCTCAAGCTCTCTAATATGAATAAAAGTCCTCTTGAATTGCTTTTAAGGATTTTTGGAACCTTGAATTTGTTGAATGTCTTTGGACAAACAATATCTCAGGTTTTGTCCATGTACTAAGTTCTGTTACCGAAGTGAATCTGGCATGTTCAATGTGTTGTGTAGTCATTTGTTTATTACCCTTAACTACATGTTTTGTGTTTTGGTTTACTGTGAGCATGTCATTCTTTTTTTTATTGTCATTTTTTACTGTCATGGAATTTTTAGTTTCAATTCTTTATTATTGCCTTCTTTATTTGTCTTGATCTAGTATATTAGGTGTTAGAAAAGGGAAGAAAAATAGGCTCATGAAGAAGAGTTGAATAAAACCAATCAAATGTACAAGACCCTCAATAAACCCTATGCACAAGATAAGTTGCAGTAGAGGCCAGAAGAAGTTAATGGATAAGCCAAGCTGACTTGGTTGAATCCACTTGAATAAATAGACAGTGACATTTCAACTATAAAATTAGCACAAGAAGGAATTTTTCCTAAATACTAACACTACTTGGCATATATATATGTGTTTTACATTTCATGGATATGTTAATTATGAGATTTATGTATTATGATGCCATTTCATATGACAAGTAATTTGTTGAAAGCCATCATAGAAATGGATGACTAATTAATCTTTTAAATATAATGGCTATGGTGTGCTTGGGGTAGCTTGATAAGGTCACCTAGTAATACTCCCTGTCATGTAAGGGACCCATCAAGCAAGGGTGAACTCTTGTTATTCTACTCATATGCTTATGACCTTGTTGTACTCATGTTTATATTATGTTTAGACAAGGAAATGTTGAATGTTGTATCAAACGAATATACTAATAGCTAACTGGATTCCTTGGTCAAATCACAAAGCACATATGGCACTTAGTACTATCTTGGGCTAAGAAACCACTCAATTATTATAGTTCGGCTATTACCACCACCAAAGTGCTATCTAGCTACTTATATAATTGTTGAACAATAACACATATCTTATTGGAGGTGTGAAGATAATGGAGGTGTGGTAGTAAATGATATTCATGTCAATAGTAGACAACCTTGATGGTAGATGCACACGCTCACTCGGAGGTGAGCGAAAGGGGGGGATTATTTGTAGTTGTAAAAAAACTTAAAAGTGTACCTAGAGTAGTATAATCGACACATAGTACTTTCCTTGGGGTTGATAAACCACTTAGTGAACCAAATTTAAATATAGGTTTGGCCAAAGATTGCATGGAGCATGAACACCATCGAGTGCTTCATTGGTTTGATAAACCACTCAGTTCTTACAAAGCTAAGGAAGCAAGAGTAACTATAGAGATAAGTATCAACCATCGATTTAGAGAAATTTCTTATTAAGTTATGATTTAATATGTTTTAATTTTTTTTATGATTAATATTATAAGAATTGTGTGCTTGGGATGTAGGAGAAATTTTGAACTATCCAACACAATTCTATGAGGTTGATTGCAAAGAAAAACAATATCAGCATGATAACATCAGAGTACACAGTGGAAGCATGATAGATTTTAAGACCCTAATAAATAGGTCATTGCAATGACACTGGAAATCCATGATGTGCATTGATCGCCATGATATGCCAAGACCATGTGTTGTGTTAATAAAATAAGCTAGAGGGATGCCTTAGCTGTAAAGACTCTTCTTATGTGAGGAAGCCTTGCCAAGGGATGGATCCAATGAGGGATTTATGAAGCAAATAAGGGGATGTCTGAACCTGAAAGGTGTGTGATTTCAAGAAAGGAGAAACCAAAATAAATTGATTTTCCAAGAAGTCATGGGCATACTCAATAGGATTAGGCATGCATTGGGTATGTTACAGGAATTAATGAGATGAATTTTTTCCTTTGAATACATTGAATGACATGGATGGACTGAAAAATTCAAGGCATAGCAGTTGTCATTGATGTAAGGAATCATAGCTATATGGTTCAGTTACCTCGATTCCCTATTATAGAACATGGAGGATGATGTTCCTTTAAGGGGGTAGAGTTTGTAACACCCCTTGTCTACCATACTATTTTAAATGGAGTAGTGACAACCACACCAACTATTGAATTCTCAGTCAAGTATCGAATTCTCTGCAACTATTAAAAGTCAATCCCTATTCTAACTAATGTGACTTTACCACCCCTACATTAATATGATCCTTATAAACATTTTTTTATGATCAAGCTATGTGTGGAGTAAATTAATTACGGATTAGTAATTTAAGTAAAATACAATTTATTAAATAGTTCAATTAATAATTAACTATAATAACAAATTGATTATAAATAATTTATTTTAAATTATATTTTAATCACAATTAATTATTGATTGTGCCGAGAGCTAAAAATTTAATGTCTGCCCATAAAAAAAACTTTAAATAATTGTATAAATAAACAATTACAAATCTATTTAATGTCCGCTCAAAAAAACTTTAAATAATTGTATAAATAAACAATTACAAATCTATTTAATGTCCGCTTATAAAAAACTTTAAATAATTGTATAAATAAACAATTACAAATCTATTAACCCAATAGGGTTATAAAAATATAAATAAAGTGGAGATATGGTAAATAAATAAAACCTATTTTTATACTTGCTCCAAAAATATGGTAAATAAATATAAATATAAATAAATTGGATGTATGGTAAATAAATAAAATCTCTTTTTACACTTACTCAAGAGGTATGGTAAATAAATAAAAATATAAATAGACTAGAGGTATGGTAAATAAATAAAACCTATTTTTATATTTACTGCATAACCCTCTTTATATCTACGAGGTATGGTTTTTTTAGGTGAAGCCTATGGGCCAAATGCAGTATTTATAAAAGAGGTATGGTAAATAAATAAATATAAAATATGTATAAAGAGGTATGGTAAAACGGTGAACAGATACTGGATTATTATTCCTGTACATTATATTTTCATATTTTTGTTAGAGATTAGAAACTATGCTAGATATACTCATTGATTTGCAACCTACATGCCTCCTTAGTTGAGAATTACAAAATCATGCACTATGATGGTATTATATGTAAAATGTAACATGTAATTTTTCTTTTTACTGAATGAAAAATTAAGACTTTTTTCGTGGGAAAAAAAGCGGTATGGTAAATACATAAAAATATATCAAACTTGATTAGAAATCAACATCTAAGTATATACCAAGCCTATGGGCCAAAGACCATGGTAAATAAATATAAATATAAATAAACCAGAGTTATGGTAAAAAATAAAAACTATTTTTATATTTACTCAATACTCATCTTTACACATATGAACACTCAGAAAAGAGGTTTTATTTAGCTGAAGCCTACGGAAATATCGTGGGCCAAATTATTATTAATACCATGCAAAAAATATTATTAACCCTAATATTAATATCAAAAGATTATTATTATTATTATTTTTATTAAACCTAATATTCATATTAATATATTATAATATTAATATTATTAAATTTAATAACTTTGGATTAATACAATATTAATTTTGTTATATTATAATATATATTAATATATCATGATATATATTAACTCTAGATAAATATGGGAGGGAAGAACAAAGACATAGTCATAAAGGTGGAAAGAAGGGGAGTCACCAGGGAGAGATGAAGATAAACTGAAGGGGAGGGGAGACGAGAAATGAAGAGAGAGAGGGGGAGAGGAGTGAGAGAGGTAGAGAAGGGTAAGAGAGGGAGAGGGTGGAGTGTAAAAACTCTGGTAAAACTGATAAATATATATTATTAATGATGAAAAGATGAGATAAGAGATGATTACAATGAGGGATCGCCTAGACTTTAAATAGCCTCAAGGTGTCCCTTGGTGAAGAGGCATGATCTTTGATCATGCCTTTTCAGTTAATAACCTAAGATAACTAATCTAACTAATAATTAATAAAATATTCATAACATTGCCCCTCTCTTAAAGATGCTTTGTCCTCAAAGCATACGTAATGATGGACAATGTTGACGAATGTCTGGTTTCCTCAGGCGATGAGCTCTTGCGTCCCATATTTTAAAAAGATCGTGAAGTAGCTTCTCAAGCTCCATCTGTTGGTGATGTGGATAGTAAAACGATCTGATATCGACAGAGTTGGATACTGTCTTGACTTCTATTGGATGTTTGATTTTCCTATCAGAAGGCACCTTTATGGGTAAATCTTGGAATACTTTTTCATGTTTCCCAGCTAATCCTTGTTCTTCTAGTGATTTTTTGTGATTCCTTTTTAGAGTTAGAGGTAAGTTACCAACAATTATTGTCCGATGTAACTTCTCCTCATCATCACATGCTTCACTCTTAACAACCATATCTGCTTCATCACCGAAGGCCTCAACAGCTTCTGTCGTTATATCAGTGGCTTCGGATGTGTTTGTCGCTTCATATGTTTCGTCCAAGTCTGGGAATGGAACATTTTGCTGTTTACAAACATCTGTATCTTCTTGGTGATGTGGGAAATCAGCTTTTTCCAGCTGCTCTTCTGAGTTCCCTGAATCTGTGGCATTGTTTTGTTGAGATTGTTCCCTGTCAGGAGAGATCAGGGATTGTGTCTGACTTAACTTATCTATTTTATCATCTAACTTATTGCAGAGTTCTGACATCCTGTTCATTGCTTTGCTAAACTCTTCTATGGCCTCCCTTCGTTTTAGCTTTGCTAAGCTTTTGATCTGATCAATTGTCATCGTAGATAAAAACATACTGAACAGATATGAGGTGAGAAATACTCTTTTGCCAGTTTTTCTTTTCTCCTTTTTTTTTTTTAAATTAATTAATTAATTAATATTTAATTAATTAATTAATAAAAAAAAAAATTAAATTAATTAATTAATTAATATTTTTTTTGTAAACTATATAATTATTTTATATATATATATAATTTTTAATTAAAAATTATATAATATATAATTTAATTATATAATAATTTTTTTTTTTTAATAACTAATTTTTATATAAATTTAATTTTGAATTAAAGTTTATATAAAAATTAAATTATAATCATATATATATATATATATTTATTATATATATGACTATCCGACCATAGAATACCCGTCCGCTTTAAAAACGATATCACAGCCCTGTTCTTTTAACAAACGAGACGTATCACGAGACGTATAACCGTATGCTGTACCCGTATTTTTAAACGTTGTAGCGTATCTTTTTTTAAAACGTTGTATGTATATTTAGAACGTTGTATCGTAATTTATTTATTTTTTTAAAACGTCGTAGCGTATAATTAAAATGCTGTAGCGAAATTTTAAAACGCTGTACTGTATGATTAAACGCTGTGTCGTTTATTTAATCGGTGTATCGAATATTCAAATGGCGTATCGTATATGCTGTATCGTATCCGTGGGTACCCTGTATCGTATATTCAACGCTGTGTTGTTTATTTAAATGGTGTATCGAATATTCAAATGCCCTATCGTTTAACGCAAGCACCCCCCCACCGAAACTGCTGCCACGTAATGGGTACAGCGGCAGAGAATATTAAATATTACCACGTAAACTTCTTCCTTGAACATTAACCAGATTGACTTCGATCGACGCGTCAACTGAGGAGCGGGCAACAACTGAATCACCGTATGGTCACAATGTTTGGATAAGTACGCGGTTGGCTCAGAAAATAGTAAAACGACGGAGAAGTGGACGACGTTATAGGGATGCAGAGGGGTGGAGAAGCGGACGACGTGACAAGGATGCGGATGGGCGGAAAACAAATGACGTGACAGGGATTTGGAGGCGGAAGGAATAGTGCGACGGTCGGAAACAATGTGTCAACAATGCAACGGTGAGAACAAGATAGAGGAATAGTGAGACGAATAGAACGAGACAGGGGAGCTGGTGGCTAGGGAGAAAGATGATGAGGGTGGAGTTGTAACAGACTGCACAATGGGGCTGGGTAAAATGCAGAGTGGGAGTGAGGGACAGATCGGATATGAGAGTAGATGACTACAATTTCCCTTTTAAAACTAACTGTCCCAAGCCTTGAAAAAAATCTGCAATTCTGAAATTTGCAGTTCTGGAATTCTGTAATTCCTGGGTGATCACACAGATCCGAAGAGCGATGGCTCCGATACCAATGGAGTGTAAAAACTCTGGTAAAACTGATAAATATATATTATTAATGATGAAAAGATGAGATAAGAGATGATTACAATGAGGGATCGCCTAGACGTTAAATAGCCTCAAGGTGTCCCTTGGTGAAGAGGCATGATCTTTGATCATACCTTTTCAGTTAATAACCTAAGATAACTAATCTAACTAATAATTAATAAAATATTCATAACAGAGGGAGACACAAAGATGGAGGGGGGAGAGAGAAGGAGAGAGGGAGGAATATAATGAGAGGATTGGAGGGAAAAGAGAGAGAGAGAGAGAGGCATGTAGGAGAGAAAGGGAGAGAGGGGAAGGATGAGAGAGAGGAGGAGAGATGGAGGGATATAGAGATGGAGTTGGAGGGGGAGAGAGGGAGGGAAGATTAAATACATAGAGTGAGAAGTGGAGAGAGAGAGGAGTGACATGGGAGAGATGGAGAGAGTGTGTGTATGTTTAGGGGTGAGATAAAGAGACAAATAAGGGGAGGTGGAGAGGAGAGGAGAGAGGAGGAGAGAGGGAGGGATATAGTAACAGAGAGAGAGAGAGAGAGAGATGGGGGAAGATAGAGGATTGGAAGGAATAGAGAGAGAGAGAGAGAGAGAGAGAGAGAGAGAGAGAGAGTGATGGGGGAAGAGAGATGGAGGTAGGAGAGAAAGGGAGAGAGAGGATGTAATATTCCTAATTAGCCCAAGCTAATAGGAATATTTCATTTTGATTTGATTTTCTTAATTAATGAATAAAATGTGAAGGAGAACATGTAAACTCCTAAAAACATCAAAATAAATCAAATGTTGAATGTGAACAGAGGCAAATCATGGTTGTTTCAATAAAATACCCTTATAATGTGAAAGGGGATTATCACAGTAGCTGGATTTTTCACTTATGGGTGTGAACAAGGACAAATGGATGAGGACATAGTCAAGTTTGACTAAGTCAACATGCATGCATGGAGAAGAAGAGAACATCAATAAAACCAGTTCAGTGTGAACAAGGATCAGCATAGGTAGACATTTGTGAGCTGGATTGATTGCACTTGCAGGTGTGAATGGGTTTGAGCTATGAGACTGTTTCAACCTTGACCAAATCACAGCACTGTCTAGATACAATATACCTCATGGAGGGATAGCGCAGTTCTAGAAGGAGGCCCTCATGTGAAAAGGGATAATTCATCAATCTGGTTTAGGGTTTGCCAAAGCTCTCATCTTATAAAAGGAAGGGGAAGGATCAAGATAAGGTTGTTCATGATATTATATTTTCAGAGTATATTGTCTGCTTAGACATATCTCATTCTCTTGGTTGTTTAGCAAAGAATTGTGAGGATTTCCTGTTTAGGGATTCTCTCTCCTTCCATTGAGTAGCTCTTGGAGGGCATTGTACTACTCTTCCACTATCAGGAATTTGGCCAAGATCCATTTCCCTTAGACAATGTAAATCCTACTGTGATTTACTTGTTTTAGTGAGCTGCAGCAAGTGGAGACTAGATCTGCTCAGATCTAGCTTGTATTGGTGGCTCTTCTCAGTGAGTGTGTCATTTAACCTCCTGGAAGAGTGCATATGAGGTTTGAGCTTCAGATTTTAGATCTTGGCATGTGGCCAATATATTCCCAGTGCAGTTATTTGCAGAGACTACGTTATTCTATTCAATGTTGCAGTAGTATGGTTTATCCCCTTGCTTTTGAGCTTATTCCTTGGAGGAAGGGCCAACCCTTCTCATGGAAAGCTTTGTATTTCATTCTTATCCTGATTATTTTATTTTTCAGCTACATGTATTCAGAGCTGCAGTAAACTGCATTTTCCAGATCTAGATCTGCAGATCTGCTATTTTGTATATTGTGCTTCCATGAAACCCTTGCTGGGTCATTCCAATAATGTGTAAAAGAGGCTTTCCTCTAATTTTCTCCACGATCTGATGTAATACACTCCATTTATGTTGTTTCTCATTATTTTCTGCATAAACCCTCAGAAAATCACGCTGCATAAGCTTCAGTAATTTTTTCATACCACAAGTCACGGGGATTGGGTGTTTTTAAGCCATATCGGGAGTGGGAGAACATTTTAACATAGCTAGAGTCTTTTTTTTTGTTGAAATTTTGTATGTAAGTCTCTTATGACCTAAGTTACAAGATCCCACCGTCACTTGCCCTTATTTTTATGCACATATATGAAATTAAGCTTTTTAGGGCATAAATATTTGTTTTTCCCCATATTTTGGATCATGAATCAGAATATAGTTTTTGTTGTAGTTCTTGTTAGTGTCGGTATCTTCATCCCTCCGTCAGTGATCAAAATTCTCTTGTTGCATTGCATATTAGGTGTCTCACTCAGTTAGCTGCATTCCATTAGGAGCATGGATCATCTGACGGTAGTGGCTTTTTATACATTTTCCCTCATGTCCTTTACCTGCTGGCCCATTTCCTTTCATTAATATCATCTACAGTCACTTTTTGTCTTATAATTTGCAAAGAGTCATTTTTAGGGTTTCAGTTTCATTAGGTCTAGGGTTTCATCAATAAGGTCTTCAAAATGCCCAATAATAATCAGCAGGCGCATGAGGAGTTTGAATAAAGTTCCAATGCTAAATAAATTTCATCATCATATGCCTAGAAATGCATTTTTCCTCAAAACTCTGTTTTGAAGAAAAATAGAGTATTTTATCTTTTTTATGTATAAATTTAATGTAATTTCAAGTTGTCTCATTTGTAAGAAATTTCAAAGGCAAACCTGGTCACCTTGTCAAACTTCAACAACCCTGCAAAGAAAACAAAAAGCAAATCATTCAGTTAATTAGAGGCAAAATGAAGAAAACTGCCTAAAACAGAGTTTAAAAAAGAGTTTCGAAGGTAACATTGTAAAAGTGGGTTTTTGGAATGAAAAATTAAAGCCTTTTGTATATAAATCATTTTTCATGTTGCAAAGGGCTCATTTGCATTCCAAGAAGAAAGAGTGAGCAAAGGAGAGCCATGATTGGAGAAAGGGTGCAGTTTGAAGGGAAATTGGAAAGTTTCAGGTGCGCAGCGCATTGGCTGAGTGGCACAGCGCATATAACCAGCGCGACGCATTGGGTCGGCCTCCATAGTGATGAAAATACACAGGCGCGATGCACAGAGCCGGCGCGGCGCGTAGGGCCGCAAATCATTTTCACCACGGTTTTGTTCAAAACTTCAAATCTTCTCAGTCTCCTTCGGTCTAAAGTAAGTCATAAAATCTACAAATGCCAATGAACATGTGTTTTATGATTCTTATGAGGATTTGATAAAAAAATTCAAACCCTATTTCCTTGCTCAAGAAATGTTTCCTTAGGGTTTATACATTGGTTTTTTGTGCCCATCACTCCCTCACTTTTTATTTCCTCATTGTTTTTCTAGTTCCATCAACCCATTTCCCTATCCCCCATATCCCTAAATTCATTTACTCCTATCCCATATTCCCATTATCCCAAATCCTAGCTACAAAAATTCCAAAACCCTAATTACTATCCCAAAGCCTAGAGACTGTCCCTAAAACCCTTTAATTCCCCAAATTCCAATTTTCAACATCCCAAAATTCCCCTTACCCTCTCCCTTCATAGTCCCTCACACAGTTTCATATACTTGGCAGCAAAAAACCAAAGACACCTAAAACTCTTCATACTCATCTAAGACAACACAAAGTTTGGCAAAAATGGAGTCAGATTCCTCTTATGACAGAGATGAAGAAACACACAAAGACTCTCAAACCGAAGTACATGCACCAAGGAGACCTCACAAGAGTGGTAAACATGTACGGGAATAGCCTACTTCACTTGCTGAGCTCCAGGCCTACCCCCTTGCTATCACATGTTTTCAACAGCAGTCTTGTTATCAATTTTGTGAGATGGTTGCTAGAGTCCAGTACCATCATGAGTTGGCCAGATTGTTCGTGCTTCATTTACATAATGGCCAAGTCACTCTTGCATATGTGACATTCACCTTGACACCTGAGTCTAGCTCTCTAGCAACCGGTATTCCAAATTTCGGAGAGCAATGGAACAAAAGGTAGCAAGTTGACAGGGAAAACTATGAGCCATACATCAAGCCTAGTTTTTTCAGACAACTAAGCAGAGTTTTTTCCCTTTCGGTACCTAAAAGATTCATACGCTCCTTTGATGAAACTCATTATCAAATATTTCAGCTGTGAGGGCCGGTTTTCTCGCTTATATGCCTATCACATCTGATTGTTGATGCATTTTACCAGGGTGAGAATGATGAATCTCCCCTACTTCATGTGCCAAAATATTGAGAAGATGACCACCCTAGTGTAAAAGAAAACTCTTGAGCAGTAGTATAACAGTATTTATCACTTTGCACTCATCAAAATTGTGGTTATGCATCAGCTTGGTTTGCAGGATATTTCATGGGAGGATTTCATTTCTCATGAGTTCTTCACAGCTCCTCAGGAACCTCCGGAAGCTTTCCATGAGACAGGTGAACCTTCATACCAGCAGGAGGGTCATGAGACACAGACCACTAGTGTGCCGGTGTTTGTCACCTATCAAAAGGGCACTAGAAGGTTGTTTGCAGCATCCAAGCGAGTATTATCTCCACCTGGAGTGGAAGGGGTCTCGCTTCCTTCATCAGCAGTACAGGTTCAGGACAAGGGTAAGAAGCCAATACATGATGAGGGGCCTTCAGGAGAGCAGGATACGGATTTCATCCTCATTCAGGATGATGACACTGATTTGGGCCCACAAAGCTTAAATTTCAGGGAGATCATTCAGGAGAAGAAGGCAGAGATAAGTGCTTTGTCCCTCAAACTAGAAAGATCCCAGTGGATAATCAAATACCTTGAGTAGAGAAACAAATAGCTAGAGGTTCAGCAAACCATCAAGTTAGAGCTGCAAAACATACGTGAGAACCGGCAAGCTGCCAAAAGGAGCAAAACCGAGATGACATCACTTGAGCAGGAGATTGAGGCTGATCATGAAACCTGGCTTGAAAGGGTAAATATTCATTTGGAAAATCTGTTGGAGAAATCTAATAAGGAAAAGAACATGTTAAGGCACATGGCCAACCATTATTGGGCGAGAAATCATGTTTGCAAAGAAAGGATCAAAATTTTGAAGGCCAAGTTGAAGAAGGCCTCAAAGCGTCGGAAAAGGCATGATAGACTTCAAATCTTGGGCGAGGATTCCTTGGCCCAGCGTAGCACATAATGGAGGACACTTAGCCCAAATTTCAAAAAAATTGGGACACTTTTTGCATTTTTGAAAATTTTGGCCTAAAAACAGACTTTTCTGCTCTATGCACCGCGTCACTTGGCGCGCGCTTTTGATAGGGGGCTCCTTTTGATGCAAAATCTACATTTTTGGATTTTTCATGGAAAAATATGCATTCCTACCTATGGCCAAGAAATTTTGACAGGTTTTGGGCTTCCAGAAGGGTCAAAAACACCCCAAAAATAACCTTTCTGCCCCTATTTTGACACACAGGAAGCAGTGTTGGGAGAAATCAGTTTTGGAGGGGAAAATGAAGGCCAAATTCAGAAATTCCACTTGTGTTGGAAATTAGACAGGTAGAAATTTTCAACAAGCCCACTTGGGGCAAATTTGGACACCAGGAAGGCCTCCAAAATCAGCTGCAAACTGGTGCGACGCATAGAGAAATCAGGCGCGGCGCATAGGAGGATTTTGCTCATTTTTGACTCAGTAACTCTGTTTTTCGCCTAGTTTTTGACAGTTTGACTTTCTTACTTCTAAATGTCAAAATCATGATGTAATTTTATGTAATTTTATGGATATTGATGTAATTTTGTTAATTTTTCACTCATAGAAGTAATTTCATCCATCAAAAGGTGAATTGCAACTAAATGAATCAGTTTCCTAGTTTATAGAGGCAAGTTGTTCCACTACCTACTATCTAATTCTCAGTTTAAATTTTGTTGAAACAGCTCCTAAACTTGTGAGCTCGACCCCTAGAGGCTGGGATGAGTGGTTTTTTGTCTATATCTTGTGGCTTTTCAGTCATTAGCATGGTTGGACATTTGGGATTGCTTTGAGTATCATTGTACATCATCTCTGCATTTTGGCAAAGGAATAGACCAGGGTTTGTAGCACTCTATGGGATTCATGTGGTACTTTTCTTTGATAATGTGTTTCTCTCTGTAAATGTAAGTCTACTGGTGTTTTATGTATACCACTTTCTCTCTTATGTCTTCTTAAGTTAAACAAACAAGGATAAAGGTAGAATTCATTAAAATTTGCAGTGCTCTACCTAGGGTTTGTTTAATTTTCTATGTTTTCAGCTGTTTGAAGACGATCCCTGAAGGCTTCTTGCCCTCTTCAACTCCTCACCTGTCTAATCTCTCCATTTCATTCAAAATTAAAGTGTCAAATCAATTTCCTACCTTGCCCCATTCATATCTCTGTAAAACTGAGCCTCATTCCCCAGACCCAAAATCTGTCTTTCCATTTGATCCAACAAAACACCCTTAAAATCAAATCAAACTCTTTTGCATATATACCTAGCCTAAAATTAGTCTTCATTAAATTCATCTCAAACCTCATTTATCATTTTTTGTGAGATTGACAAGGAGAGATCCCTCTCCCGATCTGGTAGGGCTAGCTACAAGGTTAAGCGTGGTTTGATGTTACCCTAGACTCTGCCTTTCTCAGCCTGAGGTAGATTTAGGCCATAACAGTTCTGATTGAAGGATATGTGTTTTAACACATCATATGAGCTTATTTGACGCTGCATATCCATTATTGTACTTATATATTGCTGCAGTCCCTCATTGGGAACTTTCTCAAGGCAACTAGGTGCAGGAGACCTATATAACCCACCTAGAAAGATTTCTTTCTGATATCCTCTTGGATTTAGGACTTAGATACTTAGATCTAAGGGATCCAAGTGCTAATTTCAAGATCTGTAGCATCCATCCCTGAAAAATGTGTTTTTCAGGCATGCCTTGCTAGCTGTTCCAGATTTGGAATATTATAGAGGAAAGATGTGAGAGAGAGGAGGAGAGTGATGGGGGGGGGGAGGGCAGTAGGAGAGAACTTGAGAGAGAGGAAGGATGGGAGAGAGGACTTGAGAGATAGGAGGAGAGAGGGATGGATAGAGAGATGGAGTTGGAGGGGGACAGAGGGAGGGAAGAAGAAAGACATAGAGAGTGAAAAGTGAAGAGAGAGAGGGAGTGACAAGGGATAGATGTAGAGAGAGTGTATATGTTTGGGGTGATATAAAGAGAAAAAAAAAGAGATATGGAGAGAAGTGGGGAGATAATGCAAGAGGGATGGATATAGTAACAGAGTTGGAGGGTGAAGAGAGAGAGCAAGAGAGAGAGAGAGACTAGTGGGACAGAAAGGGAGAGATAGGAAGGAAGAGAGAGGATTTGATATAGTGAAGAGATGAAGGGAAATATTTATAGAGTTTGAGGGGGAAAGAGAGGGGGGTAAGAAGAAAAACATAGAGAGAGGGAGTGATAAGGTATAGGGAGAGAGAGGGAGAGAGGATAGCAGGAGGAAATAAAGATAGAAGTGGGGGAGAGGGAGAGAAGGGGAATATAGAGATATAGATGGAAGGTGAAGAGAGGGAAGAAGAGAGAGATGGATAGATGGAGGGAGGGACATAGAGATTGATAGATATGGTGTGGGATATTATGTGTGTTTGGGGGGGTTTGAGATAAAGAGACAAACAAGGAGAGATTGAGGGAGATATAGATATAGATGGATGGGGGAGAGAGCGAAATATTCCTTGCACTAGATGCCTTGATTTCAGTATAGATGGTGATTTCTAATCTTATTTGATTTCTTGCACTAGATGCATTGATTTCAGTGTAGATGGTGATTTCTAATCCTATTTGATTTCTTGCACTAGATGCATTGATTTTAGTGTAGATAGTGATTTATAATCCTATTTTATTGTTTGCACTAGATGCATTAATTTTAGTGTAGATATTGATTTCTAATGATATTTGATTGTTTGCATGAGATGCATTGATTTCAATGTAGATGATTTATAATCATATTTGATTTCTTGCGCTAAATGCATTGATTTCAGTGTAGATGGTAATTTCTAATCCTAGTTGATTGCTTGCACTACATGCATTGATTTCAATGTAGATGTTCATTTCTAATTATAATTTAGATTGCTTGTAGTAGATGCATTGATTTCAGTGTAGATTATTTCTAATCCTATTTGATTGCTTGCACTAAATGCATTAATTTGAGTGTAGATGGTGATTTCTAATCCTATTTTATTTATTGCACTAAATCAATTGATTTCAAGGTAGATGTTTATCTCTAATCATATTTTCTTACTTGAACTAGATGCATTGATTTGCGTGTAAATGTTGATTTCTAATCGTATTTGGATACTTGCATTAGATGCATTGGTTTCAGTATAGAAGTTGTTTTTTAATCTTATTTGATTGTTTTCATTAGATGCATTGAATTCAGTGTAGATGTTGATTTATAATTTGATGTAATTGGATGTATGATAGTACATTAATTTTAAAGTAATTGGATTAAGAATTTGCATTGATTTCAGTGTAAGCACAAAAAATTATTTACAATGTACATTGATTTTTGTGTTATAGTAATTCAACCTATTAATATTGGAGAGAAAGAGAGACAAGGTATGATGTTTACTACAACAACTCAAGCTAAATATTTAAATGGTTTACAATATGAAAATATGACAAATCTAACAAGGGTGACAATAAGAAGAGTAGAAGAAAATAGTTTGAGATTGATCACAATGAAGACTATTTATAATTGACAACATTCTTATTATTCACATTTTCTATCATTCAACACTATTATTGTCAATTTGCATTTAAAATTTGTATTTCATATTTTTTCATCATTAAAGTTATTAACAATATTTATCATCTCAACAAAACTAAGGTAACTAAGAAAATTCAAAATTAAAATGACGAGGTTAATCTTAGATATATTTAGCATATTTAAAATGATTATATTAATATTGGATATATTTACATATTATTGATAAAAAAATTCATATCTTTGATAGATTTTCCTTGGCCGCACATGACTGAAACCAATCTAGATCCATCTTAACTCTGGATCTATCAAGCACCCAGAGGGATCAAATCTCTTGAGGTGCAAGCCTTTCCTCAAGTTTTGCACCCAACAAAGAGGTTTTCACCTCGAGAGATTTGATCCCTCTCGGCGCTTGATAGATCCGGAGTTAAGATTGATCTTGGCTGGTTATAATTCATAGTGATAATTCTAAATACCATCACGTCCAAATTAAATATCAATCTTGTGGCTAACACCAATTAAAATTGAACATTAATTTCATCGTTGTGCAACCTGAAATGATTTTATTCTTATGGAGTGAAGATGTAACTTGGCCAATACGAAAACGTGAAGAGTCGCTTGGGAATGGTTTAAATATCTAAGCGAGGGAACACAAGGGGTGCCTTTCCCTACTTTGGTTAACCATCCAATGCTCAAGAGCCCCCGATTATGCTTCCTTAGTCACCTGTAACTTCTTCATACCCCAAATCTAGCTCAAGGGTGATCAAATGCAAGAAAATTCACAATGCAACTAATCAGTGGTTGGGAGGCGAGCATAATTCTCTCCTACAGTTTCCTGGTAAATTAAACAGATAAGTAACATTGCCTAAACATTGTATCTGAATATTGAGCTCTCACATTATCAACTCTATTTGAGATGTTGTGTGAACTATGTTTGATGTTTATGTTTAAAATAACTGAACGTGATGATTTTTATTTTAACGAGAACTCAATTTTTATAAATTGGAACCAAGAATACAATAATAAATACCCAAGATTCACTGGTTTTCATTTTGTAACATAACTAACAACATAATTTATGAACTTGGCTTGATTCACATACGTATTAACATTATTCACAATGTTCTTCTTTCAATTATTTAAACCAATGTATATGGTTGGTGTGCATGTGGTGAATTCTGTATAAATTTATGATTTCTTGAGCATTCAACGGAGTTAGTGTGGAGTCCTCACTCTCTAGTGTGAGCGACTTCATTTACGAGCTATTGAGCAATAATCATGACTACGTATAGGTATATATTATTAAGAATTCTAATGAAGCCTATTAAAATTTCAAGATCCTATATCATGCATGTGCTTTAGTTTTTGGGTTGTTGAAAGATACAAAAATATATGTGAAATCTTCCATGAGCTCATAGAAGCATAACAATCAAATTTGGAAATGAAATACCTATACACAACCAGACTCTATCCCACCTATCCCACCTGAATCAAACACTATTTGATCATTTTGTTTCGTTGAAAGGCTAATGGATAATAATAAATATATAGATATATATACCATCCCTCCACTCACTTGTGGATAAATTTTAGAGATTGTGGATAAAGTTTAGAGATTATTTACGTCATTTTAAGTAGTTCATAACCCAATCAATGAATATGGGTAAGATACTATTGATGAACCCATGTCGAAACATGCCATACCATATGTCATATTAGGCTGAGAATCAACTTCTATTAGTGATTGGAAGTAGTGACTGATACCTCGAATAGTGGGTGTAGAGTACAGTTGTTGTTTTGCATTCAATAGGGTTGGTATTAGTGGAGTTGATAAGTGGGAGGGCATGGGTTCAATTTAAAGATCTAAAGAATCAACCAGGAGCTGGAAGCTGATATGAGTAAAGTCTTCACCTAGCTTCTATGAAAATCGTCAGAATCCCATCAATTAGATACACATAATGGGGTGGTCACCTAACTAATAGGAAACAAGGAGGTAATCAATGGACTTTTGGGAAAAAGGAGAAAGATGATTGATATATGAAAATCAGAGACATCTTAATATGTGTAGTGTGGCAATGGAAACTAATTTTCCAACTATTGTTACCCATGGGCACGTCAAGAAATTGGTCATCTTCCTCCCTGTCACATTATTTTGGAGGAAGTTTAATAGTGTCAACTCATCTCGTTCATTTATGCTTTGAAAAAGTATAATCATCTAACATCCACATTACCCAGAAAAAATTCAATAGAAATCATATAAGACATGTGTCCATTAAACCTCTATCAATGATCCAAGTCCATCTAGCCATTAAACCTCGACTATCCAATCAACTCACTAGTTGTGCCTTAGTCCATTAAGGACATAACACTTCGATACTTCGCGCCCAACTACTACTCCTCACCTTCTCAACGACTTCTTCCATTATAGTCTCCTTGCACTGCTTCAATGAAGACTAACATAGGGCACAGAGGGTTGCCACCTATCACCACAAGAAGTCATTATCCCGCAATGAACACGGGATAGGAGGAATGCCCATCTTCTGTTGTAGATGTCCTTCTCCACAAGGCAAGTCTATGGTTTCGCAAACTTCTCTTGGCTTATCAAACCTATGAGCTCTCCTTCTGCCACTCTAGCAACAACCTAAGTCCATCAAGATGGTGCATATAGGGCTTGAAGAAAGCCTCCACAATCCTATGGGTTGTTCTTTAGGCTGCTCCAACTCTGCCTCACCTAGGCCTACACTTGTTCGACTGTCATGCTACCCTCCACCAGACCATGAGTGTCTAATACAATAGCATCTTCTCATAATTTAGGGCATCCAACCACTAAGATCACCCTTCCTCTTGGCTACTAACTGACTTCACAAACTTTACTCTTCTAGGACCCCAATCATGCACCCTTCCTCCTTGAATATGTCCACTTATGCTCTCCAAAACACCTTGAATCTGAGCAAGGCTTCTCTTCGGCTCTGCAAGCACAAATTCCTATAATCACACTATGAATTATTGTAATCGCGAATCCCTGCAATCACGTGTGAATTCTTGTAATCACAAATTTTTGCAAACACATGAAAATTCCTGTAATCGTGAATTCTTGCAATCACACACAAACTCTTGTAATCAAAAATTCTTTCAATCACACATGAATTACTGTGATCATGTGTAATTTCTTGTAATCGTGAATTTCTGTAATAACGCTAGAATAAATGTAATCATGAATTCATGTAATCACGTGTGAATTCTTGTAATCACAAATTCCTTTTCTTGGCTTCACATGAGAAAGAAGTGAGATGATTGGATGAGGAATGAGGCTCCTCCTCACTCATGTTTATACTTTTCCTAGGGCAGCGTCTAGCCCAACAAAGGGTCTCCTCAATTCAAGGTCGAATTCAGTTTTCTAGACAATTTACCCACACATAACTTCAAAAATTTATGTCTTCAATTCTATACCTTGGATTTCGATGATTTTCATTGCCTCTGGTTGCTCTATAGGTCCTATTTCATCTCTATCTGTCAAATCATCAATCCTCATCATGGTTTCACACCCACATGCTTGGGTGCAAAGCCCACAAGCTTGGGTTCTTAGCCCACAAGTCACTTTTGTGTGTGAATTCCTCCAAACCCCACTAGCTTAGGGTTTGGAGTACCTCCCAAGCTACAAATATCAACAAGCAGAATCTTGGTGAATACCCACTTCAGTGTGTATATGCAGAATGTATTTTCTTTCATTTATGAATGGAAGTAGTTTTTTTTCAAAGGAAAAAAGAAAATAATTGTGTCGTGTGTGTGTGTGTGTGTGTGTGTGTGTTTTGATATGCCTTGGAAACTCAACATCTATGGCACAATTATATAGGTATATACATATATATACTAATCAGTTGTAAATATATATGTCAACACATGACATGGTTATATATACAGCCACATGTTTACCTTCACACAATGTATAATTTTTTAAACATACATATAAATATATGGGAATTTAAACCTCATGTGGCATGTCATGCAATTTGAATTCAGTTTTTTTGGATTCAGTAGACTGAAGTCTACTGATATGGTTTATACATGACAAATTTTGGCAATGACGATGGAAATGGGAATCCTAGGGACTCTTCGTTGAACAAATATTCACATATTATCCCTGTGAGCTATGTCTTCTTATGTGTAGGCAAATATGATGGTTTTGATGGTTGAGAAGTTGGGGGAAGGTGGTCAGGAGTTACTTCAAAGTGAGGCCAATGTGGTTGCTTCTAAAATTTATCGCAGGAGGAGATATGCACAAAGATTTTGCTTTATGATCCTCTCATTTGGAGGATCAACACTAAAGTGACCAATGAGGTGTTCTAATCCTTGCACGGGAGCCTCAAGGTTGTCGAAAGAGTAGATGTGGGTATGAACAATATGGATTTGTAGGCATTCACTAAGTTTGGGTGTATGATGGTCAAATGTAACACCCTCATCCCACATTTACCCAATTTACCGGGCTACCCAGGTAAACATGTGAGGAAGAGTTACTATGATATGATTCAACCTCCTTGATCCCCTTAAGGAAGTGTAATTGACAAACCAAAACCCTTAATGACTTCCCTATTAGGTGTTATAGGACCCCCAAGGGATAAACCACCCTTCCAAGTGCATATACCCTGAATTAAACCTCTTTTTTCAGTACGCTGTTCTCCCCAGATGTTGGCACAACACTGCTTGATTTCAACTAAAACCCTCCATTCGCACGCATGCTTCCTACAAGGGAGATACTACAGTATTTTTCATCCAAACTGAGCCTGTTACCACAAGATTTAAGCCACTTTTTTAGGATAGGATCCATACCTCCATCTAGAACTTAATGAAACTTTCCATAACCATGAATGACACAAGGATGAACACTTCCATACAAATATTAGACAATAACTTGACCTGAGAAGGTCTTGCCATGATAGACATTCTGTCAAACATATCATGAACATGAAATCTATAGGTCATAAATACACATTTAAACATAGGGCTCTAATACTTATCTAAAAATCACTAAGAAGGTCTAGTGCCTTCTCATAATAGCTGTAATAATATCTATTAGGTCATACATTCATCATTCATTCATTCATTAATCAAAACATGATAAGATACATGACTAAGATCTGTCATAAAACCATGCTTACAACTAGCATATAACCAATAGAATAACAATGATAGAACAACCATTAAAGCTGCTTAATAACAAGTAAATTTCCACATAGAACATAAGAGTAAAAGAGCTCTTATTAACATGTGCAAAATCCAACCAAATCAAGGACTTCCACATACCGCCCCACCATAGATTGGGTTGAATCAAATCTTTCTTCAATCCAATCACCCCCGCACCATATTCCAAGCATGAATGTGGGATCTCATGAAACAAATAAAAAAAAACCAAAATAGTGCTTCCAAAGGCCAAAAAACCTTAACCCTCAACCAGTGATTCCACCTCACAGACATACATCACTAACCACACCAGATCGGTCTCTACCCAAGTTTTCCAGGGATCTAGAGCGTTTGTTCCAACCAAGGCTTCTAGGACTACTAACTCAACTCACAGTTGTTGTCGAGATCTAGAGCGTTTGTCCAACCAAGGCTTCCAAAACTAGTAATTCAACCCATCGAGGGCTCCAGAGATTTTGTCCAACCAAGGCTTCCAAGAGTAGTAACTCAACCCAAGTTGTGATACGAGTAAATTCTTGATACCCTTATCCAAGACCTTTTACTTTGGCTGATGTGTTAGAATTGCATTTAATTAAAGAATTAGTGAACATAAATGAACATCTACATGCTGTAAAGAAGAGGAACATAACAAGCATGAGCAACATAAGGAATTAATAAAGGAGTTCATCCAGGAGGGACTACATCTACGGGCCTCGATGTCAAGATGGTGTAGGCCAATGCATTAAGTGATGTAAGGAGTGAAGATGTACATGGATGGTGTTTTCACTATCATACAAGGAAAATGCCCTCACACAAGAGTGGATAGACCTATCTACGAGATGTTCCACTACAGGAACTTTCATTCACAACAAGGACTCTTATCATTATGACAATAGATCACATGTAAATACTATGATTATCCCGCCAACATGGCAACAAATGGATCTCAATCAAACATACATGTGACAATGAGTATCCCGCCAATATGGAAACAAAGTGATCTCAAACACAATACAAATCCATGATAGAAAGTATATCTCACATCAAGAACAAAACAAGATCCCACATCAAACATCAACAGGGATCTTTATGACACAATGCATCTCAGAGATAAAGGAGTACATGAAATCAACACTTCATATACCTCACGCTGAAGATGACTGAAGAATGAGCTGCTTTGTTGCTGGATCTAAAATCACCATCACAGTAATGGCATCGAAAGGTGTGAAATCGACTACTCACTTACGGACACTTGTAACTTCACTTCAAAAATTGGTCAAAAAATATATAGCTTGGATGGAAAATCTGAGTATGCCATCAAATTCATGACATTGAATAGTGCAAAATCAGCTGTCAAATTTATGAATTCTGACCAAGTGAAAATATGGGGCAAAAAGGAATCTTTTAGATTCCTCGTAGATTCCTCAAAGATGCTACTCCATGGGTGGATTGGAAATATGTAACTCAAAAGTCGAAACTGACCTCGTTATTACATTCCCTGCGAAAAACCGTGAAAAATGACTGTAAACTTGACTATATTCCGACATGGAGAAAAATTACCTCCCTGGGAAAATTTCAAGGATCATGTTTATGCTCCTTGTTTCTGGGCCTGGTCATGGTTCCACCTGAAAATATCAAATCACTACCTCAATCTGTGTGCGCGCTCTGTTCTGCCTTTGGCCTAGGCGCACTTGTGAAGAACTAGGTTTAAATAATAAAATGTGGACAAACTTTCCCAAGAAGCCCGTTGGGCACGTTGGTTAAATATATAAATTATGAGGGAGGGGGTCAGGCTGTCAAACCCCACCCCCTCCTTTTTTAAAGTCGAGTTAGTTTTTAAAAACGGTGTCTTTACCTTTAAAAACTCATTGTATTTGTGATTTGACCGCATCAGATATTTAAACATTGGATATGGGTAATTTGTGGGGGGGGGGGGGGGGGCCCGGGTAATTTGGTGGGGGGAGGCACGGGCCCACATTGGGCGGCTTCCCCACACCCTCCGTCAGCATCGTATAGAGTTGTGGTGTAATACATTTGGGCCACGAGGTCACAGTTGTTGGCCCCACCCAATATACATGGTCGTTACCATATGTTGGTCAGGTGGTTAGGCGGCGAGGTCATGATTGTTGCCCACCCCCTTATTACATTAATTTTGTTATGACCGGTCGGTGAGTGAGGGGTCTGATAGGGTCATGGCCGCTGGCCCCATTTTAATATTTTTGTATGTTTGACATGCGGATCTATGGGGTAGGGTGGGGATCATGGCCCGCCCTCCGATATATATATGTATATTTTAAAACCAAATTGTTCAATTTTAAAAATTCATTTTTTGGGCGTTAGCAGACATTTTAAGTGTCCCACAATTTCTTCTGAAATCCGGACAGAGATTTCAGCGAAATTGTGCCTCCTTTAAGCCTTCCAAGTCACCAAGTCAACCCAAAAATTTGACTGCTCCTAACTCCTTCATACGGACTCGTAATTGAGTGTTGTATGCGTCGTTGGAATCAGAAAGACGAGATATTCAACCTGAACCTAGTTTGAGAGCAATCCAAACACTTTTATTTTTGAGCCCTCTTTGTCTTGTGCATCTCTCTAGAGCCACCTAGATCAATCCTCCCACTGAGGAGCTTTTGGTCCTCCAAAAGCATCATGAAGAATCTGCAATTGTTGTGTACTATGTTTGCACCACAAGTGTCCTGAAAAGGTCACCCTTCCATCTTCTTCACCTTTGTTCTTCAGATCCTTTAGTGATGAACCAACACCTGCATATTTTGCAAACCTGTAGTACAACCTCCTGCAAATTACATGCTCAAATTGACCAACTATGACCCAAAACATTTCCATACTTGCCACGAGTTTATAACATGTACTCGGTGGTCAACTTTACATCAAAATGGAAATCACACTCCAACTATTATTACAAGACCAACAACATCATCGTCACATTTCGAAGTGATGGCAAACACCTCATCACTTTTACCTGAAATAAATGCATCGCATGACTCATAAAACAAGGCCAAAATATCATTGTTTCCGAACAATCAATGGAAAAAACACATCATCACTTTTACATTTAAAAATGCAACATATGATTTTAAAAAATAATGCCATGACAAGCTAACACATCTAGAAATACAATCTAGAAAAACCCCTCTTTAGCAAAGTGAATGGGCCATTCCCTTGTGAGGAATTTGCTTGTCGATCAGCTCTTTTGATTGGTTAATGCATGGTTGCTTTGTCCTTAAGGTGTTGCTCTGGTTGGAGCCTCCAACACGTGGTTCTTTGATGGCCACTATGGTCGAATGGGTGCAAAAGGTATTTTTCCTCCAAACCTTCTTAACCAATTTGTTTCCCTACTGTGGAGAAGGCTTTCCATGCCTCATCCTCCTTTGTGCTTCCATACTTTTCCAACACTTAGAAAACACATGGTTATGTAAACCATAAAAAATTATATGTGTTTCGATGCCATGATTTACAGCCATGGTTATCAACATTCTTATAATCAAAATGCACTTTGGAATAATAAGACTTATTATACCTTATCTGGTGATCTTTGGTACGATCATGGTGATGGGAGCTTGCCTCAGCTCTGCAACATGCACCACCATGGAATGATGGTGAAATGTTCCCATCAATCCTCTTCCCTAGTGTGTTCAATAATGTATGTTTGTCTTTGATGTCCTTCGAACATCCTCCTTCAGTGTACCCCAAAACTACATAGTGAGGTCTCTGCACAACCTCCAATGGTTGAGTTATGCCTTGGCCACGAACGCCAAGACCTCCTCCTTTGTACCGCATCTTCGTGAGGAGTCACATGCTTATTCCTGTGATGGGTATCTCCACACTTCCAACAGAAATGATATTAGGTGAAGAAACTGAAGAGAAATCAACACTATTTACCTTGGTTTTCGATTGCAAAACATGTGAAGAAGGCTTCTCTAAGCCTTCATTGCACTTAATTTCCTCCAAGGCCTCTATCGCAGCTTGTAGTTGAAGCTACAATCACTGCTTCTCCTCCTTCTCTTCCTGTAGGAGTGCCTTCAATGCATCATGATCTGCTTGAAGAATTTCATTGTTGCGCTTCAATTCTTCCCACGCCTCTGTCACGGCTTGCAACTGAAGCTGGAATCGATGTTGGTCCTCCTTTTCTTCTTGTAGGAGTGTCTTCAATTCAATGTTCTCTACTGCTTGTTTTTCATAAGCTTCGTACAACATGTCCGCTTTCTCGGACACCCTGAGCATGGTCTCATACATGTCCTTCGCATCCTCCATGGCTCAACTCAGCAAACATTCAACAATTCACGCTTGCAATCCAATCAACAAGAAGACCTGCTCTGATACCACTTGATCCGAGTAAATTCCTGATACCCTTATCCAAAACCTTTTACTTCGGCTAATGTGTTAGAATTGCATTTAATTAAAGCGTTAATGAACAGAAATGAACATCTGCATGTTGTAAAGAAGAGGAACATAACAAGTGTGAGAAACATAAGGCATTCATAACGGAGTTCGTCCAGGAGGGACTACATCTCTGGGCCTCAGTGTCAAGATGGTGTAGGCCACTGCATTAAGTGTTGTAAGGAGTGAAGATGTACATGGATGGTGTTTTCACTATCATACAAGTAAAATTCCTTCGTGCAGGAGTGGCTAGACCTCTCTACAAGATGTTCCACTACAGGAAATCTCATTCACAACAAGGACTCCTATCAGTATGAAAATATCTCACACATAAAGACTATGAGTATCCTGCCAACATGGAAACAAAGGGATCTCAATCAAACATACATGTGACAATGATTATCCCGCTAACATGGAAAAAAAGGGATCTCAAACATAATAAAAATCCATGATAGAAAGCACATCTCACATCAAGAACAAAACAAGATCCCACATCAAACATCAACAAGGATCTATACAACACAATGCATCTTAGAGACAAAGGAGTACATGAAATCAACACATCATATACCTCATGCTAAAGATGACTGAAGAATGAGTTGCTCTGTTGTTGGATTTGAAATCACCATCACAATCATGGCGTCAAAAGGTGTGAAATCGATTGCTCACTTACGGACACCTGCAACCTCACTTCAAAAAGTGGCCAAAAAATATAAAGCTCAGATGGAAAATTTGAATATGCCATCAGATTCATGACGTCGAATAGTGCAAAATTGACTGCGAAATTTCTGAATCAATGACGAAGTGAAAATCTGGGGCAAAAATGTATCTTTTAAATTCTGCTTAGATTCCTCAAAGATGCTACTCCATGGGTGGACTGGAAATATGAGAGACAAAATGCGAATCTGACCTCACCATTGCATTCCCTGCGAAAAATTGTGAAAAATAACTGTAAACTTGACTATATTCCAACATGGAGAAAAATTACCTCCCTAGGAAAATTTCAAGGATCATGGTTCTGCTCCTTGTTTCTGGGCCTACTCATGGTTCCACCTGAAAATATTAAATCATTGCCTCAATCTGCATGTGCACTCTCTTCTGCCTTTGGCCTGGCCGCACTTGTGAAGAATTGGGTTTAAGTAATAAAATGTGGACGAACTTTCCCAAGAAGCCCGTTGGGCGCATTGGTTAAAGATCCAAATTATGAGGGAGGGGGTCGAGAGGTCAAACCCCACCCCCTCCTTTTTTAAAGTCGAATTATATTTTTTAAATGGTGTCTTTACCTTTAAAAACCCATCGTATTTTTTATTTGACCCCATCGGATATTTATGTTGGGTGTGGAGCATGATTATCTTCTTTATTTTGTATCACAGCATTGGACCCCTGTATCTTAATGGGGCGGCAACGGTGCCTGTAATTGTATGCTACCTTGGGGGTCCAGGGGGAGTGACTGCGAGTTTATGGAGCCCCTCCCTAGCGGGGGTTTTCGGGGACAGCGCCCCTGAAGCTAAAAACAGATGTAAAATTTCCTTGTAAAGTATAGTAATTTCTAGTCAATCTAGGTCGTTCATTAGGCAGATGATCTAACGGTAGAAGTTATGTTTAGTTTAGGGTTTTTTTCCCTAGAAGGCAACCCCTCGCATGTATGAGGGTATTTTATTAAGGCTATGTATTGTATTTGTATTCTCAGAGCGATAAACAGATAGGGAGACTAAGAGAGAGAACAGAGGATATTACAACAGATCTCTTGCTCACTTGTCTCTTGGCACCGTATAGAGTTGTGGTGTAATGGGTTGGGGCCGCAGGGTCACAGTCATTGGCCCCACCCAATATACATGGTTGTTACCATATGTTGGTCGGGTGTTTGGGCGACAGGGTCATGACCGCTGCCCACCCCCTTATTACATTAATTTTGTTATGACCAGTGGGTGAGCAAGGGGTCCGGCAGGGTCATAGCCGCCACCCCCATTTTAATATTTTTTATGTTTGACATGTAGATCTGTGGGGTAGGGTAGGGGTAACCCCTCGCATGTATGAGGGTATTGTATTGCGGCTGTGTATTGTATTTGTATTCTCAGAGTGAGAAATAGATAGGGAGACTGAGAGAGAGAACAAGGATATTACAACGAATCTGTTGTAGGTTTTGTCTCTTCATTTTGATAGATAATAGAAAGGAAGGACTGGCTGTTCGGGGTGGACGTAGCCCAAACTGGGTGAACCACGTATATCTGTGTCTCTCTAGTTTTATGTGTTTCTTATGTTTGTGTTTCTGCATATATTTTATTTGTTCCATTTCTCTGTAATATATAATTTTCTAACAATTTAAACATTGGATATGGGTAATTTTTTTTTTGGGGGGGGGGTAGGACCACATGATGGGCAGCCCACCCCACACCCTCCACCGGCACCGTATAGAGTTGTGGTGTAATGGGTTGGGGCCGCAGGGTCACAGTCGTTGGCCCCACCCAATATACATGGTTGTTACCGTATGTTGGTCAGGTGTTTGGGCGACGGGGTCATGACCGCTGCCCACCCCCTTATTACATTAATTTTTTTATGACCAGTGGGTGAGCAAGGGGTTCGGCGGGGTCATAGCCGGGCCCCCCCCCCACCCATTTTAATATTTTTTATGTTTGACATGTAGATCCGTGGGGTAGGGCAGGGGTCATGGCCTGCCCTCCCATATATATACATATATATATATATATATATATATATATATATATATATATATATATATATATATATATATATATATATATATATATATATATATATATATATATAATTTTATTTTTAAACCAAATTGTTCAATTTTAAAAATTCAGTTTCTGGGCGTTAGCAGACATTTTAAGTGTCCCACAATTTTTCCGAAATTCGGCTGGAGCTGGCAGGATTCTGGTAGCCAAATTTAGGAAAAATTGTGCCTCCTTTAAGCCTGCCAAGTCACCAAGTCAGCCCAAAAATTTGACTGCTCCTAACTCCTTCATACAGACTCAGAACTAAGTGTCATCTACGTCGTTGGAATCAGAAAGACGAGATCTTCAACCTGAATCTAGTTCAAGAGCAATCTAAACAGTTTGATTTTTTAGCCCTCTTTGTCTGGTGTGTGTCTCTGGAGCCACCTAGATCAAGTTGTTACAGGACTTCCAGAGTGTTTTTCCAACCGAGGCTCCAGGAACTAGTAACTCAACCCACAACTGTTATAGCAAACAAATTGCATATGTGGACTAAAGTAATATTCCTAGATTCATGACTGACTCTAGTAACAAACATAGAAACTAGTAGATCTTTCCCTGAGTTCATTTCTATTAAATCATAAACAAGAACGGTAAAAGATGAGATCTGTACCTTTCAAACGAAATTCCTGATGAAGATCCTCGCTATGGGATGATGCAGCTCCTCAATACTTAAAATCCAAACCTACAAACATAGTAACAAAAAAAGAAAGGAATATGATAGATAAATGACTCAATAAAACTCATGTTAGTGATCAAGGAAACTAGTACTTGAATATCATTATCAATGGAAAAATGGAAGAAAATACATAATACATCAACTCCATTGAACAATACAGTGGGAAGAAAAACTCTTTTGTATTAATCTCAAGAATGAAGGACTAATACAACCTTAGCCTTGATGAAGTATGGATCCTTCCAATGGTCTCCAATCTTCTCCTTAGATGACAAGCCTTTTAGCCCTATTTCAGAAGCATAAATTTACCTCCAGTAGTCCTTCCTAACCCTCTCGTCTATGTTTGATTTATAGGCCACGAGGACGAGGTTTGGGATCCTCTTCCTAAGGGATGAGATCCTCAAAAGGTGGGATTAGGGTTTCACAGAGAGAGCGAATTATATTCATGAACAGAGGGATCAGGCTTGAGTAAGCATCATCTCAAAGCTTTCAGTTGGGAAATATTAACTCAACGAAGCTTCTAGATTTCACTTTTTATTTTTACTTTTGTTGATTCATGTGCGCAGTTCACAGTGGGATACAGAGTGCGCTTTTGTGCTAGGTATAATGATCAAATCTGTGTATGTGAAAAATTTGGTTAGGGAACCGTGCAGGTACTCAAAAATAGATTTTTGGACCTTGTAATCTAGAAATCTCATTTTCTTTGGGATTTTGGAAAGGTTCAATGACACATACAACCAACAAAACCATAGAAAAACAAAACATACTACCCATGGAGCATTATAACACATCTTGTTGCAGTATTTACAATGATCATTGTTGAAAACAAAAAAGCATATCGTTTACTAGAGATTACTAATACAACTCATTATGGTATTCACAATAACAACCACATATAATTATTCACATTTTCTTCGACCAATGAATAACCATAATGTTTATGGAGCTTTGTAAATCCAGCTCGATGCAATATTTACAATAATATACACATATGCACATTTTCTCAACCAAAAAATAAAAGGATATGTGGCCTGCATCTGCAACAATGGAATTTAGAGGCCCACGCCTCCACCCTAAAAAGTAGTATCGGGATTCACCTCTTTCCTAAAAAGTCTAGAATCCATTGTCAAAGTCAAACTGCATACAATGTCCAACGCTACAATCCTGCGCCACTTTTCCTCTCAATGAACATTTCTCTGCTCATTGTTCCAGGGCACACTCCTAATGTGCATCTGATTCCCTCTAGAAATGTTAATGACCAAAACAAATCCATCCACGACCTTCCCTTCTCTGCTACATAATCCCTTAGGAAATCAAATCTCCCCTTTCATGCAGTCACTCACTTTCCAAGTTCCCTAACATCCCTTGTCTCGGAAAATCTATCCCTTGGCAAGGTTTTCTTTCATCAAAAGATCCAAAAACCAAGTCATATCGCTACCTCAAAAGCATCATGTCAGGCATAGCATGCTCATCGAAATCAATGGAAACTATTGGGTACCATTGTCCCACAATGGCCCTATTATTGAATGATTTACCAACATACTGATGCATGTTCCAATTCCTTTCATTGTTGCTTCTAATTCTTGCAGTTAGTTCCAACCACCCAACCGATCATTTTCATGCCATTCCTATACCAAGCACGTAACTACCATTAGATTAAAAATAAATTCATATAAATTCACATCAAAACTCATTGGTGGCTCGCTAATAAGGTACACTTGCAATTTTGTTCACTTCTTGTCACAACAAGTCAAATTATTTATTTGATCAAATCATCATGTATAAACATATCACATCCAATTAGCTCAAAATGCAACCATCATAATCAAAATTATAGATCACATGCAACCATCATAAACCAGAATCATAGATCACATGTAATAATCATGAATCAGAATCATAGATCACATGCATAATTAAAACTAAAATAAAATATTGATACTTATCCTTTAACCAATCCTTATATTCTACCTTTCTCCTTTGTCCTTTCTATACACACGCCGAATCAATTGGAACACCCAAAAAGCATCTAGTTCCTTTGCTTCTCTTTAATCACGTACACACACATAGTGAACACCACACACATACAACCACACATGGCATACAACACCACACAATACATGCACCTATACTCAGTGTACCCCACAACACATACACTGAGACCTAGCGTACAACAGAACACATAACCTTACACTCGGTGTACCACACAACACATAGACCTGCACCCAGTGTACAACACAACACAATACATACACCTATGCCCAGTGTAAAACACAATACATATAAATACACAGAGTACAACACAAAAAATACACATGTCATGATACCATGACTACGCAATGCACATACACAGTACCACACGTGCACAAAACAACATGCACACGATACCACATGTGCACAACACAACATGTACGACATGCACACAATAGCATATGTACAACAGTACCACATGTACAACATGTACACACTGTACCACATGTACAGAACACCACCTTCACAACATGTGCACAACACCACCTTCACAACATGTACACAACACTTCATGTACACATCACCACCTGCACAACGTGTACACAACACCACATGCACGACATGCACACAACACCACCTACACACATCACCCCATGTACAACATGTACACGACACCACATGCACACAACACCACATGTACAATCATATACACTACACCACATGTACAATAGGCACACCACACCATATGTACACAACACCACATATGCAACATGCAAAAAAAACCATATGTACAGAGCATCACATATCCCACATGCGCAAAACATCATATGTATACAACACCGCATATCCAGCATGCGCGCAACACCATATGTACATAGAACTGCATAAACAACATGGAAACAACACCACATGCACACAACATCACAGGTACAACATGTACATCATATACACAACAATAGTACCACACATACATAGACCACATGTTGAATCTACCAAGAAAACTTGCTTCTAGTGTATTTGCTTTCATTTTGTTGATGTATCCCTCAACATTACTTGTCCATAACATAAACATAGGCATAGTACAAGCATATAATATCAATTCATATCCACATGATAATGACCTTGTAGATCTATTAGGGCTACTCCTCCCACTTGATTTCTCATAAGACTATGAACGTCATCATGTTGTTCACCTGCATAAGAAATCATTCCTCCACAAGAATTATTCCTGACGACCCTTTCAAACAAAAATATATATATATATATAAACATCATCATAAAACAATCATGATCCCAAATGACCTTTTCTGATAAATACACACACACACACATATATATACATGTGAACACTAGCACAAAACAATCCTAACTACCCTCTCAGTCAACAATATACATACATACATACATATATACATACATATATTCATATATAAACATCAACATAATCATAGTCATAACACAATTACCAGATATCATAAGGTCAAAGTTAAGAGGATTCCCTTTATCTGTGAAAAACATGCATAGCATTAAGAACAACAGTTCCTAACTTAGTCAAGGCATATGATATCTCATATCCATTTACTTTTACATTTCTCATCATTGTCTTGCCACCATCCATTTACACCAATGGACCCAACATATCCAACCAACTGTCATACTCTTACCTTCAACTTCCCTTATACATGCACCGAGATTCATCCAGGTATTACATTACATTCGGGTTTCATCCAACCCTTCCCAAACTCCATTAACCTTCCTCTTTCAACTAATTCACAACACCCTCAAAACATAAAAGGAAAGAACAAAAGAAAACAAGAATAAAACCATGAAAACTAATAAAAATAAGACACCACAAACAAATTGCATGACCATGCACCATGACTCAATCCCCATGGATTCCCACTACCTCCAAGGGAAATTCAACCTGATCATTCTTCAAGATTTCATGGCAGTCTCTTTTGCCCTGAAATCCCTACATCATACTGCCATAAACACATAATTTACAGTGTATAAATATATATAACAACACATTGATTACCTTACCTTGTTGTGCGAAGCACGTGTCCTTGAAAATGAACACATCGACGCCATCTCTCAAGGGACTCCAATCCTTTAGCAAATCTAGCCATAGCTTGAAACTAGCTTAATATACCTGTTAAATACATGTTTAGGAATATAACATATATCCACATAATGTCAGACAAAATCTAGGTTAAGAATATGTTGGTGTGCCAAAATGCCCTATTTTTACCCTCTTCCCATAACCATTAACCTCTGTTTCGTCTTTATAAACCTTGGCATTCCTGCATTATTCCAAGATAATCATCTATTCCTACATATACTTCGTATTTCATAATTAAGATTTATTTAGCTGCTTAATTAATTATTTTATATAGATTTCATGCTTTTAACTATTTCTTGTAACTTATGATTACCTTCCTAAAAGTAATTGAAAAACTAAGTGTTAATTATGATGTAGCATGCTTCAATGCAGGAAGGTTACTACACTCGCCAACACATGTTGCTATGTGATCTTCGCAACAATTGATCATTCCACGTGGGCGTTTTTTATCCACGTCTCTTAGTTCGATGCGGATTATCTGAATATGGATATGGCAGAGTATAGTTAGGATCCTTGCCAAAGATATGGTCTATGGCCAGCAAAACTCATGCTCTTTTATAACCATTAGCCGGCTTTGTAATATCATTTGTTAGTCTATTCAGCCGAAAGGCTTGAATTGGAAATGGCTCTGTAATTAGTAGATTATGGCTATAGGCCAAAATACTGTATATAATGTAGATCTTAGGTAGAGTTAGGTTAAGTGATATCTGGAGACTGTAATTTTGTTTATTTTTCAATTGTGTATCACCCTCGTTCTGGGTTGGACTCATATTATCATGTATATTTGTTGATCAAAGTTAATACAAGGACTTACGCCATGGTTTCTTCACGCTGTGGTTAAATCTCATTTATGTGTTGATTAAGTGTTGAATTGTTTCATTTCCTAAATGGGAAACGAGCTGGTTGGCTAGGGCCTAGCCAACCCAGCTCATTTACCCTTGTTCTTTCTTCATTTAAAAAGTTTGTGTGTATTTATTTACTTGCAGATGCGTGGTTGAATCATTATTATTTTGTTTCAGAGTTCTGAGTTAAATTCATTCCTAGTTAAAGTGTGAAATGGATCCGTGTGTGAAGTTTGAACTAAGTTTATTTATTTCCTGTAATTCTTTCTTGCAATTCTTTCCTGCAATTTCTTTCCGAAATTATTTCCTTAGTTTACTTCCACTCGGATCGTGCAAGAATTTTCTTCCTGCATTCTGGTTTATTCATTTATTTCACAGCGAGTATTTCATTCCTTTTTCTATCTATAATTTCACCTATTTATGCAAGTAATAATTATTAATTCAAAGTAATCATTCTCCGTATTAAAAGTTAAACTTCTAAAGGTTCTAAGAGTGACTATGTGAATTAAGAAGGGATGCCATTGAAAACAATACACTTTGAACTTGTAGCTCACGATTGAGAGGAAAGGATTAGAATTAACCTGTAACGTTATAAGTGACTTACCAAAAGACAATCTTATTGCATGCAAATTACCTTGATCAATTGATTTAATTGTTAAGGATTGTTTCTGCCTTGTGAAGTTTATTCTCGTTGTTTAGAACAGTTAATTAGAACATTCCTTTTTCTGTGTGTAATTTATCTCAGAATTCACCCTGCAATTGCAATTCTTTTCAGCACATCTTTTAATTATTTTCGAAAGTAATTGGAAACTTTGGTGAAGGAATCTCTGTCCCGGTGCAAGAGTTGGTTTCTTGTCGCAGGAACTGAGTTCTCTAAGCCTTACGGCTTAGACCACCTACACAAAGACATAAGTTTGTACCTGCACTAGTGCAATCAGATTGCACGAGTACAGGAAAGGTTGCTTAGTGTAGAAGGAAAATCATTTGGAAAGCAGATCTTTGCAGTTGTGTGAAATTTCCTTTACTTGATTTCCTCGCAAATTCATTCTTTTACATTCCAACACTAGAATTTCTTTGGTGTTGTTTGTCTTTGAAGTTATCTTCTATTTGATTCTGCAATGTTTCCAATTAAGAAGTAGGAATAGGAATAGGAAAATTTCATACCACTTCTGGCATTTCCTGTGCTTCGTCTCTAAGTTTACGAAACCCCCGGGTTAACAATTAAGTGTTGAGGAGTTTTCTTAAGTGCAATTCCTGCGCCCAACATTTTGGTGCCGTTGTCGAGGAGGCTATTTGAATTGGTAAAAATTTTCCGTTTTTCTACAATAGGGGTAAGTATGCTATTATTTTTTTCTGTAGTGTGCTTCTATTGTTTGAAGGGATTTGTAGGTGTTGAGTTATTTTTTAATCTGCAACTTTTATTGGAATTTTGTTTTGTCATTTTTTGAGATGAATGCCTAAAAGAGGTAGGGGTCCGAAGCCCACTAAGGGCTGAGGAAATACTGATAAATCTGAAGAAAAAAAAAATCTCATATCAGGCCTTCTTTTGCAGGTATAAAGTCCAAACACACCCAGACTCATCATGCAGGAACAGTCTACCTGGGCTCTGGCAGCAGTAATTCAAGTGTAACACAGCCCATAAAGGGGAAAAAGGAGACTATCAGAACCCATAGTCAGCCTTCCCAGCCTTTTGAGAGTGGTTCTCTTGGAGGAATAATAATGGAAGACCATGAATACCATGCAGAAGGAACCAATGAAAATCAGGTAAATAAGGAACAATCCACTTTTGGATTTCCAATTGTGGATCCAGATGTAACTGTGCAAATGAAAAATATACCACCATCATCTCTTCCTCATTTCTATGGAAAGGTACATGAAGATCCGGACTCTTTCTTATTTGAGTTTGATATTTTATGAAGAAGTTATGATTATTCATATGATGCCTAGATGTTAAAACTGTTTCCCGCAACTCTCAAGGACACAACACTCTGTTGGTTCATGGGACTAGGAGGGAATACTATAGCCTCTTGGGAACAGATGAAGAGAGTATTCTTATCAAAATATCAAGAATATTATAAAACTAGAGATATTCAAGATGAAATATTTACTATTGTGCAAAATTATGATGAGACTCTAGGACTACTTAGAGAGATTCATGTACATCCTACAAAGGTCAAAGCACAAATTTGATCTAAGTACTATTAGAACCTTGTTCTTACTTGGGCTTACTTATGATGCTAGAAATCATTTAAATTTTTTAGGACAAGGGGATATTTCTCATAAACCTTTTGATCAAATATGTGACTTGTGCAGGAAATTATTTAGGAATTAATATAGATCCGGTAAAGGAATTCGCAATAGAAATAAGAAAACTGAATCTACTGATGCTATGATCGTTGGAGAATAAAATGGACAATATGAAAATAGAAATAATGAATATTTTTAGCAAACAAATAGAATCCTTAAAATTTCAGCAAAAACTTGTAGAAGAACAGGAGTCATTGTCTATTTTTTGTCCTAAGTGTACGAAAAAAACATCTTTTAAGGGAATGTCTTCTTGATATAAAAGGAACTAATAAATGTGCAATTTGTGCAGAGAACCATGCCACTAAAAAAATTTCCTTCCATACCTGGGCTGAAAGTTGTACTTGAAGGAGGACAACCTGAAGCTGAATCATTGCATGCTATGGGAGCATGAAGAGGCTGGCCTCAGGTAAGTGCAGGTATGGATCTTGAATTTCCCCCACATTTCTTTGGTTATAATGCAGATCCATACTCCTATCCTAATAATAATCACTCTCAACATTGGTAGCATGGGAGCCAGTATCATTATGGACAGCCCTCCCAATCATGGCAACAAGGATGGAAAGGGCCAAACCATTCACATAATCCATATCCTGCACCTATGCAATCATACCCACCTACATATGCACCTTACCCAATGCCACAACCATCACTAGCTCAGTTGAGTCAACCAACTCCACCATTTCCTTTACCTCCACCGTTTTGACCTCCTCAGCTGCCTTCCCAACCCTTGCCCAACCCCAATAATAAAGCGGTACAAATGATCCATTCTATAAACCCGCTTTCCTTACCCAGATATCATTCTATGCCAGTTGGAGTCAATGATATCCAGCTGAGATAGGGAAAGATAGTAGCCACAGAAAACCAAAAGCAACCTATGGTGATTATCGAAGAGAAAAAAGAAGAGGAAACTCCTGACCATTCCGAAAATAATGTCACCATTCAGCCTATCCCCGTACCCTCTGAGCCTTTACCATCTTCTTCCAACCGGCCTCCCTACCTAGAGATGCTAGTTGCGGAGAATAATGACCCATTCCTAAGTCCAGCCTGGCTTCTGAGATTAGGAACATTTTTATAAAGGTGCCTTTAATCCAAGATATCAAATAAATCCCCATATGTATAAAAATAATTAGGGAAATCTGTCTCAAGAAGCCAGGGAGGAGAATATTAGAACCTCAAACCATTCAATTTTTCAGGAGAGTAGTAGAATTAATGACGGGGTGTATGCACATGGAGAAATATACTAACCCCAGAAATCCTGTTGTCTCTATTCAAATAGGTGATGTCATTGTATTTAATGTACTTATAGACTTGGGGGCAACCATTAATGTTATGACCAAGAAAACCATGGATCAACTTGGATTGGTCCATATTCATCCTACTCCCACTATGCTTGAACTAGAAGAAAAATCTAAAATCAAGTCGGAAGGGGTATTGGATGATGTGGTTGTTTCTTTAGATTCTTGGCAACATCTTGCAAACTTCATTGTGCTTCAGCCAAAGAATCCTATGGAAGGACGTCCCTTGATCTTGGGATGACCATGGCTTGCTATGACCGATGCTTATATTGGATGTCGTTCTGGTGATATGTATATTTCCCATGGAGAATCTAGGAATAAGGTCACCTTGTATCCGCCCGCTAGATCCATTCAAGAGCTCAAAGACACTTTATGGTTAGACTACAATATTGATGAGGAGACTCTGTCTGTTTCCATGATCCATTAATATGTTGAGTCCTCACGGGAGGCTGAGATTCAAAACTTCCTAAACAATCTAGACACTATGCCTAATTTTGAATCATTGAGTCATATTTTTAGTCTAGATATTTAGGAAAGTCATGACTCTCTACCTCCCTCACCACTATCTTTGGTCACACCTCTATGTACTTTTGATCCTGATACTACTCTTTTTGAGATTATTCTGGGCAAATCTTTACACATTAGTTCATACTTGGACTCATCCCAGCAAGAGTAGCTTGTCAATTTGTTGTGAAACCATCTTGATGCCTTTGCATGGGGCTATGAAGACATGAAAGGAATCCCTCCTGAAACTTGTACTCACCATATCTATATTCAGGATGGAGCCTGACCTGTCCGAAAACCCCAAAGGCGTATGAATCCATCTCTAAGAGATGTTGTAAAATAAGAATTGTAAAAACTATTGGATGCTGATTTTATCTATCCTATTTCCGATAGCCAACGGGTCTCTCCATTGGTATTAGTCCCAAAAAAATATCGAAGATGGCACATTTGCATTGATTATAGAGAATTGAACAAAGCCACTCTTAAGGATTATGTCCCCCTTCCTTTTATTGATCAGATACTTGATACCCTTACTGGTAAGAGTACCTTTCTTTTTTAGATGGATTTAGTGGTTATAACCAAATATAGATTGCACCTGAGGATCAAGATAAGACCACTTTTACATGTCCATGGGGCACATTCACCTACCGAGTACACCCCTTTGGGCTTTGTAATGCCCTGGCTACCTTTCAAAGGGAAGTCTTGGCTATTTTTGTTGACCTTGAGTGTGTAGAAATATATATGGATGACTTCTCTGTGTTTGGTGATTCATTTCAGGGAGCCCTCGAGAATCTAGAAAAACTGCTTCTTCGTTTCCAAGAAGCCCATCATGCCTTGAGTGATAAAAATTGTAGGTTAATTTGCAAGGCAGGAGTGGTTCTTGGCCATCTTATTTCAAACAAAGGTATCTAGGTTGACCTTGCAAAAATAGAAATTATTTTGAGTATTTCTGTACCCAAAACTCAAAGGGAAATGAGAGGTTTTCTAGGTCATACGGGCTACTATAGGAGATTCATTGAGAACTTCTCTAGGATAGCTACCCCTCTTTTTCTAACTTTCAGCTAAGGACAGTGAGTTTTCTTGGTCCACAGCTTGCCAATATTCCTTTGAGACATTGAAGGAAAAAAATAGTTTAGGCATCAGTTTTGAGAGGACCAAACTGGTCCCTACCATTTCACATTTCCTCTGATGCCTAAAATATTGCTATTGGCACATATTTAGGACAAGAAGAAGATAAAAAATCCTATGCCATTTAATTCATCAGTAAAATCTTGTCAGCCGCTAAATTAAATTACACAGTTACTGAGAAAGAGTTTTTAGTTGTAATATTTTCCATTAATAAATTCAGACACTACATCATAGGATATGAAGTCTTTGTACATACTAATCACTCTACAATAAAATATTTAATGAATAAACCATTAAGTAGCAGTAGAGTGACTAGGTGGTTATTATTGTTGCAGGAATTTAACATTACTATTGTTGATAGACCAAGAAAGTCTAATGTGGTAGCGGATTTTATTTCAAGATTAAATAATCCTGGTGAAGCAATTCTTGTTGATGATGATTTTCCTGACGAACATTTAGTTTTTGTGTCAACATAATCCCCATGGTTCGCCGACATAGCTAACTATTTATTCACAGGAAAAACACCACCTCACTTATCCGCTCGTGAAAAGCAGACTATCATACAGAAAAGTGTTGCATATTCTTGGGTTCAAGGAGACCTCTTTTACACTGGACTGGACCTTATTATCCATAGATGTGTAAGAGTGGAGGAAGTGTTTGATATCTTAAAAGTTGCCCAAGGTGAACCTTGAGGAGGTCACTTCGCTGATAAGCGGACTGCATACAAAATTCTGCGAGCTGGCTATTTTTGGCCTTCATTTTTTAAGGATGCGAAACAATATGTCAAGCGATGTGATAGCTATCAGCGAATTTTCCAACGTAATCAAACCAATGAAATGCCTTTATGTCCTCAAGTTATGATTGAGCCTTTTGAAAAATGGGCTATTGATTTTGTAGGACCAATCAATCCGACATCATTAAATAAAAAACATATTTTGGTTTGTATAGATTTTGTTACAAAATGGGTAGAAGCTAAAGTTGTTTCTTTTGCTACTAAAAAAGTTGTTGTTGATTTTATTTTTACTGAAATATTTACTAGATTTGGTGTGCCTACAGAGATTGTTTCTGATAATGGTCCGCAATTTATTTCTAATCTAGTACAGGGTGTGATGGAGCAATATAAAATTCGGCACAGGAAATCTACACCATACCACCCGCAAGAAAATGGTCAAGTGGAGTCCACAACAAAGTAATTGAGCCCATCCTTGCAAAGATGGTCAATATCCATAGAAAGGATTGGGAAAATAAGTTACCAGAAGCCTTGTGAGCATACCTAACCACTTGGAGTAATATCACAAGACATACACCATATGAGCTGGTGTACAGGAAACAAGTCCTTTTTCCGATAGAATTCCATATCAAGACTTTCAGAACTATAGTCCAATTGGGGCTAGATCTTTCCGAGGCAAAATAGCAGCATCTCTTACAGTTGAATGAGTTAGATGAATTTCGAAGGGATGTTGTTCAACAAAACATATTGGTTCAACAACAACGCAAGGAGTGGCATGATAAGTCTATCCAGAGATTCCAACCAAGTGATTGGGTACTCCTTTATGATTCTAGATTTAAATATTTCAAATGGGAATTCCATAAATTATGGATGGAACCTTATAAGGTAGTTAAATTGTTTGATAATGGAGCGGTAGAAATTAAAACCATTGATGGAAGGAATTATGTGTTCCTGGTAAATGGGCATAGATTAAAGGTATATTTTCATTTCCTTACTAAAGGATATTTTATGCAGCAAGTCAAACAATAATCTGAAAAGGAGATGGTAGGTGGCAACACCGACCCATTGAAGATTTGATTCTTTCTTTTCCTTATATAACAAAATGAGAAGAAAAAAAATGAAAAAAATGACAAAACAAAAAATATAAAAAAATCCTGTAATTATGAAAATCAGTTGACTAACATGATTGTTGAAGGATCAACCTGAATACCAGCATGTTGGCAGGAAGATCAAAATTTCAAATAAAAAGAGAATGTTACTTGATTTTTAGATATGTCGGTTATAACCAAGAAGGAGCAGGTTCAAGGAACCAAGCCCTTACCCAATTTTGGGATAACTAGCATGGAAATTTTTATCCAAGTAACAATTAATTCCCGCTACATTTAATTTTTCCACCACCAGTGCAGGCAAATTTTCAAGGTAAAAATTATGCCTTTCTTCTATTTCTCATTTCGTAAAATTCCCACTATTTTTCTTTCCTAAAAATCTCAGACGAATTACCCTCCTTTTTCTTCTAAGAAAATTTCCCTTACCCGATTTCGTAAAATCCCTCTTTTTCCCTTGATTTTTTTCCCACATATCATTTCGCTTATCCCCCTTGGTGATATTATTCTTGGAATCCCTGCTGAAATATTCCTTCCCATTCTGAAAGATACCCCCTTACAACTTCTTTATTCTCTCATAAATTGATTGCACGATTTGATGCAGTCAATCCAGAAGGCATGCTCATGAAACACCAAAGGACGGCGAATAAAACTTTTTCTTGTATATTCAAGCAAACATTTTTTTAATTTCATATGAAGAATTGTGTTCTATCAGGGTTTTTATTTTTGTAAAGTCCCTGGTGCAAGAACGCGCAGTGAAAGTAGTTAGTGCAAGCACGGTGCATTGCAAGCAGGATTAGTGCAGGCACGATTAGTGCAAGAACGCGGCCAATTGTGAAAGCACGGTATAAAACAATATTAACACAGTACAGGAATGCTTCATGCAGATTTTTTATGGAATATTTCTCTGCACATGAATGATCACTGCACTGATAAGATCATAGCATTGTATTTTTTAATTAATACTTGTTTTATCATTTACTGACTTAGGAAATTTTTTAAAGTGCAAGATATATTGGGTTTTGAAATCCAATATTTTTAATAAGTACGGAAATATGTCTTAATTAAATTATGAGGTACAATAAAATTAGACTTAGATGGAGTGTTAATTTTGCTGCAATTGAAGCCCGCGCGTGATACTGATCGCTCCCCTACGTCTGCTCCGCAACCATGGCCCCAGGAGGGGGCCCCGAGTCTGATTCCTTGCTTCCGCCTAAGCTCTCTGCCTCCAAGAAACTGGTGGCTAGTTTCTCTAAGCGCCCAGCAAGTGAAAACCAGAAACATTTGTTAAAATAATGGCTTCCATTCTGTGGATCTTCTGATTGATTAGCCTTGCATATCAGCCCTAAATCTTGCAGAAAGAGGGCTCAGGATATTTCACTGGGCTCTAGCCCTCACCCAAAGCTGTAGAAGCCTGGATTCAAAGAAAATGGTCTCCCCTCATCAAAGAAGGAATCAGAAGCTACCTTGTAGGTAAGGGTTTCTTTGTGTTCGTCTTTGAAGTAGTAGAAGATAGGAATATGATCTTCCACAATGGCTCGTACTTCATGGGGCCTCAAGGCCTATACTTGAATCAATGGACCCCTGATTTTGATCCAAGTCAATATGTTCCCTCAGTAGTATCGGTCTGGGTGCATTTTCCCCATCTCCCTCTCCATTGCTGGAAGCCTAAATCCTTAGAAACTATTGGAAACAAACTGGGGAAATACATAGACGGAGCAGAAAAGAAAGATTAATACTCTTGTGCAAGAATATGTGTATAATTTGACTTGGAAGAAGGACTTCTTGAGGCTATCAAAGTCAAGGTAGCGGAGTGGTTGCATATCCAAGAGCTAGACTATGAACAGCTCCCATTTCACTGCAGATACTGACATGAATATGGGCATTTTTCTAGATATTGTAAAAAGAAAACAGTGGAAGAGACAGACAACTCAAAGGAAGAACAATGGACTCAGGTTCAAAAAGCTGCTCCTAACAAATAGAATAAAAAAACAAAAGGGAAAAGCAAGCCAGCCGAATTCTCTACACCTACCTCGGTGGTGCAAGGGGCAGAGCCTTTAGGCCCTTCAACAACAGCTACAAACACAAACCCTTTTGAAACCCTAATTATTCCAAAAGAAAAAATAGATCCAACAGAAGATGCAAGGGAGGAAATGCAACCTAAACCAACAGCAGAAGAGGAAAGACAGGAAGGGGTCATCCCAATACAAGCTAGATCTCCCAAAGGAGCAACCACCTCCCCATCCTATGCAGAAATTTCAAGAAATAAGCCCCCAAAATCCTCTGGATCCTCGGAAGATGAAACTTTCGAGAGGACCACTAAAGGAGTTGGGACAGAATCTCATAGAGAGGCAAGAGAAGAAGAGGCCGAGAAGCAGAAAATGCAGAGTAATCAATCCACGATTGAGATGTCTATAGGCATAAATACTAGACCCATGCCTCACAAAGGCCACCCCTCTGCAAGTAAATAATGCGTATAATCTCTTGGAACTATAGAGGTCTGGGGAATCCCTCAAAAGCGGAAGCTGTGAAGAGCCTCATAAAATATGAATCCCCCGAGATCCTCTTGCTCTAAGAGACCAAAATAGAAGGGTCTTCCCTTCTAGATCTAAGTAAAGAAAAATAGAAAAAAAGATTTGGGAAAGTAGTAAGTGCCAGGGGAACCTGTGGAGGCCTTGCCACTCTTCGGGAGGATGAAAAAATTCTTCTGGTTAGCTCCTTCGATATGCAGCATTGGATCTACACTGAACTCCAGCACCTTGCAAGTAATACCTCCTTTACCATTTTCAATCTTTATGTGCCAGTGTTATATGAGGAAAAAAAAGGAATGTTGGCTTACTCTTTTAGATTTTTTAGAAGCCTACTCACCTAATAATTTAATCCTTGCTGGAGATTTCAATCTTGTCCTTGATCAAAAAGAGAAAAAAGGAGGAAATAGTAGCAAGGATCGTATCCTTCCTCTAGTAGAAGATCTAATCCATGATTGGGATTTATTGGATATCAAACCCAAATCTAGACACTATACATGGTCAAATAATAGAGCTGGAAAGGAGCACATTTCATCTAGGCTTGATACATTTCTGATACAATGCACCCTCCTCTCTGAGCAGAAGATAATCATCTCCAAAATCCTACCCAAAATGACATCAGACCACAAACCCATCTTGCTGCAGATTAAAGAAGCGGAAAATCTTGGACCCATCCCTTTCATATTTAGCCCTCAATGGATTGAAAGAGAATTTCTTATGGAGAGAATCATAAAAACTTGGTCTAAGCCAATCATTGGGTCGACTAGCTATGTTTGGGAGCAAAAAATCAAGGCCACCAAATTAGCTTTGAAGGAGTGGTTTAAAAAACCCACATGCACTCCAACTAGCCTTAGAAAGAAGGCCCTCGAAAATATATTAGACACGCAAATGGATATGGAACAACAGGAAATCACCTACTCTGATTTGCAATGTGAGAAATCTGCCCAACAAAGCACTCTCCATGCCTTCAAAGTGGAGGAGGAGACCTTAAGACTAAAATCTCGAAACCTCTGGCTAAAATCGGGAGACAGAAATTCTGCATACTTCCACAAGCAAATCAGAACTAGACTCTTGAGAAATCACATAGCAGAAATAACTACTTCAGAGAGGACAACGCATAAAGGACTAACAGAGATTCGTGAGGCAGCTACCTCACACTTCGAGCAGTTATACATGGAAAATGGAATAGGCTCTGAACAAGAAAGTGTTGATTTCCTTTCTTACATTCCAAGTCTGATAAAGGAGGAGGACAACTTCAACCTTCTGAAGCCCTTCTCAGAAGAGGAAATAAGCAATTTCATATGGATGATGGAACCAGACAAAGCTCCTGGGCCTGATGGATTCACTATCCACTTCTACAGAATATGCTGGAATATTATAAAGATTGATTTGATCTGGATAATGATGGATTTTTAGCAAAAAGCCAAAGTTGGTGGTAACACCAATTCCACTTTCCTTGATCTTATCCCAAAAGAGGTGAACCTTGCCTCGTTTGACAGCTTGAGGCCTATATCGCTTTGCAATGCTTCATATAATATCCTTTCTAAGCTTTTGGCGAATAGAATCAAGCCTCTTCTGGGTAAACTCATCTCTAGCAGTCAAAGCAGATTTGTCAAAGGAAGGCACATCCTAGATAATGTGGCCCCGGTGCAGGAAACAATTCACTCAAGCCTCCATTGTCATGAGAAAGGAATGGTAATCAAGCTAGACATGGAAAATGATTTTGATCGGGTAAGACATTCCTTCCTTCTCCAAGTCCTCGCTGCTTTTGGCTTTAGCTCTGAGTTTATTAGGCTAGTTAAAGCTTGTATTGGAGAGTCATGGATTGCTCCCTTGGTCAACGGTAGACTTGTCGATTACTTCAAAGCAACAAGGGGCATTAGACAGGGATGTCCTATTTCTCCCTTTTTGTACATTTTTATGGGAGATTCCCTTAGCAGGAAGCTGAATGCAGAAAATATTAATGGGACTCTCCCTGGAATTAGGGATATGAGAGGCATTGATCCAATAAACCATGCCTGATTTGTTGATGATTCAATTCTTCTAGGCGGAGCCTCACTAAAAATTGAAAGGGCTTTTAAGAAAATTATTCAAAGCTTCTGAAGAGTATCTGGAGCATTGGTCAATAGAAGGAAAAGTGCAGTGTATGGATGGGAGATCGATCAGCAAGCCATGAACCGAATTGCACAATTTCTTGGATTTGTGGGCTATGCAAGGTGGGATAAAATCAATTACCTTGGTCTGCCCCTGTCCTTGGGCATCAATAAGGTTCTCCACTGGGCTGAGATACTCAGTAAAATCAAAGCAAAAATAAAATTTTGGGGTGGACATTGGCTCACCACAGCTGGGAAGCTCATTCTGATCAATTTTGTTCTTTCCTCCCTACCATTATATCAACCAACTTTCTTATTGGCTCCAAAATTGATTACAGATCAGCTTTCTAAGATGTTGAGAAACTTCTTGTAGCAAGGAGGTAAGGGAAATCAAAAGAAATTTCATTTGGAAAATTGGGACATTGTGAAAAAACCTCTTTTAGATGGAGGCCTACAAGTAAGAGACCCTGGTCTGGCCAACTTGGCATTGGGGGGCAAGTTGTTATGGAAATTTTTTTCGAATCACAGACACCCAGTCAGTCAAGTTTTCATAAAAAAGTATATGCATCGCCTCACTCTACAATATATGGAGAAAGGAACAACAAACAAAGGAACAACTCTATGGAAACTATGTTCTCACAGTTGGGAGTTTTACAAGGAACAGTTATACATAATTCTGGGAAACGGGATAATCATCAACCTTTGGGAAGACATAATTATGGGATTACAATCTCTAAACAATGTCCAGGACATCACCAAGCTGCATGACTGGCTAATCATTCTTGGCATCAAAAATATACAAAACATATGCCTCTGGGACGATGAGGGTAATTGGATGGATTGGAACATTCCATGTCCTCCTGAACCGATGCGGCATCAAGTTCCCCTCCTCCTTGCAAAATTGGTTGGGCTGGCTCCAATACATCAGAACTCAAAAGACAAATGGGGATGGGGGAAAATAGGAGTTTACATAGCTACCCAAGGATTCATAGCCCTCCAACGCAGCACACCTATGCTCAATCATTCGATTTGGAAAAATATTTGGGACCCAACTGGTCTCCCCAAGGTTAATTTTTTTTCTTGGCTCCTCATTCATAATCAAGTGTTAACTGGTGAAAATCTGGCAAAAAGAGGAATTTTTGGGCCCCATAGATGCTCGCTTTGCTACGAAGCAATGGAGACTATGGACCATTTGTTTCTTGACTGTGTGTATGCCCAAGAAATGTGGGCGATGGCGTTGCATGGGCTGGATGCTCAATCCCCATTGCAAGTCTTGACCACCATCCTCTTCACCACATGGTTTGGACGCTCTCCCCATGATCTAAGTCAAAAATCCCTTTGTTTTAACATCTAGCATGCCATCCCCAAATTTTTCTGTTGGGAAATTTGGCTGGCAATGAATGAAGCAATCTTCAACAGAAAACTGTATTCCCCAACTATTGTTGCAGCCAAAGCCAAAGCCTTGCTAATCGAAAATTTGGTAAAACTTCCCCACAAGACAATCTCTAATCTCTCTCTAGATGTAATTAGTTGGATAGGCATGCCTATGAAGACAGGCTCACGAAATAGAACTCTAACTAGACCTTGTTACAACCCGGAATGGAGATTTCGAATCCCAGAGCTTGAATTTAAAAATTGGTGGCAAAATCAGAATAGAACCATAATTTTTTTATGGTGCCTCAAAAGTAAATCCAAGAAAATCTGGAGCTGGGGGAGTTATTTATTCCAAATCGAGTCACAGCCAAAGCAGCTTCAGCTGGGGCCTTGGGCAGAACACCAATAACCATGCAAAAATATTAGGAATGCTCAAGGCTTGTCAAATCGCACAGGGGAATGGAGAAAAAGACATTCAGGTCTTTGGAGACTCAGAAATCCTGATTAAAATCATAAATACAGAAAATCACTTTAGAAGTCTGGCCCTCAACAAGACGTTGCAGAGACTCAGGAAAATATTGCAAAAATTCACATCTAGCTCCTTTTATCATATTCTGCGAAATTTAAACAAAGAGGCAGATGCAAAAGCAAATGCAGGATGTCTTTCAGAACAAGGAGAATTCTCAGAAAATGGTAAAGACCTTGTCTGGTTATCCATCCCATGAAGCTCAGCCATGTAAATTCAGATCTGGATTACTTGGGGATTCTGGAAAAGACATTGTAACCAAGGTTGTTTAGGCTCCGGCCCAACCTACCTCCATAAATTAAAAAAATTAACCTTTTTTGTTAAAAAAAAAAATTATGAGGTACAATGAGGGATAGTACAGATTTTCTGAAATCCCATATTTACTCCCTTTGAAAGGATCCCCCATCATTTTTTCATCATTATCTTACCCCATAATCCGATCATCCACAACCATTACATCACCGTCGTATAAGCCTCCACCACATCCAATTATTACCACTTGCTTGTAGCAGAGCGATATGTGCATGCATCTGATCTGAGGAGCCATTTTTAATCATTGAACAGGATTGGATGGATGGGACCCAAAACAGGGTGGATGGTTGAACCTCTTACATAAAATTCTCAGTGGCCTTTGATAATTTTCACTGTGGAAACATTTTGAGGTTGTGACAAGGAAGTGAGCAGGATTCGAATATGGCATGTGTAAGGAATGAGCCATCGTCCTTGAGGAAGATAGAATAGACCACAGAATACCAGAACAGTATTGCACTATTGCAAGAATTTGGGTTCCTTTCATTTTTGTAGAAGTTTGATGGCTTTGACATGGTTGTGGTTCTATAGTTTGCGAAGACATTTGAAGAAGGCCAAGCTAGAATCGTCTCATTAGAGTTGGAAGTCACAGAGGAGCCCATCGTGCGAGCTACAGGCTTGCCAACTATAGGGGAATAGTGGTTTAAAAAGGAGCGGCTTGAAAAGAAACGATGGCGTCGGTTCGTGGTTGACAGAAATCTCAAGGTTGACTGGAAGAAGGGGCTTTTGTGTGGCTCCATGATCAGAAAATGGTGAGACCCACTCTTCATTTTACAAAATTTCCTGACTTGTGAAGGAATTTACTCCTTAAATTTTGTATATCATCTTCGGTTATTGCTGCACTTTGAGTCGGGGAAACTTATTAATTTTCCCTACTACCTGCTTCGAAGTCTTGAGAAGATGGCGAAGGGTGTGCAGAGTGGGGATGCAAGCCAAGTTGCACATAAGTTATATCACCATGGGATCATCACAATCCTCATCAAGAAATCGCTGGAAGAAAAGGGAATGACATGGAAGGCGTTCCTAAAACAGTTTCAAGCAAGGAATGCAAGGAAGTCTGTTGGCATGAGTGCAAGTAGGAAAAGGAAGGCAGAGACACCATCCTCTGCCAATCAAAAGAGTAAAAGCAAGTTGGTGCAAGAAGAAAAGAATTCTCTCGAAAATGCTTCACCAAAGAAAAGAGTGACTAGAACCCCAACCAAAAATAAAATTGTCTCTCCAGGAACAAGTTAGCGTCGGTCGAGCTCTCTGATTATGATCAATGGATCACCCTAGGTTTCACTTGGATACAATAACATTTCAGTTCTTGCAAACGCGATAGGCCACACTGTGGGGAATGAAGAGAATGTGGAGAGGTAGGATGACATGTCTCTATCGGCCTTCATCCATAGATTAAAAATATAGAATATGACACCAAGTGAAATAGAACATCAGGCACAAGGTCAAGAAGATGTGCAGTACATAGAGACCCTCAACAATTTTGATGAACAGGGTACAGAAATCCCTAATGGTTTGAATGAGGAGGGTACTGAAATCCCTGATGAATTGGATCAACAAGGAACTGAGGTCCCTGATGAATTAGGTGTGCAAGGTACTGAAGCCCTTTGCACAAAGGATGCAGAGGATACTGAAACCCTCAGTGATACGAAAATCCCTAGCGCATAAACCCTTGACGATATTGATCTTGGAAATTATGGGACTTGATTGGATTCCATTGCAGAGAAGGTATACACATCAAAGGAGCTGGGCACAGCGACCTCTACCCTCTACCTCAATATTCAGATGGTATAATTGGAACAGCAAGTTCATGACCTGGAGGCTTTGAACCAGGTCATGAAGGAGAAAAATTGGAAAAAGCAAGGCTAGGTAGGGTCGGTTGCAAAGGTCAAGGAACATAAACGACAAGTGAGAATATGGAAGTTTCGGGATTCTAAATGTTACAAGCACCTCAAGAACGTGACCAAACAACTGAAGAAAGCCCGAGGTAAAAATACAAAGGTAGTAAAAGCCGAAATCAGCATTGAAGTGCAAGATTGAAAGATGGCCCTCATTTTTGAAGATTTTTTGCAGAAGGTAAAACATTGTGTGAGGACACACAATAGATTAGGGATGGGAGGATGTTGGTGTGCCAATATGCCCTATTTTTACCCTCTTCCCATAACCATTAACCTTTGTTTCATCTTTATAAACCTTGTCATTCTTGCATGTTGGGGCCCTTGTTTTGAAATTAAACAGCTTTTGAGTTGCGGTTAATGCGTGGCGGGACGCAACCACAGTAGGAAGAGATATTTCAAGGTTGTGAAGGAGTAAAGGATAGGTGGCACGGCTGTTGCAGGAGCAAGCACAGATGGCGGAAGAGCGTGGCAGGAAACAAGCAGTAGAACTCCCGACTAACAGAAAGAAACAGAAGACAGCCGAGTGAGAAGAAAGGAAGAACTGTCAGTTGCGCAGGCAGCAAAACAAATAGGTAGCTAGCCAATGGAAAGGGGGGTTGGCTCAGATGGGATCAGGGAAAAAGAGCCGTAGGAGAGCTATGTTCGTGTTGTTCTGTTCTTTACCCTTCTGTATCTCTATGTTTCTCTCTGTCTAGTAGGACCACCTTATATTCTGTTATGTTTGAGCTCATGTTGAGGAGCCTTGTAATAGCTTGTCGTTGATATTTGATTCATAATATAATCAGAGTTCGTTGTTTTGGATATATTTTGTGGTCTGGAATGAATGGTTGTGGTCTGGAATGAATGGTTTCACTAGTAATTTTAAATTTTATTTATTGTAAGTCTGAATGCATTCCAGAGAGATATATTTCATGGAACATTGTGTTTGTTTAGACCTTTGTCATAGCTCTGATTTATCCATACCAAATTTTTTTAGGCTGATACCGATCTATTCCCTACCTTAGTAAGGTCGCGGCACACCTCGGGTGAGACTCTTGGCTCTTCAAAGTAGGGTGAAAATGCCGGCGTGGTGCTAGACTACAGCGGAAAACCTTGTTGGCCCTTAACCTGAACCCAAGTCTTATCTGCGAGACCTGTTTTCTTGCCAACAAATGGTTCCGTTGCCGGGACTTGAAATTTCATTTGGGAGCTAGATCATGGTATATTGGATCTTCGAAATAGAAATACGAAGCTGGTGGGATAACCACCTAGATCTATTCATCACTCAGCAAGCCGAGCTAAGACGACAAAAGGAGAAAACGATCAAAATTCTAGTTTTATTCTCTGACTCTGCCAGTGATACCTACGAAATATTTTGGGGAAAGTTCCTAGAAGAACTCTATAACTGGTTGCATGGGGATCTGGTGGCCATTCATCGGTTAAACACTGATTTGACCCAAGCTGTATATTTCTGGGTGGAATCTACCTTGGACGAATACGTAGTGGAGTTTGCAACGGAGTGCTACCAGTATTTCTCAAGAGCAGAAGATACATTCATATCCGGGTTAAGGGGGAAGTTGCTGAAGGAGATCCCATTGTGGATTAAAGCCTTGATGGTAAATTAAGGACTAATGGGGTTCCAAAAAGCAAAGATGGAAGCGTAAACCTCCTGTGCCGGGGGAAGGGACTAATGGAGAGATGCTACAAGAACAGGGAAGAAGGGGATTAGGAATATGGATGTCAAGACTGCTAATAGGCTAAGGGAGCAACGAGCACATCGAAGGGCACATATTGTAGAAAGGTGGCGAGAGAGGGTGATAAAGGAGTTGAAAAGACAGGAAAGTGGTCAAAAGGACAAAGAGGAGGCGCCTTAGGTGACAAAGGAAATGGAAAGTCAGGTGGGTCCCCAAGATATAGGAGGGGTCGTTAAAGAAGTTTGGCAGGTGTATAGGAGCCCAGCCCAGATGGAGAAAGGAAAGAAATTTGATGGAGAAGGTACAGACGCGCACCCGGAGGAGGTGTCCGATGTGGAGATGCACATTGCAATGGAGAAACTATTCCAAGAAAGGTCGGCATCCATCTCTCAAGGTATTCCTGTTCCCCAAAGTTCAAGTAGCTCTAGTCCCAACCTTCCCCTGGTGCTTTACCAGCCACTAAGTGAAATTTTTGTTAAGTTGCGTGAATTAAGTAAGTTGCACAATATTCAGTCTCCAATAGTAATACATACTGGTAGTAGAATTTCTAGCGGTACAATCTCACAACCAAGAACCAACGGCTTCATTTTAGTAATGCATACTCAAGTGAACATGGCGGGATCACTTACCCGGTATCCAGAGTTCTCTGGGAGGGGTAACAACGATGTCGAACAACACTGGTACCTCTGCGAGCCCATATGGAGGGCAAGGAAGACACCAAATGTGGGGAAGTTGATAGAATTTCAAACCACCCTTAGGGAGAGAGCTCTACGCTGGTTTATGAAGTAGTTTGAAGCTCATCAGAATCTAGCGATGGAAGATGTGAAGAGGGACTTCATTAAGGAGTTCAAACTGCCCCAAACAGACCAGCAGGGCCTGTCATAAATGTGGGAAATCAAGCAGCGGGACGGAGAGACTGCTTGGGATTTGATGCAGAGATTCAAGGACGCAATTGGAAAACTCAGCTATCCAATTGATCCAAACTATCAGAGGGATTGGTTCATCAAAGCTCTACTACCCTTGACCAGAACTCCATTAACTCAACAGAGGATCGAGACATTGCAAGACGCACTAGAGCAAGCAATGAAGATAGAAGCTATGGAGGGTTACCTGCAAGAGTTTAAGGGAGGAGCAGCGGTACAGCACCCCTCTATAATGGGTCTGCAGCATCAAATAGAAAGTTTGACATAAAAACTCAAAGAAATTCAACCAATGGGAACATAGCACATGAGTATAAAAGAAACATAATAAAGTTTCCTAAATAAAACAAGGAAGAAGATGCTCTTACCAAACATAGAGAAGAATACACAAAGTTATGGAAAAGGAGGCAATAAGAGTAGAAGAAGGAAAATATGTCTATTTGCACTATATGCTCAAAACAAGGAAGCCAATGATACATTAATAGTGGATGTTCAAAACACATGATAGGGAATTAGAAAAAAATTCCCCCCTAAAGGTAGTAAAAGGAGACAGTGTTGCCTTTGGGAATAATGTTTCTGCAAGTATATTAGAAAAAGGTATGGTTTGTCTTGATGATGGAAAGACTAAAACACATAATGTCCTTTATGTTGAAGGGTTAAAATACAATATTCAAAATGTTGTCCAAATTTTTAATCAAGGTTACAACCTCACATTTCATTCTAAAGGATGTGAGATAAGGAAAGGAAGTTAAGGAATATTAGTTGAAAATACAAATAGAATCTTGAGTAATGTATACGCCCTCGTTGAATTCAAAGGAGAAAACTTCTCTATGGGACAAGTAGGAAAATTTTGGTTATGGAATAGAAGGATGGGTCATATAAACTTTGACAATATAGTAAAAATTAGTAAGACAAGATAAATAAGATATATGACAAGGATCTCAAAAACTACAGTTATTATTTGAAATCCATGTTAGCACACGAAGTAGACAAGAGTTAGTTTCAAAACAAAGGAATACTCAACATTAAAGTCATTATAACTTGTACACACAAACCTTGTTTGGCTAACAAGAACATAAACCTTAAAAGGTGAGAGTTATTTTATGTTGTTTATTAATGATTATGTTGAATTTTGTAACTATGGTTAATCTTCGTAATGTATATTTTGGCCCTTGATGCATTTATATTGAATATTGTAAAGCATGTTCTTTATGCTAGAGTCAAAATACAAAATATATTTTTGAGTCATGTTCATTTGGACTTTTTAAAAGAAGAAAATTTAAATATTTGAAATTGCCTTTTTCGCTCCAAATTTAGTCAATTCGGCCTCCCTTCGAGTCAAGTCAAACTAGGCAAAAGACACACCCATTCAACCCAACATAACACTATATATATATATATATAGCTTGACCTCCTCCTCGTGGCCTTAATATGACGTCTCTCAAGCAAGAATAGTTTGAGCATCCAAGCAAAGGAAAAGGGGCACAAGGAGGATGGAAAGAAGGAAGAATTCATATCTTCTCTCTCTCTCTCTCTCTCTCTCTCTCTCTCTCTCTCTCTCTCTCTCTCTCTATCTAGCTCACATGTGTGAAGAAAAAATCTCTCTCCAGTTCACATATTTTTCTGGGCAGTTGCAGCTACAGGGACCGAAATTTTTTGGGCAATTGCATTGCAAAAACTCTGAGATTTTAGGTAGTTTCTAGGAGGATGAAATTTTGCCTAGGGAAGAACAGAAGGACGAGTTCTTGGATCAGACTGGCTTGACTTGGAGGGTTTTTACCAAGTCTAAACATATATTTGTTGAAGGTCATGTTTAACTAGTTGTTAACTAGAGTTTTGGGTGTTTCTCTTGTTGAAAAGAAGAATTTATCTATTTATAAGGTTCATGGGTTTTCCCCTTATTGGGTTTTCCCATGGTAAATCTTGTGCTCTCTTTGTGCATTGTGATCTCTATTGTTCTATTGCTTTTATATGGTTGAATTTATGAAGTATAATTTCTTAATTATATACTGGAAACATTAAAAGAAGATCAACATCATTAGAAGCAATTATCAATTTTCAGAAATATGGTGCTTGTATTTATTGCACTTCAAAACTAAACATATTACACAAGAATTACAAGGGTTACATTTATTACATACAAATATAAAGAATCTGATAAGTTTAAAGATTTCAAATCCCTAGTTGAAAGTGAGACTCGTTAAAAAAGCAAGTGCTTAAGGTCAAATAGAGTAGGTGATTCTACCTTTACTGAATTTAATGAATTCAACGAGAATCATGGAATCAAGAGACATTTTTTGACAACAAGGATTCCATAGAAAAATGGAGTTATAGAAAGGAAGAATAAATTTGTACGAGAAATGGCTAGAGCAATGTTGAATGAATCAAAAATACCTAACACCTTTTGGGGAAAAATAATCATCACAATAGTCTACATTTTGAATAGAGCACAAATTAGAGTGAAAAACAACAAGACACCTTATGAATTATGGGAAGGTAGATTGTCTACAATCAAATACTTCAAGGTGTTTGGGAGCGTTGATTTTTAAATTATCCTCTAACCGATAATTACTTCTTATGATTTTCATTAGGTTAATCTTTTTCTTGTGATCTTTTTCATCATAATGCACTTAGACAAAGGAATTCAACAATAAAACAAAAATTCCAGTAGGATCATAAAGAGACAACCACACAATAACACAATCATTTTACCATGGGAAAACCCACAACGGGAAAAATCAACAACCCTCTCCTTCAAGAAATTATTCAATTCAACAGAGATACATCTAGTTCTTCAAGTCAATCATAAAGTGAAAATGTTGAGAAGTGTAGCAAGAAAGTCTCAATTTGACTTTGCCTTGGTCAAATTGAGAAAATTTGAATTTCCAAATCAACATACAACTTGGAGGTAGTTAACTTGTGTGACATGGATCTTGTCACTTAGTTAGCTTAGTAAATTCGAGTTAGAGGGCTTGGACTTCAGTTAAGTATGTGCGATTTCCAAATTTAGTAATCCACATCATTTATTTCCAATTGTGTTCAGTTAAACTAGTTCTAACGATTAATGGAACTAGTGGAAGGTCAGTTGTGTAGTGGGACAACAATCTAACTCAGTGATCATCCAGTTAATTAATCAGTCAACTCAAAATAGCTAGTGCATGCAAGGAATTTTAGTTCCTCGACTATGGTGGAGATTCCAAGGCAATGTAATAAGCAGTTGTAAACTAGTTTGAGTGTACAGGTGTTGCATGCATTCAAATGATCAATCCTGAGGAATTGCGCAATCAATTAGAGAAAAAATCCTAAAAAGTAGGGGCTAATTCCTTAGGATTTTCAAAAGGAAATAAGGGCTCAGGCAGAGGCATAAATTGACTAAGTATGGGTTATAACTTCTCATTGATCAGAGAGATAGGTTATTCACTTGCAAGTTGTGCTAAGAGCGGGCAGGCAATTGTAATAAATTCTCTCTTTATCTGATTAATGCAAAGAGGCTTGAGGGGTTTTTCCCAGTTGGGTTCCCCTAGAAAAATATTGTGCATGTGTGGTTTTTCTTATTGCATGTTTGTGAATATTTTCCTAAATTGTGAATTAAATTTCGCAGATAAATAGAGTATAATTTTGTCTCTTTATTTAGATTAAATTTCTTGAGCAATTGCAATTCTATCACCATATTTCTACAAAAAATGACTAGTAGCATACTTCCGGCCACACCAAGTCAAACTATGTAGAAATTTGAATAACTAATATATTATTCACTGATATTCTCCTGATCACACACTATTTTAACTTCATGCACAATACAGAATCTCTTCTACCATTGATCATTAATTGCGGAAATATAAACAATCGCATGCACACATTAAAACCATAAACAATCACAAATATGAACACAGTATTTCATGGGAAAGCTTAAAGCTGAAAACCGCCAACTATCTGTATATTATATGTCATAGAGATCATGTAACAATCATTGTACAAAGCTCCTCACAAGCTCTCAGTACAACCTCCAATTGCTACACACTAATCAAGCTAGATCTAGCAAAACACATACTCCAATCTCTGCCACCTGATAGCCAGCCTCTATTGCGTAATCAATGTTGTAGGATGGCTCATTAAATAACTTGAACCACCTGGCTTGTACTGCGCAATCCTCATGGGCTTCTCCAATCACTAGTTGTTGCAAATATGCAACACTATAGTCACAATTGATAGTTAACCTGCTCTTTCACCTATATCTGCACTGGTCTCCACTGAAACTGTCCATGCACTAAAGTTAACTGATGCATTCTTTAGTTGGTTAATGATTTTATAATTATTGAATTAATTAATAATTAATTCACACCACTCTCACTAATTGTATCAATAAGTTAAACTAGATACAAATAGCTCAACTATGTTTAGATTAGTTAAACTGAATACAACTCCACTAACTTCCTCAATCAACTCCACCAAACTCTGTCACATGAGTTCTAACTGAAGTCTTCATGAAATAGCTCCACATAACCCTCAGGAATAGCGTAATTCCTTCTGTCAGCTCCTGTGCCACATCTGTGCACTTAACTGAAGTGCTCCAAGAGAATAAGATAATGTTTATAGTCCAAATATTATTAAGAGCTAATAATATACGACATATCTATTTTTAGACTGGAAATCTAAAAATAGATTCCGCCCAATATGTCTAAAAATAGAAGTCCATCTATTTTTTCCAACTTGACCAACCATCCACAAATAGCATCCTGCAACTCATAGAACATGATCCATATGTCTAAAAATAGACATGGTCTAAAAATAGACTTTGCGCCAAAAATAGCCTGCGGGCCCACTTAGTGAAGGCGACTTCTTTCCACTAAGCTCATCATCTTGTTGCAATCTCAACACTCCCTCTCAACAAGATAAGGATTATCTGCCACCCCTATCCTACCTTTGTGGTATTCGAATTTGCTCCTGGTGAGCGCCTTCGTCAAGATATCAGCATCCTGATCCTCCGTAGGAATGTATGAAAGTAACATGATCTTTCGCTGCACACAATCTCTGATATGATGATACCGGATGTTAATGTGTTTATATCTATCATGAAATACTAGATTAACTGAGAGTTTGATGCAACTATGATTATCACAATAAATCACAGTAGGCTCTAAGTGTGAACCGAACAACCCGACCAAGATCTTCCTCATCCATATAGCCTCGCATGCAGCCAAACTTGCTGCCATATACTCGGCCTCCGCTGAACTGAGTGCCACGGATCTCTGATTCCTACTGTACCAAGAAACTGTTGTTGACCCGATACTGAAAATCCCTCCAGATGTGCTCTTTCTGTCCGTTGGGCTCCCTGCCCAATCTGCATCCGTGAAGCCACACAACTTCACCTCATCTGACTGTCTGTACCATAATCCATATCCCGATGTGCCTCTGAGATATCTCAATACATGCTTGCCTGCCTTCCAGAAGAGCTTGGTAGGCTTAACCATAGCTTGTGAAAGCTGGTTAACAGCATAGAATATGTCGGGTCGTGTATTGACCAGATACATAAGCGACCCCACCAACTGTCGATAAACAATGGCATCCACTACCTCCGCCGAAGTAGCATCCTCCTTCCTCTGACCACCGGAAGAAGATGTCAGCAGAGTTTGCGGCCATGCATGTTTAACTTCTCCAGTATCTCCCGGGCGTACTTTCCTTGAGACACAAACAGTTCACCTTTTCGCTGCCAAATTTCCAATCCCAGGAAATAATGAGGAGGCCCAAGTCCTTCATCTCGAACTCCTTTGCAAGACCTGCCTTGCATGAGTGTATCAACAGTTCATCACTTGTTAGTATTAAATCATCTACATAAAGCACAATGATCAAAAGCTTACCCTCTACCAACAATCTGGTATAGGTTCGGATCCGCCTCACTCTTAGAGAATCCAAGTCTGGTGAAATAACTGTCTATCCGTGTGTACCAAGCACGAGGTGCTTGTTTCAACCCATACAATGCTCTTTTGAGCCTGCACACATGCGACTCACTGCTGAAGATCTTGAAACCTTCGAGCTGCTCTATGTACACCTCCTCCTCAATCACCCCGTTGAGGAACGCAGTCTTCACATCCATCTGATGAATGTGCCACCCCATCTGCGCTGAGAGAGCAAGAATCGTCCATATGGAATAATACCTTGTGACAGGTGCAAAGGTCTCCTCATAATCGATCCCCTAAATCTGTGAAAAGCCTCGGGCAGCAAATCTTGCCTTGTACTTCTCCACACTCCCGTCAGCTGCCTACTTCACTTTGTAGATCCATCTCGAACCCACCACTGATTTCCCTTTCGGCCTTGGGACAATCTCCCATGCATTGTTTCTGACAATCGAATCATACTCTTCCACCATGGCATCTACCCATGCGGGATCCTCCACAGCTTCCTCGAAAGAGGATGGCTCTGTCACGATACACTAACTCATGAGAGCCATGTATCCAGTGTACCGATCAGGTGACTGTCTCTGTCTGCGCTGTGACGTAGGTGCTCCTACAACCTTCTCTGCATCTTGAGCCGGTCGCTTAGCTTCTGTAGTGCGCTTCGGCCCTCTGATGGTTGGTGCTGCATGAGCGGTCTCTTCCACTCCATGAACCTCATCTTGTGGTTGATCCACATCCTGAGACTCATCCTTAGGAACTAATAGCTCCTCATCTGCATGCAAGTGTGGCTCCCTCTCAAGCGAACACTTCATGGCTTTCTTCACATGAAATTTGATATCCCGTCGCACAATAGTCTTGCGACTGTCTGGAAAATACACACGATAGTTGTGGGGCGTATCGGTGTAGCCCACAAATACCTAACATATCCCCAACCTCTGTGTCTAATTCCGGTTTCTTCGGCATCCTTCATCAGCCAAATGTAAACGAATTGAACAAAAATCCTCAAATGGAAATATCGGCTTTATACCGAGAAAATGTCTCCTGGTGTACTCATGCCAAGATCTGTGAGGACAACGGTTACGCACATATACTGCGTATTGCATGCCTCCGCCCACAAGTGAATGGGTAGGCCACGATCATGCAACATCACCCCGTGCAGCACCCACGTCGTTCTGTTCTTTTTGTTCTTCCACTCGGCAACCCCATTACGTAGGTGGTTGTGATTGCTATGAACTCTCTTGAATTCCTTATGCGCTTTAATTTTGAACCATGAATGAATTCACCATCATTGTCGCTCTAGAACCTTCACCTGCTTCCCCGATTCTTTCTCAACCAGTGCCTTGAACTCACAGAACTTTGAGTATGTCTCGCTCTTCTTCTGCATGAAGAAGATCCAGCACTTCCGAGAAAAATCGTCAACAAAGATCACATAGTACTTGTGCTTTGCTGTCGAAGCTACTGAGAAAGGTCCACACACGTCTGTGTGAATTCTCTCAAGGATCGTCGTGGCGCGACTATCCTTCTCGTGAAAGGTGGCTTTCACAAATTTTCCCAAGGTACACCCCTTGCACTGATCTAACTGCACAAGAGTGCCTTTAGGAAGCCCAGTAGTGGTGAAGGTGGCCCAATCTCTGGTGCCACAACTCGCCATCATCCCAGCTCACCACTCATTCTGCCTTGCCTGCCATTGCTGTGCAGCCATCTACCTGTAATTGATAAATGTTCTTAACTTGAACCCCTATCCTTTGGGTCTCACCAATTGCCTTACTGTGCAGGAAAGCCTTTCCCTCGCTAAAGACAACATCATATCCCTTGTCTTCTAACATCGCCACAGAGATAAGATTCTTCTTCAATCCTGGAACATGCATCACTTCCTTCAATACGAAGGGTTTACCAGACTCCCTCTCAAAGGAAATGGTACCAATACCGGTCGCACTGTATCTACCATCATCATCCATCTCGATGTGCACTCCAAGATCTTTCTCATCTAGATCAGTAAACAAATCTCGATCTCCTGTCATGTGAAAAGACGCACCACTGTCAAGAAACCACACTGAACCCATAACACTTGAGACCAAGCATGCGATCAGTGAAAAATCCAGCTCAAACTGTGAGGCTAAGGCCTCTCCAGCTGTAGATCCAGTAGCCTGCTTATTTTTCTTCTTCTGTGGAAAACTAGTGGCATAATGTCCGTGTTGGTGACAGTGAAAGCACTTCACCTTAGACATGTCCTGCTTCTTGCCTTTCGCACCGGATTGAGAAGAGTTCTTCTTGCTCTTCCCCTTTTTTTCTTTGGCAACCAAAGCGAAATTCTCTTCATCTGAGTTCTTTGATGAAGATCTGTCCCTGGTACTTCTCCTTATCTCCTCTTGCACAAGATCTGACCAAAGTCGCTCCCATCCTGGCAATTTCTCCCGACCATTGACAGAGTCCTGATAGGAGTGCCAACTCTTTGAAAGCCTAAGGAGAGCCAAGCTCACCAAGTCCTCATCATCAACAGTCACCCCCACACTTCCCAGCTCATCCCTGCATTGGATGAACTTTGTGAGGTACTTGGGCATACTGTCGCCTTTCTCCATTTTTATGTTTCTGAGTTTATCCTTGAGCGCCAACTTCCTTTGGTCGCTCTTGCTTTGGAATAAGTCTGTAAATGCTTTCCACATCAAGAATGGAGAAGCCTTAGCATGAAGGTTGGATACTATGTGATCCTTCACACCTTCCAACAGAATTCTTCGACACTTTGCTGTCTTCTTTTGCCATGCGTCAAGTGTGGCAGCATCGCCAGAAGCAGGTTTTGGAATTTCTGCATCTATGAACTCCTTCAACCCATTGTCATCTAACACCGCCTCCATCCTGTCTTTCCATGCAATATAATTCGATTTTCCCTCAAGGGCATACTCCAATCGCAATCCGTTGAAGTACATCTCAACTTCGACACCAAGAAAACATTGCTGCAAATTCAAATTCCACCAGCTCAAAACTCAACCACTTCAATGTTTGCAATTGCTCCAATGATCAATATCACTCTGATACCATGTATAAATTTGAATAACTAATATATTATTCACCGAGATTCTCCTGATCACACACTATTTTAACTTCATGCACAATACAGAATCTCTTCTACCATTGATCATTAATTGCGAAAATATAAACAATCGCATGCGCACATTAAAACCATAAACAATCACACATATGAACACATTATTTCATGAGAAAGCTTAAAGTTGAAAACCCCCAACTATCTGTATATTATATGTCATAGATATCATGTAACAATCATTGTACAAAGCTCCTCACAAGCTCTCAGCACAACCTCCAATTGCTACACACTAATCAAGCTAGATCTAGCAAAACACATGCTCCAATATTTTGCCACTTGATAGCCAGCCTCTATTGCGTAATCAATGCTATGGGATGGCTCATTAAATAGATAAACCCCCTGGCTTGAACTGCGCAATCTTCATGGGCTAATCCACCTATCTGTGTGTTGCAAATAGCAACAGTATAGTCACAATTGATAGTTATACTTGCCCTTTCACCTATCTCTGCACTGGTCTCCACTGAAACTGTCCATGCACTAAAGTTAACTGATGTATTCTTTAGTTGATTAATGAGTTTATAATTAGTGAATTAATTAATAATTAATTCACACAACTCTTCACTAGTGTATTAATCAGTTAGACTAAATACAACTAGTTCAACTATGTTTAGATTAGTTAATCTGAACACAACTCCATTAACTCCTCAATCAACTCCACCAAACTCTCTCACATGAGTTCTAAGCGAAGTCTTCATGCAATAGCTACACCAACCCTCAGGAATAGCGTAATTCCTTCTTTCAGCTCCTGTGCCACATCTGTGCACTTAACTGAAGTGCTCCAAGAGAATAAGATAATGTTTATAGTCCAAATGTTATTAAGAGCTAATAATATTCGACATATCTATTTTTAGACTGGCATTCTAAAAATAGATTCCGCCGAATATGTCTAAAAATAGAAGTCCATCTATTTTTCCCGACTTGACCAACCATCCTCAAATAGCATCCTGCAACTCATAGAACATGATCCATATGTCTAAAAATAGACTTTGCGTCAAAAATATCCTGCGGGCCCACTTAGTGAAGGCGAATTCTTTCCACTAAGCTCATCATCTTGTTGCAATCTCAACAAAATACCCTTTTGATTCAATCTAATTTGCCTAGCATTAGATCTACCCAGAAGAATAAAAATGGGTCATTCAATCACAAACATCAGGTTCTTTCTCTACCTTCACTTGGTTTGCATTAGCTTAGAATAGTCTCGACCTGTCTCAAAATAGTTTGACTCGAGATAAATTTGGCTTGTCTCATAATAGTTTTCTTCCATATAACTTCTTCTTGTCTCAGAATATGGATTTTTGCTAGCACATGAGACTCCTTCATTCTGCCTCATATATACGATTTTTCCTTTACCTCAATTAATCCAAATTCTCTCTTATTTGAAGATGACCAAGTTACCTTTTGGAGGAGGTTGAAGCCTCTATTTATACTTGTCTAGGATATTGAATGGGCATGACCATAAGGAAAATATTACTTGAATTCTTGGAGGGTCGACTTTATGTTTTGGAGCCAAATTTAATATAAGAGATTCAAAATTCATTTTTCTTTTGGACAATAGCATGAAGAACATGCATTAAATTAACATCACATTACATCAAGGGCCAAAATATTAATTGTGAAGTCCGACCATAGCTACATAATTCAACAAGGAGAAAGTGTTATATACAAATAAATGAAGATAATTTAAGGCAAGTTTGGTTCCAAAAAAATGAATATATCTTTCTTGGTTATGAATCTTGAATCAAGGCCTACAATTCTACAACAAAAGACTACGCAAGGTGGTATAAAGTATTAATGTAACAGTGGTTATTGCAATAGCTTAAGAATAAAAGTCACAGACAAATTAAATTTAGAGAGAGTCTTCAGATAACAAGAAAAGGAAGAAGAAGAGGAAAAATACAAAAGAACAAGAAGAAATAAAATTCCAATATCCAATCCCCGTCGGGGGTGATGAACCAGGCGCACGAGGCACCACGTGGCCCATGATGGGTAATAGTTTGAAATCAGGTCAAGGGCTGACCTCCCCGCCCTCTTATTTCACCTGGCGTATGGGAGGGACCTATGGCATCCGTGTGAAATCCTTTAGTGCATCGACTAGCACAGGAGGCATAGTTCTAAGGAAAAGGATGGGTGACGATGAATTCATTTGCATTTGTGTTTCGTTTCAGATTCCCGCACTCTACTGGTACTTTTCTCACCGACGAAGGAAGTGTCGTTGATTTCTATGGGAATGGTGGCGTCCCGGAAAACAGTGCTCCTCCCCAGGCTTTTGGATCTCTAAGTTAGTAACTTTCCTATTCCAGGGGTGGTATTCAGTGTTTCTATGTTAATGTGGAGTGTGGTTTTTGACGAAGATGACCATTTGGAGCTTCTAGTTTATATGGGAATTGGTGCTTTCATGTTATTGGTCCTTTGGAGTTTGGAGTGGCTAGTGTAGGCGACATTGGACCTAGGAGTGGTAGCAGTTTTGTAGGTGGCGCTCCTTCTTCGACTTATGGACCTACAATTGGGTTGCTATGCTATTTCGTGTGAGGTTTTATGCATTTTGAGGGGTAAGTTTCTTGGAGGTTGAAGTGATCTATTGATGCTAGTGTGGTTGGGAGGGTGTTCTTCAAAGTGTATTGGGAAATTTCATGTTTCCTCTAACCCTCTTGCTTTCAAATTATCTAAATTGTAGTTATTTTATGTGAAATTTTATGGGTCAGAGTCCAGGGTGGCACGACTGATGGGGTGGAAGGTTACCTACATTCATGTGGTGTTGTTTCATGGAGGGTGGTGCATGTATAAAACCCCATATGAGCAGCTAGTGGTTTCAGAAGTGAGTGAGGTGGGCGTGGTGGTCGGGGGACGAGCGAGCATTGAACGTTTTTGGTTGTGTCTGCATTCATGTATCCTGCATTTCTAGTGATGATGTTGGTCCAAAAAATATGCACCTAGCTCCGCGAAGAGGGCGGTCCTCCTTCTCGGCAAAGCCTTGCTCGGTTGGACAAGGGGACCCAAAATTTCAATTTCATTCTATGGACGTGGGGGTGGAGGCATCAGGGGGTCGTCGGGGTGCTCTTGGCAGATGGTGACTGGTGTGCGGGGTGGTCAAGGGTGTGGCAACTCAGCAAAGGGCCACAAACATCTATTTTCGCAGCCACAACCGAGGGGTGGGGCGAGGCAATGTGGTGGCATGGTATAGAAAATGGAGTGCAGGGCGTACGGTACATGGTTCAAGGGAAATTTGACATTGTTGTTTGGATAATTGTTGAGAAATGATACAATCCCTGTTGGAGCAGTTGGAAACAACGAAACAAATACAACATGAGGAACATGTTGAACTTGTATCTACCTTGGATAAAATGCAGTACTTTTAGTGGCACGTCCAAGAACGAATTCTGGTGGTATGGCGAGGAAAAAACCTGTTAACAGAGAAGCTAGAGAATCTAGATTCCTAGATGGATCACTTCGAGGAAGATGTCTAATGCACTTTTCGACCTCCTCCTCCTCCTCCTGGGACAGCTCTGGACAACCCAACCTCAATCACGTCGTCTGACTAGCATGATTACATGTGTTCTCTTTATGTTATTTGTCTTTTGGTGCCTTTCGCCTTCCTGGTTATGGACAGTGTCCTCAGTTTCCATTTTTTTTCATATGTTGCATGCAGTGGTCAACAAACCTGGTCGAGGTGAGACTACCTATTTTTTGTTGCTACTCTTGATGTATATCTTTTTTGAAGAATGTATAGAATCTCGACTTACAAAAAAAAATGCTAGTATCCAAAGACACCATCCAAACTTATCCAAAAGTATCATCCAGATAATTATATTTTCAATTATGTAGATACATGAGTTTTAGACTATAAGAGGATTAGTAAGTACACCAAAATAAACAAGATTTTCATTTCTATCCAAAATAAATCCCAAGAACTTTAGACAAGCAAGTGAAGATAAGCATTGGGTTAATGTTTTGGAAGAAGAACTAAATCATATGGAGAAGAATGAGACATGGAAACTTGTGACTAGGACAAAAGACAAGAATGTGATTAGCAATAAATGTGATTTTAGAAACAAGTTAAATGAAGATGGAGAAGTAGTAAGAAATAAAGCAAGATTGGTCCTAAAAGGTATTCTCAAGTTGAGGATATTAACATTGAAGAAATGTTTTCTCCAATCGCAATATTAAAAGTAATCATAATGTTTTTGACATTTCTATGTTTCAAGAAATTCAAATTCTATCAAATGGATGTCAATTCAGCCTTTCTAAATGGAAATTTATAAGAAAAAGTTGAACAATTAGAATGATTTTAATTGTTAGAAAAAAAATATCATATATGTAGACTAAAGAAAGCACTCTATGGACTAAAAAAATTCCGAGAGCTTGGTATTCAAGATTTGACAAATACTTACAACAACAAGATTTCAATATAGGAGTTGTAGACAACAATGTTTACATCAAAATGAAATCTGAAAATTTGTTAATAATTGTGGTTTATGTGGATGATATGATTTTTGGAAGCGATATTAATAGAATGAACCAAAATTTTGTAAAAGAAATGCAAAAAAATTTGAGATGTCCATAATTGGAGAATTTTCATTCTTTCTAGGTTTCCAAAATTCTCAATATAGCAAAGGAATTTGCATTTCTCATACCATATACATCAAGTAAATGTTGAATTTTTTTGGAATGGAAGATTGTGCACTTGTTAGTACACCCATGATCATAGGATGTAAATTGAGTAATGATGATGAATGCTCATAAACAAATCAAACATTTTATAGGTCAATGATTTGAAACTTACTATATATGACAAAAATACATCATGTGAAGCAATAGGATTGGTTGCAAGATTTAAATTTGCACCAAAGGGGACACATGTGCAAGCAACAAAAATAATAGTCGAATTTATGAAGGGCACATTGGACTTTGGCTTAAGGTATTCAAGAAGTAAGGACTTCAACATAACAACATATATATATATATATATATATATATATATATATATATATATATATATAGATTGGATAGGAAATATTGATGAAAAGAAAAGTACAATTGGAGGATCAGTATTTCTAAGAAAATATCAAGTATCATGGTTGAATAAGAAGTAAACTTAAATCTCTCTATCCATACCCAAAGTTGAATATATTGCAGTAATAGCATGTTGCATACGAGTTATTTGGATGAAGCATACACTATAGGATATCAAGGTATAATATGATCAACCAATCTCACTAATTTGTGAAAACACAAGTGCAATCAACATTCCAAAGAATCCTGTTATGCACTTAAGAATGCAACATATTCCCATCAAGTACCACTTCCTAAGAGAACAAGTAGTAGAACAAATTTCAAGTTGGAATACATTACCACCAAGGAATAGGTTGTAGATATTTTTACCAAGCCTCTTCCCAGATAAACATTTCAATATCTCGGACAAAATTTGGGAGTGATATCCCTCTCATCTCATTAGTAAATGGAAGCACAAGCTTACGGGGAGTTTTCCCTTTCATTGATGTCAAAATGGGAGAAGTCATAGATAGAGGAAAAACTATAGACACAAGGAGAGTTGCAGTCAGAGGCAATACTACACTATTTTTGGAAAATTTACCAAGGGTTGACATCAATGAAAAAGAGGGATATTGTTCGAATATAGGGGGAGACTATAAATGTCCAAGATAAAGATTGCAAGATGAATATTGTTGGAACTATTATTTGGATACCTAGTTTGGATACCCTGTATTTGAAGGTCGTTTTACTCTAAAGGCCTAGCTCAAATGATAACATAAGATATATGGTTAAAAATATTATTTTGAAGTTATTTCAATGGTATGTGACACTCCCTTTAACTCTAAAGAAATGAGGAGATACGAAAGATTTTGTCAAGTTGGCCCAACTAGAAAGTATATGTCAAACCCACAAGTGAACAAAAAAACAATATAAATAAAGGACATAATAGTGCATTTAAATATCATCAAAGCAAGAAGAGATCTAAGGTGCACAAGAGGAGTTGGGGAATACTCTTGGCATTTTAAAAAGCGGAGAAAAATTGTGATTTGTTGAGTGAATGAGCCAATTTTGAATTTTTTCTATAAATTTTCTTTTGGGATGCTTGAGATTGTGAAATTTTGAGGAAATAGAGGCAATATATTCATGTACATATGTTAAAAAGTTCAAGCATTGGTTTACTACACTTTCAGAAATATTCTTTGAGGAACTTAGTGTTCTTAAATGCTCCAGAAATCTACTTCAAACATGTTAACTTGGAATTTTCATTGTAAATGATTTCTCAGATGTTTCAAATTCTGAAATCTAGAGAAGATAAAGACAATATCTCTAGTTAATTGTGGTAAAAATGTGGTACTTTGTCTCACTACCATTTCAAAGATATGTTGGGAATCATGATTGTCGTTAGACCAAAACCCGCATGTGTTAATCAACAATCACATCGCTAGAGATAAGGAACCATGAGAGACGGTCATTCCATGTTGCGAAACACACGGGGAGTGTTGGTTTATCCAATATCCAACAATATCCCCTCCACGCGAGCTGGGTGTGTATCGAACTCATGACCTACGCTATGATACCACTTGTTGGGAATCACGATTATCGTTAGACCAAAACCCGTTGGTGTTAGTTAACGATTGCATCACCAAAGATAAGGATCCATGAGAGGCGGTCAATCCATGTCACGAAACACACGGTCACCGTTGGTTTATCCAATGTACAACAAGATATGCCCTATGAAAGTTAGAATTTTGAATAGTCTTGAAATCAATTTCCAACAAGTTATTTTGATATTTTCACTATAAAATTTATTTTTGGATGTTTTGAAATGTGTAAATTTGAGGATATAGAGATTATTGCTTCATGTACATGTGTTAAAAATTTAAAACATTGTTTTTCCATAATTTTGGAGATATTCTCGAAGGAACCTAGGGTTCCTGAATTCTCCCTAAATCTACTTCGAACATGTTAGTTTGGAATTTTCACTATAACTTATTTTCTTATATGTTTCAAACTATGAAATTTGAGGAGACACGGGAAATATCTCTAGATACCTATGGTAAAAAAAATAGACATTGGTTCACTATAATTTCAAAGATATACCTTGTGGAAGTTATGGTTTCTGAATAGTCCTTAAATCAACTTCAAAGAGGTCAGGTTGGCATTTTCACTATACATTTTATTTTGGGATGTTTCAAACCATAATTTTTTGATGAGATAGAGGTGTAATATTCATGTACATGTGATAAAAATTTCAAGGATTTGTTCAGTATACTTTTGGAGATATGATCTAGGAAATTTAGGGTTCTTAAATGCTCTTGAAATTTGCTTCAAACAAATCAGTTTGACATTTTTGCTATAAATTTTTTTCTTGCATGTTTTAGACAGTGAAATTTTTAGAGACCCGTGGAGACATATAGTAGTACCTCAAGTAAAAATTTTAGACTTTTTTTTCTCTACTTTTGGAGATATGCCTTGTGGAAGTTAAGGTTTTTGAATGGTCATTAAATTAGTTCCAAACATATTAGCTTGGAATTTTTGTTGTAACATCTTTAATGGGACTTTCAAACTGTGAAAAAATTAGAGATCCAAGGAGACATATTGAAGTGCCTTAGGTAAAAATTTCATAATCATTTTAACAAAATTGAATGCATTGCATGTTGTACAAGTTCATTTTTGGGAAGAAGCCAAAAACCACAAGTTTTGGGAGAAGTAAACCCAATGAAAGTAGAAGTAGCAAGAAGACCTAATGAACGAGGAAGTAGTGAGTAGCCCCAGTGAAGGAAAAGTTAGCAAGAAGACTCAGTGATATAGGTTCTTGCCTACGAATATTTGTAGCAATAAGTATTGGTGTCTCCAATAGGTTAGTGCCTCTAAATATTTGCAATAATGTAGATTAATATCTCTAGTAGGTTAGTGCCTACAAATATTTTTAATAGTGCCTACAAATATTTTCAATAGTGCCTACAAATATTTGTAACAATAGGTTGGTTCCTATAAAGAATTATAAAAAGAAGTTTTGTGTTTTTCTCCTCAATGGGTTCCCATGTAAATCTTGTGTTCCACATTTTGCAACTAATAGCTCTCATATGTGATTGTTTTCTTATGGTTCTTGAATGTTTTATTCAATAAAAAAATGTCTTATATTGATTCTCCCCCCCGGCCCCCATCTCAATATAAGTGGGATCTCAACAATTGTTTGAATCCCATCACCAAACATTGGTATGTATAGATGCCATCCTAAAAGTAGATGAAGATGAGAAACAATTGCAACAACTATTACAATAGGGGTAATTCAATAAGGCCCCTCACTTATGTGTCACTTATGATCATAATACCAAAGAAGTATAGGACATGAAGAATGTGTATAAGTATAAAGAGTTGAATAAAGTCACTGTTAAGAATCAATACCCTTTACCCAAGATTGATGTCTTTTAGATCCTTTGCAACATGACAATTACTTCACCAAGTTGGATCTCAAATTGGAATAACACTAGTTGTTACACCATTTTTTTGGTCATCTAACCTATTATTATTAGATGAACCCAAGTACACCATGTAAGACCAATTTTACCCTAAGTAAAATTGCTTTCACCATATAAAATAACTCATTTGTTTATATTTCCTCGTCATATTTAACCCAAAATAAGGAACTTAATTAAATAAATCCTTATTTATTTAATTATTCCCTAAGAATAAGCTATTTAAATCATTATTTAAATAATATTCTTAGTTAAATTTGACTAAATCATCCATATATAATTAAATAAACCATTATTTATTTAATTATATTCCCATCACTTCCCTAAAAAGATAAATAAACCATTTATTTATTTATTATTTATAAATAAAGGAATTGACCCAAGTCAAGAACCCTTTTCCCTCCAACAAATATAATAAAATATTCCTAAAGGGTGCTTCTAGAATCCGATTAATAATATTTTATTCATGCACCGAGTTCTAGACCACCCCAATATTTTGTTATAAATAGGGGGGTTTTCCCCATTCATTAACCACCTTCATTGCATTAGATCACTCTGGATCTACTCTTGGTCACCATTTTCCATTTTTCTTTATGAACTCCCATTGAGTTCCATGTTTGTTTTTCTACACCAATAAGAGAGAGGAATTCTAGATCTGAAACACTGAGGACTTCCAAGAACCCATCCCACTGAGGAGAACCAGAAAACACCTTTCTTGTTTTCCTCTCAGGTGCCCCATTCTTTAATATAATACAAAATTCTTTCATATACATTCTTCTTGTCTTGTTCATTGGATCTATGGAGCTATGCTATTTTTTATCTGCTTAATATCTTTTGTGCTTAGATCTGAATTTGTGCAGCAATCTTAAAGGTATTTTGCAGCCATAATAGATGTTAGGGCTATTTTCTATGCGTAGCTAAAGTGATCTTTTACGACGAAAGATTCATACTAACAATTGGCGACTCCACACGGGTTTTATTTTGCAACCGCTGTCGTTTTATATATTCCTGCATATCCAGCTGTTTCAGACCTTAGGGTTTCTCTCCCATTTTCTATTTTTCCTATTTTTATGGTGATTTTCACCCCTAAAAACCCTTAAACAGTCAAATTTTTAACTTACGTGTGTTTCTGGCCTTATTGCGCAGGTGACCGACATCAACCGCAGCTGAGACGACAAATTTTTCTGAAATCTGCCACCGAGAGAGCCGGATCTGCAGGTCACACTTATCGGCCCAAAAAGTGCAACCTGAGCCTCAGGACGCACTTTTTTGCCCCAAACTTGCGACCTGGACTGAAAACAGGTCAGAACCTGCGACCTGCAATTTTTCTGCAAATTTTTCAGCACTTTTTCTGGGTTTGTCTGAAGCTTCTGTCATGGTTTTCCAACCTCTGTCTCTACCCATTTGGACCTGTTTCTGATCTTCTTCACTCAACTAAGAGGGAATCTTGCCCCTTAGGGCTCTAGTACCCCCCACTTTTTGTGGGCGAGTCTTTGTTGTTACAGCAGTCTGAATTTATAGAGTTTCAACCCTGTTTTTCTCATATCTGATACCTCCTTTTCAGATCCCTTTAGATCAGCTCTTCTCCCTCTCAAAACACCTCATATCATTTTTTTTGGGTTCATTTCTAAGGCCACTGCCTTATCTCTCTTATTTTTCGCTGATCTCCTCCTTTTTAGCAGCAACCTTGCCTCTGTCTATTTTATGTTCTCTGCCCCACTTTTCAGCAGATTTACCCTTTAGATCCCAGTCCCTCCAGACCTTAGATCTATTGGCCTCTTTTTCAGCGTGCTTTGCCTAGTTTTTCCCTCTTATCGACTAGTTTTGAGAAACCCGCCTTCTTGGGTTAGATTGCTGCATTGTTAGTTGTTAATTTTCTGTTCTTTCAATTTTATTTACTGCACATTTCTTTTCCATTACGCAGCACACTTTTTTTACTCTCAAAACATCTGGGTTTAAACAATTAAAATTAACGCACGCCACACAATGACCCTAAGTGAAGAAGCGCCTGGTTAACACCGCCTGGCAAAGACTTTAAAATCAATTGTCACTGCACCTTTTTGCCCTTGACCTCACTTGATTTTTTCCCTCCCTGCCCTTGTCGGTTTTTCTTCTTCCCGTCATCATTGCGCCCCCAAGGCGCCTCTCCCGGAGACTTCTTGGCCTTCACCCTCAGTTTCCGCTTGGTCGACTTCCTCCTTCCTGTCGTCATCAAGTAAGTCCTCCCCCGAGTCCGCACTCCGACTCTTCCTCTGATTGTTCGGGTTCTCCCCCTCCTCTTGGTTCCCCCCCTGTTACCTTCACCATGTCTAGTTCCGGACCTAGCCCTAACCCCAGTTCTACTGCCGGGTCTGTTTCCAGTGGAACCCCTACAGGACCTACCTCGACTGCCCCATTACTCCCTTATATGGCCAGCCTTAGTCTCCCCGATTTCAATCAGCTGATTAATGATCCTATTTGCCACGATGTTAGTTGGCCTACTATGCCAACCAAGCTCCCCTCCGACATTCCCAAGTTCAAAGGCCTTGCTAGTGAGGATCACTCCAACCATATCTGATCCTTCCATATGTGGTGTTCCTCCAATTCCATTACTGACGACTCTATCCGTCTTAGATTGTTCCAACGAACGCTTACAGGCGAAGCTTCTAAATGGTATTTTGAACAGGCCACCTCCTCCCATACCACTTTTGCGACCATTTCCCAAGCCTTCTTATCTTATTTCCAACTCCCTCTCCGATACGACACTGGTACTGAGCTTTTAACCTCCTTCAGTCAATCCTCCTCAACCCGCCTCTCCGCTCATGTCCAAGAATGGCGGCGCAGACGCAGCTTATGTCGAGCTCCTTTCTTTGAAGATAGGGTTTATATGGACTGGTTCCTTCGCTCTCTCTTACCTCCCATATGCAAAGATGTCGCCTCCCATTTCCCTCAAACCGAAGAATCCGCCCTCCAAATAGCCTTGAAATATGACCTTATCTACGCCCAATCTGGTTATGTTTATACCGTCCTTCCTGACCTTCCCAAACCCGGTGGCCCTAACGCCTCGGGGGCATCTCACTCTGCCGACGGTATCATTGGAGCGTTGTCACATACCTCTGCCCAACCTCCTTCGAGCCATAGTTTTCCTCTAGGGGCCAGCCCCTCCGGCATTTTTTCCCCTCCCGGTAGCATGTATTCAGGCTACGGCATGCCTCCTCCTTTTTCCCACCCCCCTGCTTACCTTCCTGCTGCCCACCCTACTCCTTATCCCTATCCGCAACCTGGTGTCCCAGCTCCTCCAGCATTTGGACCTCCCAATCCCTTGCCTTCCCCACCCCCACAACCGCACTTCCTACCCCCTCCAAGGCAAGTATTTGCACAGCAGGGGGCACCTAATTTTCCTCCTTCTCAAAGAAGGAGAAGAGGAAATCAATCCGCTTCTGGTAATTGTGGACCCAATCCTTCCAATATCGACTCTACCACTGCCAACCAACCACAGGGCTCTCAGCCCAAGCCGGACAGGCCACTTCGCACCAATAAGCCCTGTTCGTGTTGCGGTGTTTATGGTCACTACACTCACGATTGTCCCTTATTACCACAAATGCGGCAACTTTGGGATTCTCAGGCCACCGTACGGGGACCGCACTCCTCCCCTACTGCCCCCCCCACCCCCGTTACTTCTCAACCTGCTGTGTTTACTGATCCTTTCCCGCAACAAGGATTCGTGGCCACTTAACCACCTCACACCCCGGTAACCACTCAACCTTCCTCTTTTGGTTCCTCTGATTACCAGATTCTCATGATGGCTTCTGACCCACCTCTCACTGTCGACCTCAACCTTCAAACTCGGTCCCATCAGTATTTCACACCTCCTGTTCCGACTGTCTCTGAGTCTCCATCGCCAGGTCCTACAGAGCCTCTATTGACACCCAATGGTCCCTTGTAACTCCCTCCGCCCAAAGCCGAGGTTCATCTCAAGCCTCCTAAGGGACCATTACGTCGAAATGCTACCTCTGTTCAGGTTGACCATTCATACAGCATAGTAGATGATCTGGCCCAATCTCCTGCCGCCATTTCAACACTAGAACTCCTCCAGTCGTGTCCTTCTCAAAAAAAGGCTCTACTATCTGCCGTGGGCGCTGTAGATCCTGCTGATGACCAATTGATTGTTTTCAACGCCCGTCAATCAGACCATCCCCCTCTTCCTCCTTCAATTGCTTTCCAAATCCCATTCAAAATCCGAAACGCCAATGTTGCCCAGTGTATTATTGATGAGGGGGCATCTACCTGCGTAATGTCCACTTCGGTTTGGAAACAACTCAGATCCCCTGAACTGGCCCCTTCCACCATCACCCTTCGTGCATGGGATGGCCATGCCTCCCAGCCCATTGGCTTATTTCGTAACTGTCCTATCACCCTTGCCGGCAAGACTGTTTGTGTCGACGTTGAAGTTATCAATGCCCCTCTTGACTACAACATCCTTTTGGGGCGTAGTTACACTTATGCCATGTCAGTCGTCCCGTCCGCAGTCCACCGCAAGATGTTTTTCCCTCATAATGGCAAGATTGTCACCATTGACTAGTTGACTTACCATGAACCAACATCTCAGACCTCCCCTGAGTCCACCATCTCTACTGTCACCAACAAGCAAACTATTGATTCTTTGACCAGTGTTTCCCCCGGTGTCTACAAAGACTCCCCCTTGCTTGGCACCTTTTTCGACTCCCCTCCCATCTCTGATCCTAACTTGGCGAACGTTTGCATGATGTAATCATCTTGGGCTAACCTTACAGAGCCCACTTTGGCTAGTCAGCAACCTCAACTAGCTCCTAGCCCTTCGCCCCCGTTAGCCACCCTTCTTCCTTCTGAATCTTCTTCTACCGCCACTCCTCATGGGTCGATTCCACCTGAAATCAACCCCCTTGGCACCATTCCTCTTGGCCATTTCCATGCTGATCAGATCCCTTTCCTCGCTCCCCCTCCTGGAGCTTATTCGATCCCTACCTTGGCCACCCTATCCCTCCCCAACTTGACCTTGGGTATACCCGTCTGGTATCTTGACCCTCCAGCCACCACTCCGCTTGGTCAACCTAAACCATATATTACTTTGACCCCGGTTCAACCAATCCCTACGACTTCTCTTGCTCCGCTGGTACCTCAGTCCCCTCAACCAGCACCGCCTCCTGTTACAACCGCTTCGAGTAAAAATGGAAAAGTTCGCAGGGGGACATCAAAGGACAAACCTACCCCACCCAACCCTGCCCCTCCTCGGCCTCCCAAGCATCCCATCCAGTGTGCTCTGTGTGATGTTGTTGGTCACGCCACTCATACCTGCCCTGAATTACCACCTCTCAAGACCATGGTTAATAAAACGTCTCCCGAATCAGACATCCCAGAAGTCCATATCACCATACCAGATTCTTCCCCTAAACTTAAGACTTTGCGCACTAATCACCCTTGTTCTTTGTGCAATTTCCATGGCCACTATACCCACCTTTTCCCCCGCCTTGACGAGTATCGTGCCTCTTTAGCCACATACCTCCAATTCGAAACCACCCTCGCCCGTAATCCTTCTTCCCTCACACAGGACCACCTGTCTACCACGATTACCATTCCTCCTCCTGATACTGAAATGACCGAGACTTCAGCTACCATTTCCTACCTTTCCTCATCCCCGCGATTCTCGGATACCATCCCCTTAGTATCTTCCCCCAATGCTTCGCCTGATCATTCAACTACTCACTCTATCACCTCACATAACTTCGTACCACTGAGCCCCTCCCATCACAATCAAGAGTCTCATCCCTCTACCTCCTCAAGTCAACCTCTTCCACCCTCTTTTCACATTTTCCAGTCTGATGAAGACATCATGGAAGCCATGACCAACCCTGATTTTCCATGGGACGATATGCACCATCGTGCATATTTCCTCCCACATCAATCCCATGACCAATATGCCCTCGAATCCAAAGACTTCATTCCTGATAAATTCGATTGGTTCAAAAACCCCATCCCTGCACCTGATGCTTTCGAAGAAGGCAATATGGCTAATATCTCTCCCACCATCAAAATCAACATTTCTGCCAAGCCAGGTATTGAAGAACATATCACCATGGGCACCCAATGCACTCCGGAAGAAATTGAATCCTACACGAAACTCTTCAAAGAATTCCGTGATATTTTCGCTTGGTCATACTCAGAAATGCCCGGACTTTATCCTGCCATTGTTGAACATCACATCGACACATGGCCTGATGCCATTCCAATTAGTCAAAAGTTGAGACCCGTCCATCCTTCTAGACGTGACGCCATCAAAGCTGAAATCGACAAGCTCCGGCAGGCTGGTTTCATTTACCCCATTGAATATACCACTTGGGTGTCTAACCTAGTTCCCGTCCTCAAAAAGCAAGGCACCATTCGTGTTTGCACCGAATTTCACGATCTGAACAAAGCTTGTCCCAAAGACAACTTCCCCACACCATTTATTGACCAAATCATCGATGAGTGTGCGGGGCATGAGATTCTCTCCTTTATGGATGGCTTCTCCGGATACAACCAAATTGTTATCCGTCGTGCTGATCAACTTAAAACCGCGTTCATTAGTCTGTGGGGCACTTTTACATACCGAGTCATGCCATTTGGCCTTAAAAATTCCGACGCCACCTTTCAACGAGCCATGTCTTATTTCTTCCATGACTTATCCCATATCATCCTTGCCTATTTAGATGACCTTACCGCACGTTCTAAACATCGGGTGCACCACCTTCATGACCTGCGTACCATTTTTCTTCGATGCCGCAAATACAACATTCGCCTTAACCCTTTGAAATGTGTCTTCTGTGTTCCCGTCGGTCGTCTCCTCGGCTTCATCGTGTCTAAAGACGGGATCACTCTCGCCCTTTGAAGGTTCAAGCCATTCTTGAACTTCCTCTGCCTTGTACCTTACGCCAACTACAAAGTCTCCAAGGAAAAGCTAATTTTCTTCGTTGATTCGTTCCTGACTACGCCACTACCGCACACGGCTTCCTTAGAATTCTTCGATCTCACACCCCTTTTGTCTGGGATACATACGCTCAAGAGTATTTTGATGCCCTCAAGCATGCTCTCACATCCGCCCCCTTGATCCGTCACCCTGACTTGACCGATATTTCACCCTATACATCTCCGCTTCCACATATTCGGTTGCCGGTGTCCTTATCCAGGAGGATGATAACGGTGTCGAGCATTTGATCTATTATGCCAGTAAGAACCTTGTCGATCCACTTGTGTCCTACTCGCATGAAGAAAAATTAGCGCTCGCTTTCGTGTTCTCGGTCCAAAAATTGCGTCATTATATCCTCATGCGTTCCACCAAGGTTGTGACTGATTCCAACCCCATGGCTTTCCTATTGAGTCGCCGCATCCTCAATGGGAAGTACGCCTGTTGGGTCGTTATTCTCCAGGAATTTGACCTTGAATTTGTCACCCCAAAAAGTAAAAAAGGTTTATGTAGAAATTTGCTGAATAATGATTAATTATCCACCGAGACTATCCTGATCACATACAATTTGAATTTATATGCAACACATAATCTCTTCCACTCAGATCATCAAACATGCGGAAATAAAATCAAGCGATAACACATCAAATCATCATACACATTAACACAGTATGTATGGGGAAGGCTTATAGCTGAAAACCCCGCAGCTATTGTGTATATTATAATGGAGAAATCATGTAACAAACTTAGTACAATACTCCTCACAAGTACTCAGTACTTTCTCATGAAGTTACACACAAACTAGCTTGGTTTTGAACAGGTTACTGGTTCAAAACTCACCACTAATTGCCTTGCCTCTATTGCGCAATCATGGCCTGTCTATATAGAGATCCAAGGTTCGAATCTCCTTGGCTTGACAGCACAATCATCATGGGAAATTCCTCCAAGTGTGGTGCAAATCTCATGCACAACTGATGTCGCCACTGATAGCTAACTCCACCCTTTCATCTACTCTTTCACTGGTCTCCACTGAACTGTTCATGCACTGTAGTGAACTGATGTGTTCTTGAGTTGAATAATGAGTTACTAATTAATGAATTAAATAATATTTAATTCACTCCACTCATTACTAGTTGATTATCTAGTTAAACTAATCTCAACTAGTTCAACTAAGTTAAACCGAACACAACTCCACTAGCTGTCTCATTAACTCCACCAAACTTCTGCCACTGAAGTCCTAACTGAATTCAACCATGCATGTGCCATCAAACCCTTGGGAATCACGTGATTCCTCTGTCAGATGCATGAGCCACTTCTGTAGCTCGAACTGAAGTGCTCCAAGAGAGTAAACTGTTGTTTAGAGTCCAAATATTATTAAGGGTAAATAATATTTGACTTCCCTATTTTTAGGAGAGGCAGTCTAAAAATAGAATTCGACCTCTTCAACCTATAGGTCACAAAAATAGAGTCCCATCTATTTTTACCAACATGACCAATGCTCCAAGAATATCAAACTGGAATCCCCGGACCATGCTCCATATGTCTAAAAATAGACATAGTCTAAAAATAGACTTTGCGCCAGAATTTGCCTGCGGGCCCACTTAGTGAAGGCGACTTCATTTCACTAAGCTCCATCATCTTGCTACATTTTCAACAGTTTAGTCCTAGCTGAACTCATTTCTGATTTACCTACTCGGACGCAAGATACTCCAATTAATGACGCTCTTTCCGATGAACATTTGTTTGCCATCACCACCGACGATCCTTGGTACGGTGACATCCTTACTTACTTGCGAACCCAAAAGTTCGCCCTTCACCTTGATCGTGATGCTCGACGCCGTATCCAACACCAAGCCTCTCGCTACCTTCTAATCGATGATGACCTTTATCGTCGCGGCATAGATACTATCCTTCGTCGTTGCCTCACACACGCTGAAGCCGAGCAAGTCCTAAATGCCTGTCATAGTGGTGCTTGTGGTGGCCACCTCTCCGGCCTCGCCACCGCCCAAAAAATCATGCGTGCTGGGTATTTTTGGCCCTCTCTCTTCAGTAATTGCATTGAAGCAGTCAAACATTGTTCCAATTGCCAACATTCCGCCCCCAAGGCGCGAGCTCCTCCCTCTCCTCTCCATCCTGTCGTCACAACTGGTCCTTTTTGTAAATGGGTCATCGACTTTATGGAATGTCGACCTCCATTTGCTGGTAACCACAAATATATCATCGTGGCGGTTGACTACTTCACTAAATGGGTCGAAGCTATGCCTACGTTCAACAATACGTTAGCCACTGCAGCCCTCTTTTTCTTTAACCATGTCATTGCTCGATTCAGAGTTCTAAAACAGTTAGTCTCAGACCATGGCCGACATTTCGAAGATCAGATTTGGCATGAGCTCTCCTCCTTATTGGGTTTTGAACACCAATATTCATCTTCCTATTACCCCCAAGGTAATGGCCAAGTTGAAGCGGTTAACAAAATTCTTAAAACCATGCTTCAACGAACGGTGAATAAACACAAAACCAATTGGCATCTCATGCTCTTCCCTTCTTTGTGGGCTTATCGTACTTCTGTTAAAACCGCCACTGGTTTCACTCCTTTCCACCTTGTCTTTGGCGAGGAGGAAGTCTTACCAATCGAATGTGAAATCCCTTCCCTTCATTTGGCCATCGAACTTCTCCCTAATACCCAACCTCTAGAAAAACGACTTATCATGCTTGAGCACGCTTCTGAAGATCGTCGTGTTGCATTACAAACTCTTGAAGCGGCCAAAAAGCGCACCAAAGCTCAGTATGACCGAAAAGTGCATCCTCGCACCTTTCATGAAGGTGATCTTGTTCTAGTATATGACCAGGCCCATGATACCCTCGGTCATGGGAAGTTCGACTCATTATGGATAGGTCCTTACATCATCAGTAAAGATCTTGGGAAGGGGGCATATCTTTTAGAGGACTTTGAAGGCCACCCCCTTCCTAATCCTCGCAATGCACTCTATCTCAAGAGGTATTACCCTTAGCATTTCTCGCTCGAAATGCATGTTTTACTTTCTTGTAGATAGACAGCATATGTTTTTTTTCATCAGTCACTACTTCACCAGGACACATGTTGTCCACGAAGTCTTCATTTCCTCCTTTTTCAAATCGGATTTCCTCACTTACAACACTTTTCCTTGGGCACCACTTAGCCTCCATCTTTATTCTTGTATGTGTCGATTTCCGTCATGAGATACCATTTCATACTCATGTTTTTTGGGTCCCCTTTGGACCTTTCATCATTTCAACATCATCATTAGTCTTCGTCTGGGTACCTTGGATCCAACCCCCTTTTCCGTATGTTCGTGATACGTATACTAGATGGTCCAGTAATGTTGCAGCAATTATTGGTAATTCTCGGGCATGTGTGAGATGTCTCAACCCTCGTGAGGGGGTGGCCCTACAGGTAGCCCTCCACATTCCCGGATGACTTCATTCCCGCCCTTGATGCAGCTCTTCCCATTTGAAGATATCGGCTTAAATCGCTTGGAGCGCCATTTTCGATTCACATGTCTCTGTCAGATTTTGAGAGCCCTTCCCTGTGTGTAGGGGGCATTTGGGTATATTTGTATCTCATGTACTACCATAGTACTGTATAAGTCCTGAAGATTCTTCCAGGCATCACATGTATGTGGGATTCATCCTATGATTTATCTGGCTCATGTTTTGGCCAGCACATGCTTCATCATTGCGTTCCGTGGTTTTCTGAGCGCCTTACTATTTGTACTTATTGCGTTCCATGGTGTTTCAGGCGCCTTATTCTTTGTACTTTGTCTCGGCGGGCATCGGTATGCCTCCCCCGCCGCCTTTAGCACAGGTACCACTTCATCAACTAGAGACTTGTTGCACCTGTAAGTCTCATCTCCTCAGGGTCTATTCCTTTAGCACATCAGCCAACCTTACATTTCTCTCTCTCACTTCCCTCTCGATATCTAGTGATTGAGTTCTTACAATGTACTTCGGTCATACGATTTGCTCCTAACACTCGTACATTGGGGGGCAATCTGTTACACCATTTTTTGGTCATCTAACCTATTATTATTAGATGAACCCAAGTACACCATGTAAGACCAATTTTACCCTAAGTAAAATTGCTTTCACCATATAAAATAACTCATTTGTTTATATTTCTTGGTCATATTTAACCCAAAATAAGGAACTTAATTAAATAAATCCTTATTTATTTAATTATTCCCTAAGAATAAGTTATTTAAATCATTATTTAAATAATATTCTTAGTTAAATTTGACTAAATCATCCATAAATAATTAAATAAACCATTATTTATTTAATTATATTCCCATCACTTCCCTAAAAAGATAAACAAACCATTTATTTATTTATTATTTATAAATAAAGGAATTGACCCAAGTCAAGAACCCTTTTCCCTCCAACAAATATAATAAAATATTCCTAAAGGGTGCTTCTAGAATTCGATTAATAATATTTTATTCATGCACCGAGTTCTAGATCGCCCCAATATTTTGTTATAAATAGGGGGGGTTTTCCCCATTCATTAGTCACCTTCATTGCATTAGATCACTCTAGATCTTCTCTTGGTCACCATTTTCCATTTTGCTTTATGAACTCCCATTGAGTTCTATGTTTGCTTTTCCACATCCATAAGAGAGAGAAATGCTAGATCTGAAACACTGAGGACTTCCAAGAACCCATCCCACTGAGGAGAACTGGAAAACACCTTTCTTGTTTTCCTCTCAAGTGCCCCATTCTTTAATATAATACAAAATTCTTTCATATACATTCTTCTTGTCTTATTCATTGGATCTATGGAGCTATGTTATTTTTTATCTGCTTAATATCTTTTGTGCTTAGATCTGAATTTGTGCAACAATATTAAAGGTATTTTGCAGCCATAATCGATGTTAGGGCTATTTGTTATGCATAGCTAAAGTGATCTTTTACGATGAAAGATTCATACTAACACTAGTTATGAGTTAAAGAAGAAGAAATTTAGAAGACCACCTTCAAGGCCAAGCAAGGTCTATATGAATGGTTGGTAATGCCTTTTGGTTTATATAATGCACTAGTTAACTTTATACATTTGATGAATGATGTATCACATCCCTTTCTAAATTCATTTGTAACATTGTACTTAGTTTACATATTGGTTTAAGAAATGTTAAAGTCCTTTAAAAAATTCAACTACTAGGAAACCTTAAGAAATGTGAATTTTCTATGCAACCATTGGTGTATTTATGGTTTGTGACTAATGGAGGAGAACTTAAGATAAATCACATGATATGGAGGCCATACTCAAGTGGCCAACTTCGAATAATGTCCCCAACTTTATGATCTTTTTGGACTAGCACAATAACTATAAAAGTTTATATCATGGTTTTTAACTAGTTGTGCCACTCCATGTCATACCAACTAGTGCAAGAGTTTCCAATAGGGAAAGAATCAATAAAAATATTTTAAAGAAGCGGAACAAAATATTTTTCAAGCATTGGTTCTAGCATTACCCAATTTGTAAAAGGATTTTTAAGTGGGGATAGATGTAAGTGGGTGTGTTATTTGATGTAGGGAAGTATGTTAACATGCTATCATTTTGCAATGTTCCATGATGGAGTACTAAAATAACGTACATATGATAAGGAAATCTATCCTTTGGTTTAAGCTATTAAGAAATGAAGCACTAATTGATGTGAAATTAAATCATTGTCCATAGTAATCTCCAATGACTATAGCATTTTCGGGCCTAGAGTAAATTTCAAAAACATAAACTACAAGTGGATGGTATTTACATAGAAATTTCATATAATCATTGAATATAAATAAGGGTAGCACTAATAATTTGGTAGACGGGTTTTCAAGGCCACCCACATTCAAGATGAAAACTTTGGGAACTCTTATGAACATGAAGCCTTTCATCCATGATACATAGAAGATGAGAACTTTAAAGAGGTTTTTCAATAGCTACAAGGGGAACTTAATGTTGAAGAAGGTGATAGTAAGATTGAGGTTTTTCAATAGCTACAAGGGGAAGTCAATGTTGAAAAAGGTGATATTAAGTTTGACTATCTCTAGGATGGGTTGCTCTACAAGCTAGAAAAGTTATACAATCCTAAAGGTGAGAGATTGCAACTTCTCAATGAGGCTTGCACCTCCAAATTTATGGGAAATTTTAGTGTTGGGAAGATAGTTGTCAACTTCCATAGGCATGTGTATTAGCCTAGAATATAAGAATATGTAGCTTGTTTTATTATAAGATGTGTATTTTTTTTACCAACATGTTCAATAACAAAATTCAATTTAAACCATTGCTTACCTATACCTACTAGAGCATGGGCCATGGATTTAATGGGTAGTTTCGAAGAACAAAGGGAATAAATATCTATGTGTGGTAGTTGATAGGTTTAGCAGGAAATGCATTATCATGACTTGTAAAAATGCCATCAAGAGAAAAGATACGACAAACATGTTCTTTGAAAAGGTCTAGGTGCATTTTAGGATACAAATGAGAATCATCCCAGATAGAGATACTAGATTTATCAATTACTTTTGGACTACAATTTAGGGAAGGATGGACACCAAGTTGAAGAGATCCAAAAATTTCCATTCATAATAAAATGGGCATGCAAAAGTCATGAACATGATATTGGTTTAGCTTTTGATGGGTTATAATTATAACCCAAAAACATAGGACAACAAATTGATTTATATTCAACACTCTTAAATAGAATAGTCTACACTTCTGCTAGCAAATCCTCTTTTGAAACTATGCTATGAATATTTTCCACCTTTTCCCTTAAATGTTGTATATATACAACAAGGATGACTGAAGCAAGACACCCTGGGAAAATAATTAAAGGATAAAAAATATCATTGATAAGATCAAGCACATCCATTTGCAAGTACAACATACATTAACGAGTTCATTGGAAAAGTACAAGGCCTAACATGATCAACAAAAAATTGAGAAAATATTCAAGGTGGAAAATAATTTATTTTCCTCTAAGTAAAGAAAGGCTGCAAGGTCTTTGTAAGAAGATAAAAACTATGCAATATGGTCCTTTTAAAGCATTAGAGAAGGTGGGTGATAATATCTACAAATTTTATCTTGTAAGTTTTAAACCTTATATAATAATTCAATGCATATATAAATTCTTAATAAACAAAAAAGTAAAACAATGGCTATCACATGTCACATAGAGATTCACCCTAGAAACCCAAATTAGGAAAACCGGGAAACCATTTAGAGCCACACCTCCAATTCTTATCATCAATGAACTTCATTGTTTACAATACAAGATATATGATCCTACAACATCCAAACCCTATAATCCATTAATTGTGTTAGATTAAAACCTTAATTCCTTAGCCATAATTAGAAAATTGTGGATTGAAACAACATGCAACATAAGATAGCCAAAAGCAAAAAATTATACCGAAAACCACCAAACATAGATGCAAAGAGCTGCTCATTATTAGTATTAATATTATTGGGGAAGGGGGGGCTATGCCCCCATGCCCCTAACACATATGGATTTCTTGAGGCTAGTCATGCAAATATTATAACACATACCTAATAGATCTATCCTCATGTATGCACATATACTTAGTAATGAATGTGTAGAATCTAAAACTCTATGAGCCTTCCATGTTGGAAACAAATTGATAAGCAAATCCTACCTACCACATTGGAAATAGTACCGAAAGCTCAGAAAAGTTAGTAGAAAATATAGTTTTTCAAAAGAATTCTAAAACAACTAAACGAGGGCAACATGAACTTTGGCAAGTTGGATTGAAATGACAACTTTTAAGCAAGGCAAAATGGTACTCCAAGGAGAAGGTAGAGGAAACATTCTCACATCATTAAGTAAAATATTTTAGGGACCAAAAGTCTCCTAAATTGGGGATCTAGGATACAAAATGGATCATAATATAGTTTTCCATCTATTTTTCACTTTATAGGTGGAAAAAGTGGAACTATTGGCTTATAGGGCCCATCTTAATGGAAAGTATTGTTTTGGTGATTTGGGGTTTATAAGCTTTCAAACCTATTTTAGTACTTATATATTCAATTTTGGGGTCAAATATTTGTGAATAAAGCTATAGTCTCCTAACATTATTTTATGCATATAGAACTTTCTAATGGTGCAAAAATTGCCTCAATTAGATTTGTGTGAGGAAGTTATGCCTCCCACAAGTTGACCTATCACATTGAGCACTATGATATTGAATGGATGTCATTCCAAATTCCATTACACACATGTGTGGAGCAACTCACATTGGGATTTTTACGATGATTCTAGAGGGTCCAAAACCTTAACCCTAATTGAGAGTTCAGACATGTAAAAATTGTGATCCTAACCATATACAACTATCAAACCATGTTAAATACAGGGTCATTAGGATAGGAAATGATTCCATTCTTATTGTATTATTTAATATTCCATAGTAGAGTAAAGCATTTGGGAGTGGGGTATTCAAACATAACAAAGGAAGTAGAATATATGACAGTAGTCGTTTAGGCCACATTGTCCATGGCGACTCAATAGTGAGTGCATTGTCTTCATATTTCCATTTCATAACTAAGAACAAAAGAGCAACGTGTAGGCCTCACTTTCTAGCTAGGTTTTTCCATATTGGGTCTTCCCATGATACATCATGTGTTCGTTGTGTGGATGGTGTGTTATTTGACTAGTTTCTTTCATTGCTATTTCAATTTATTTCAACAATTTGTGTGTCAAGCTAATAATAATAAATCTAAAACCTAAAGTAAAATATTGCATCATAAGATAATGCAAAATATTGTAAGATATGTTGTGGTGAATTGTTTCAGTGAAATATCCACGATAATTTACAGATCAATCTTGAAGTTTCCTACACACTTTCTCATTTTAATTTTTCACTAAATATACTATTTTAGTCCACAAACTTACTTTTGTGATTATTTGTAAGACATTAAAAAACTTATTTTATTTTATCATGGGAAAACACTAGCTAAAACTAAATAAATGAAAAACACATATTCTATTAGTCAATGAGGAAAATCCACAATCTCATGTTACTTCATAAAATTTTCAGTGTAATATTATTTATTCTAAGTAGCCCTAAAAGATAAGAACTAGTTAAGCGATTCTACACTAAATTATTATATGCCATAATTAATTATGATTTCTCTTCTTACATACACTTAAATCTATTTAAGCACAAGCTAACTATTAACAAAATGAAGTATGTCCTCAATAGCAATCATTCAACAATGGTAAAGGATTACAAGTTTGTGCGCATCGTAAACAATTGTTTATTATCTTTTTTTTAACTTACATATTTATGACTTGCACTATTAATCAAAATTCTTTAATTAATTGATTTATTATTATATTCTTCCACATTATAATGGTGTAGTTAATTCTAAGCAAATAGAGGGTATTGTGAATTATAATTCTTCAATTAATTGAACTTCTATATTATAGAGTGAGGATGAGCACGAGGGTCAAAGGATGATGATGTTGAAGATAATGGATAATCTCCTATTTTAGTGAGTTGGTTCACGAGACCTTAGGATAGGAATTGGTTTCTATTTCTTAGGGTGCAGTTCTAACTTCCCTAGATCTTGTGTGCTATATAATATTTAAATTGTATGGAGAATGTAGAGCGTTTTGCAGAAGCCAGACTCTCCTGGTTCAGACTCTCTTTCGTAGAGCTGACCAGAGAGATTGTTTAATAATCCATTCAAACATCGTTTTTTATCTTGGTATCGGAGCATCCACACATATGACAGGGAACAGACAATGGTTCGAAGATTTTAAAGAAATCAGCAATAGAACACAAATCTACCTTGGTGATGATAGATGTCATCAGATCAAAGGGTGTGGGAAAATTTCTGTTATTTTACCTAATGGAAATGTCAGATATATTCATAATGTAATGTATGTGCCCGGATTGAAAAAGAATCTGATTTCTGTATCCCTGATTACAGATCAGGATCTCAAGGTTGAATTTTTTAAATCTAATTGTTATATTAAAGATCTGTTGAATGGCATGAAGACTATTGCTTCAGGAATTCGAACAGGAGGTCTGTACAAGTTGGATGTGAGAACAACACTAGATCGAGCTTTGACAGCATTGAGTTTGACTACAGAATAGTTGTGGCACCAAAGACTTGGTCATATCAACTACAACGACTTGTTGTTGCTTCAGAAAAAGGAAATGGTAAGATATCTTCCTATATTTAAACAAGTGCATAATGATTGTGATGCTTGTGCATTAGGAAAGATGCATAGAGAACAATTCCATGTTCGAGTAGAAAGGAAGAAGAGAGACATACTTGAATTAGTGCACACAGACCTTTGTGGACCCATGCAAACAAAGTCATTAGAAGGTGCACTATATTTTTTATTGTTTTTTGATGACTACATGAAGTTTTCTTGGGTATATTTCATGAGTAAGAAGAGCCACACCTTTGAATACTTTAAGCATTTCAGTTATATGATTGAAAAGCAAATAGGGAAGCACATAAAAATTCTCTGCTCCGATCAAGGGGGAGAATACTGGAAGGAGGAACTTACCAATTATTGTAAATACCATGGGATATTACATGAATTCACAGTACCCCATACTCCTCAGCAGAACGGAGTAGCAGAAAGAAAGAACAAAACATTGGTGGAGTGTGCTAGGAGCATGTTGAAAGGTAAGGATCTTTCGAATGGTTTTTCGGTTGAAGCATTGAATACTGCAGTTTATTTGAAAAATAGGAGTCCTAAAAGAAGTCTCGAGTTTAAAACTCCTTTTGAAGCATTATATGGATTTAAACTTGCAGTAAAACATCTAAGAGTATTTGGGTCTAAAGCATTTGCCCACATTCCAAAGGAAGACAGAAGAAAACTATATTCTAAAGCCATCAGATGTACCTTTGTAGGGTATTGTTCACAATTTAAAGCTTACAGATTATTTAATCCCTCTACTCACAAGATTTTTGTTAGTAGAGATGTCATATTCCATGAGTAGGTTTGTGATGAATCTAATAAGCGCAATGAGGAATGGGATATTCCATTTTTGGTGGAAGAAAGTGAAGAAACAGGTAACAGCCAGGATCAGAAGAAAGAGGCAGAAGCAGAGAATCCAGATACAATAATCAAGCCGAGTCCATCAAAGGAAATTCAGAATGGGTTGGAAGCTACACCAACGCTCAGAAGATCAGTTAGGCAGATTCAATTTCCCGCTAGATACAGAGAAAATGCCTTTATAACTATTATGATGAATGTTGTTGAACCTTCTAGTTATAGAGAATAAAATCAATGTAGTGAATGGAAAACAGCTCTGGAACATGAATATGAATCTATCCTCAAAAACAACACTTGGGAGCTGGTTGAACTTCCCGATGGGAAACAAACCATAGGTTGTAAATGGTTGTATAAACCCAAGATTAATGCAGATGGAACCATAGATAAATTAAAATCTAGATTGGTAGCAAAGGGGTATTCACAAAAAGAAGGTATTGACTATGAATAAACCTTCGCCCCCATAGCTAAACTAAACACTATCAGAATGTTGATTGCTTTAGCTACTACGAAACATTGAATGATTCACTGACTAGATGTAAAATCTGCATTTTTAAATGGAGAATTGAAAAAGGGGGTCTACTTAGATCAACCTGAGGGGTTTGTTCAGAAAGGGAAAGAACATTTAGTCTGTAGACTAAAGAAATCTCTATATGGACTAAAACAAGCACCCAGATCATGGTATGAAAATATTGATTCATTTTTTCTGCAGCATGGTTACAATAGAAGCAAGAACGATCCTAATTTTTATACCATGAAAGATGAAAAGGGGCGATTAGTGTTGATTTCTTTGTATGTAGATGATCTAATTATTACAGGTGATGTTGTTGATCTAATCAAATAAATCAAGCAGCAAATGTCACAGATGTTCGAAATGAAAGACCTTGGTGAATTAAGATATTGTTTGGGTCTCGAGATATGGAGAGATTCAGGACAAAGTTTTTTTTCCCAGGGTAAGTATGTTAGAGGTCTACTAGAAAGATTCGGGATGGTTCAGTGCAAGGCTGCAGCAATACCACTACAACAGAACATTAAACTTTAGAATGAGGATGGCTCTAAAGAGGCAGATGCGACACTTTATAGACAGTTGGTTGGGAGCCTAATCTACTTAACCACCACTAGACCAGATTTGGATTATGCAGTCAGTGTGCTAATTCAATACATGTCCAAACCACTTGAGAGTCATTAGAATGTAGCAAAAGGTGTTTTAAGGTATATACAAGGAACTGTAGATTATGGTATTATTTATACTGATTCTTCTGATGTTAGATTGACAGGATTTTCAGATTCCGATTGGGTTGGAAATGCCGATGACCAAAGATCAATAACAGGATATGCATTCAGCGTTGGATCCAGGGTGATTACATGGTGCAGTAAGAAACAGAACATAGTTTCTTTGTCTTCAACGGAAGCAGAGTATCAAGCCATGTGTGCAGCAACATGCGAGGCAGTTTGGTTGTGAAGACTTCTCCAAGACATCGGGGAAGAACAGAGAGATGTAACAACAATCAGATGCGACAACCAGAGTTCAATCAAACTTGCTAATAATCTGGTGTTTCACAAGAACACTAAACACATTGATACACAATTCCACTTTGCCATGGAGAAAGTTCAATCAAAAGAAATTCATCTTTTATATTGTAAAACGTGTGATAATGTTGCAGACATTTTCACTAAGACTCTTGGAAAAATTAAGTTTGTAATGTTTAGGGAGATGTTAGGCATATTTGTGAACCCCTTCTCCATTAAGGGGGAGTGTTGAAGATAATGGAGAATCACCTATTTTAGTGAGTTGGTTCACGAGACCTTAGGATAGGAATTGGTTTCTATTTCTTAGGGTGCAATTCTAACTTCCCTAGATCTTGTGTGCTATATAATAGCTGAATTTTATGGAGAATTTAGAGCATTTTGCAGAAGCCAGACTCTCCTGGTTCAGATTCTCTTTCATAGAGCTGACCAGAGGGATTGTTTAATAATCCATTCAAACATCGTTTTTTATCTCATGAGGGAATTGGTGATAGTTTAATCAATTATTTGAACTTCTATATTATAGAGTGGGGATGAGTAGGAGGATTCAAAGGATGATGGGTGAATTGGTGATAGTTTAATCAATTTCTAATTGAACATATTTATTTTGCTATATTTGTATATATTTATTCGCATACTATTTTATATAAGGTTAGAATTTTTTCGTGATGGTAATGGGTTACTTGCTATAGCCAAACAAAAAATATATGAATTGAAATTTCAAAATATCATAGTCTAACTAATAGATAAAATGGTTTTTTGGTCGAAATATCACAAAACAATTTATAGTAATATTTTGATTTCTTATTGTTTAAAATGCACTTTTGAATGCATAAATGGATTCAACACCCTAATAAACCCTTGTGACATTCGATCTTTGCATATTAAACAACTTAAACTTGTGATTTTAAAAAACATTTACTGAATTTTGGACAAAGATCATTTTGTATATTAGTTAGACTACACATTTCAAAATTGTTTCCATGTATCTTTTAATGTTGCTTATCACGTGGTAAAATTTATTGAGTGTTATTGCGTAGATTAGACACACAATGATTAATTAAAAATAAATATGGAAATGAAAAGTAATTAAATTTAATAAATTTCATTAATAATATTTAAGTTAAATAAATAATACTTTAAATAATAAGCATCAATTACTCAATTTTTTTTTTTTTTGGACAGAATCGGATACTGGTTTATATTAGAATTCAAAAGTTGTTGGTTTCATGCCCAGCTGCATATTGTTTTGACATGTCTGTTCTAGTATGATTTATACCATTTATACAAAACTTTCTTGCAAAAAATTGACTTCTGTTATCTTTAATAGTTCTAGCAGGCCTTAAGACACTATACTTCTTGTAGAAAAATCCTAGAATTAAGACACTAAAACACTGCATTTAAAAACATAGCTAAGGGAAATTAAATTCCTGACCCAGATTGTTGAAGGGGTCCTTTTCCTGCTTGACATTCGGACGATGTTGAGCTCCAAGATTGCCATGGTGTTCACGCTGAGTGCCCTCGCTGCTGCCATGTTGCGTCTCAATTGCAATTCTAGGGTTATCTCCGAAGGTGCCGAGAAGGTTCTGAGTGGTAGGCCTTTGCCTGTCTTGGTCTCGCTGCCAGTGCAGAAGCCCCACCTCCCTTTGAAGCCAAACCACCTACTTCTCCTGGTCTCCAAACGAATATCTTGTATTTCCATCCTTTCAGTTGTGACCTTGTCTTTGTCCCTCAAATTTAGGAGCAGCGTGTTCAAATTGGCTTGCAAGTGTTCTAGTTGAGCAGCCTGTCTCCTGCGCAATTCATTTGGGGCAGGTTGCGTCTCGTTGAAGGGTCTGAAATTCAGATTGAGGTTCTCCATTTGGCTAGTGTGGCAGCTTCCCTTTTCCACCAAGACAATATTTGTTCTCCTACTTGCCTCCTTCTCCTTCTTCGCAACTAGGTGCAAACCTTCAATGACTAGAGTGGTCACGAGCCCAGCGTTATCCGGTTCCTTGCTCCTCTGTGATTTTATGTTTCCGTCTGTGACAATGGCGTGGTTATTTCTAACCTCAGCTGTGAAGGTTATGGTAATCCCCTTGGCGGCTCTTGGTTGGTTGATGTGATTCTTCATGTTCCCATGCTTCATTTGACGCTGGGAGGCATACTTCTCATCCTTCACAGCAGCCATCATTTCCCACTTCCCATTCTGGCGCGAGTTGTGCAGGCTGCGGTACTTCCTACCAGCATCCACATTGATTTGTTGAAGGTAAGGACATCTTATCAGAGGGGGCTTACCATTATTCTCCCCTTCTTCTAGCTCATGTCGCTTCGTTTTTCCACTGGGCTTGCTGCTATTGTGGAGGCGACGCGTGCCACTTAAATTGCTAGGATTTTTATTGTACCTCATACAGATATTTCCTTGGCGCTGAGGCGTGGGGATTTGAGCGCCCATCATAAACAGTTATGGAAGGTGATGAGACTCCAAATTGGCCCCCATCTTGAATTGGCTTGGATGAAGGCGGGCGCCTTGGTTTGCTTTGTTGTCTGCTTGACCATTTAGGTCTCTTTTTATGTGCCACGCTGTGAGAGACTCAAAGTGGGGAAGAGTGGTTTTGATTCTATCTCAGATTGGAGATGTGTTCCTATCCTTTCTGTTCTGGATACGCGGTAGGCTGCTTATAGCCCAGGAAGATTCTCCTATAACATGGAGGGAGTGTATGTTGTGTTGTATGGCAAGTTCTAAGCCTTTCCAAAGCACCAATGATTCTGCCTGATTGTTAGTTTTGATACCAAGGCCCCAAGTGAATTCAATCCTTATTGATTCATTGGGGTTTATTATTACCCCTCCCGCACCTGCCATCCCGGATCAATTACTCAATTTTACCATAATAATAATTATTATTAATATGAGTAAATTAAGAATCAAATATCAATAATGATGGAATGAATGATTACAATTAATTAATTGTTTATTTATTTATTACATAAAAATTATTAAAAATATTTTCACTCAATTATGATAGGCGACACCAAAAACAACATTAATATGACAAAATAATGATATAAGTGGAAAAAATGAGAGGCTGCAGATAACATTTTTGTTTGCATTTATTACTGTGATGCAAGCTGTGAGATAGAGTGGCACTGCCCATATGCACATAAAGGTACATTCAATGGTGTTTTGATTTATTTTCTCTTGTTTAAAATGCACTTTTGAATGTATAAATCAACACCTTGAAAAACCTTTGAGGCACTCAAACTTTGTGGATTAAACAACTTAAACTTATGGGTCTTCAACATATCTTCTAAATTTTGGACAAAATTGGCCAAAAAAGTGTCTAGGAAAGAGCTATTTCATCTATTAGTTAGAATACACAAAACAACACTCTACTAGGTAACACAAATTTCAACACAAGTGCCATTTATTATAGTAGTGCTCAAAGAACTAAATGGATAGATGGGCAATTATCAATGAAGCTCACGTTCCACCAATTGAGAACAAGATATTGGTAGAATTGAGGACAAATGAAAATTTCTATATTGTCTTCTCAAACAATAATTAAGAAACATTTAATGGAGTCACATTCCTTGGAAAGGTTGGTGGTGATAGATTAATAAGGCTCATTTTTTCTAGAAAATGTTTTGACAAGGTGAGGAAAACTACTTTAGGTAGAGGAAGAGTTGAAGAAAGGGTTGAAAATAATTTGCATTGGTTAAGGCTCATTGTTTGTATACTTTAGTTAATTTCCTCTTGTTTTTCACTTTACATCTTGTTTGCTACAAGTCCATAATCACTTCACTCTAAGGATTAATATATTACCATCTCCTTTAGGGGATTTGCATCGTCATGGAGTGGGCTATATGAGGAAGAAGTTGTGGTTCTATCACATTTTAAGTTTCTTTGTAATTGGAGGAAATTGGAAATCTCCTTAATACAGCTGGTATGACTTTTTATTTTTATTTTTGTTAAATAAAATAGAAACATGTTCTTTTTGTATTAATAAAAAAAGAGGTGGTTGTGACCATGCCATCCAACCTTTTAATATAAACACAAGTAATGTCCCGCAGTTCAAAATTCTCCATAAAGATAAAAAATAAAACAAAGGATTGATAGTTAGTCCCTAACTAACCTATGTTCAAAAATTTATTGTAGCTATTAACTTACTGATTTATGTAAAACCTTCCATATTATCCAAGTAGAAGCAAAATCTTAAAAACCATAAAAAAAGGTCAAACAAAGAGGGATCAATATTATTTGCCTATTTCATTTGTCATTGTATTATATTCCTCTTCCATAGTCTCTACTTGATCTTGTCTGAATGAGTCAACTGAAGCTAACATGGTTATAGTTTTCCTGGGCTCCTCTATTTGAGACTACAAATCTAGCCCCAAATGCTTTACTTTCTCTTAAAGTTATTTAATCAATGTTGTAAATACTCAGTGGTGGGGGAGGGGGGAGTTAATCAATATTTCATTACTTTTAACATTCCTTTAATCAATTAATCTTGAAAATTGAATTCACATCACTTAATCAATTATCCACATTGTATGAACACATAAGTCAAAGTGTAAGTAAAAAATTGAAGATAAAACACTTGAAAACAACCTTTAATTTATTACAATAATTTGTGAGGACACCAATCCTTTGTAAGCACCAACTTACAAATTTAGTAGGCTTCAACTTGTCAAGGAGACGATAACATCGATCCTCTTGTAAGCACCAACTGACAAAAATAGCAAGCTCCAACCTAACAAGGAGATGAGGACACCAATCCTCAGTAAGATCCAACTTCTAGCTTGTTTACTTCTTAAGGAATCAATCCTTACTCAAAAAAATTATGTCTTCCTACAACTACTCTCTCCTTCACACAAGACTGTTGTCAGGACTCTAAGATTAGCCTTCAAGACACCAGGACTGGCCTTCAAACCAGGCTTGAACTAGATCTTCAAGCAACAAGACTCAACCCTGTAAAACAACAGATCTTGACTCTCATACTTAAAACTTCACAGAGATAGAACTAAACTTCCTTCTGTACCAAAACTAATCCTTTAATAAAGGCTTGTAACTTAGCCTAGAACGTGTATGGACTCAACCCCCTTCTATACCAAAGCTTGCCCTCCAAGATAGGCTTGTAACTTAGCCTAAAATGAGATGAACTCACTCTTCAAATAGTAGTACTTAGACCTCGAAAACATAACTCAAACAAACCATAAACCCTTCCCAAGAACAATGTCAACAACCCTTCAAAAGATGTGCGAAAACCCTTCCACGGAAAGCTACTTCAACTCAACTTCACTTCACTTCTTCTTGGTTCATGAGGTATGAAATTTGGAGCTACTCCTTCACTCTCCTAAACACATAATTGGATGATTGAGTCAAGTGGTTAGAAATGCTCCTTCTCACACCTATTTATAGTGCATTTGGACGTCAGGTTAGGGTTGATTGACTCGCTAGCTCGGTTGATTGGTGTAACTGGCGTAATGTATAGTGAATATTCAAAAGCTCATTTCTCCTCAATTGTGAGGAGTTAGAAGGTGTGTCATATATCGTTGGAAATGTCTCGAAATAATCTTTCCAACCATATATCCTATGCTCCCATTTGAGCTAGGTAATTGGAGTAAATATGCCTTCAAAGATAGGGTATGCAAATGGGGCTTGCTTGTACTTTGGTTGGGTCATCTCGATAAAATATTTAATATCTCCTCATTCCTATGGAATTAGAGGGAGTGCCATATGCCATTGGAAAGGTCTCGGAATATGCTATTTGACTGTGTAATTTCTTGTTTTATTTGGACAAACTTTGACATGAATAGCAACCATTTTCAAAATCTTCCTCTAGTTTTTCTCTATTATGTATTTCCCCAACTTCCCACAAAACAAATTTTCCTTTGTGTTTCTTCAATTGGGCTTCATATTGAGCAACTTCCTTTCACCTTTAAATCTCTTGCATAGTTTTGTTCATGATAATTTTTCTAGGTTTCCATCTTCCTATTTCTCAAGCCAAATTTTCTTGACTATCATCACTTTATCATTCAAATCTCTAGATTTAATCACGAAGATAGAGTGCTCACATAATGTGAATCTGTGTGGGTGGTTATGGGCATCCATTTCATAGTTTCCCAAGGAAATTTCTAGAGAAAAATCTATGTAATTATCAAACTAGATGAATCAAATAAAACTAATATGCCCAAGGAAGATTAAAAGAGTCCCCTTGAGACTTATGATTTAGTAACATGATTAGGTATCTTGCTCCCCTTGATAGAATCGACGTGAATTTCCAATATTTCTCTCTAATAGAAAAAAGATAAATTCAATTTAAAAAAAGTTAACTTAGAGAAAAATTAAACATAGGAAAAGACAAAATGAGACGTAAAGAATACTTGTGAAAGAGACTTGAGGCCCCGAAATGAAAATCTAAACCATCACCATTAAAACGTTTTCAAAAAAGACTAGAATGATCCCACCCAAGTCTCGAAGAGTTCCTTGTTGTTCATGCACTACTATAACACTCCAACTTAGTAAGAAGAAATGAAAACTCCAATCACCCATTACAAAGGATATGCATGGATTCGTACACGTTCAGATTTGTGCCAAACGTTTATGCCGATTTGGACAGGGATGGAGAAGGTTTGTTGTTTCTCATATTAAATGTATCCCTATTAACCCCACAATTCATGTGCTTGTTAATATGTTTATGTTCCTTTGAATCTCGCAAGTTGATGTTATGCATGCAACAGGCTGTTGGGGCTGTTGGATTTTTCTGCGCTCTGATATGCATGACTGGTCTTTTAACCACAGACCGCTTCTCCATTTTCAAGGCCAATCCCGTCGTGAAAGCCCCTAAAATTGATAGGATCTGAGACGTTCTTAAATCCGTTGCTTTTTTTTTTATTGTATTATTATATTTGTAGCTGCTGGTATATTGCATTAGCTTTGTTAATGATTTGACATTGTGATTTAAAATTTTTTATGTTTTTATATAGTTTAATTTTAGCTCTGTTTATTATTTATTTATTTTTATTATTTAAATTTATTTATCTGGTCTTTTATTGGTTAATATTTTTCAGCATTGTAATTCATGCCTTTCATTTATTAAATAGGTGGTTGCTCTGTTGGCTGTCATAATGAATGCGCGCCTTTCATCCCAGTGGCGTAGGTTACCATCTCGTGGTTCAATAACATTAATCACCGAATTAATCTGAAGCGATACCATATACTTTTATTACCGTGTGACATGTTATCCAAACCCCTGGAACCATATGCGAACACCTGTAGGCTCATCAACCGACGGTCTATTATAATTCAGAAAAATGCATGCCACTCCACTCTATTGCCCAAGTATCAACCATTAAGGCCATGTGATGGTGGTCCTATACGAATTAAACTATAAAATTTATTTCATACGCCAAATGAAATGAGCAAGGAATATTTGTTTCTCGTTTTCGTTTTTTTTCCTCCCTGCTGCCTTTAGTCTTGGCTCTCCCCCGTTGTTTGGGAATTGGGACGAAACAAACAGTAGAATAAGGGGATATTTAGGCCGATAGGCCTTCTCTTTTGAAAGAGATGTAGTTTTTCATCGTCAACATTTTCAATGTCTCCCTGACACGTGTTCCCTGACAGTTTTAATCTCTCGCTGACAGTTGTTGCCTCACACCCCGTCTCGTGGTCTCATCTCCAGAATCCAGTTCACAGCTAGGAGTAGTGGCAGCAACAGCAGCAGCAACTTCTTTCCGAACCCCGCGGAGGAAGAGCCTCCAGAAGTATCCTGAACCCTGGTGATGTATATGGCTCTCCCTTCTGTAGCTCTTCGACTCGCTGTTCTGTAGCTCCGTTATTAACTCTTACCGTCTCATGTGTGCACTTCTCAGCACTTGATATCTGGAAGTGCCGATGAGCCTACTGCAGAGTGCTGCAACTTCCAAATGCCTTCTCTCCAGTACCAAGAATGCAGCTGAATCCACTACATTCTATATATGATTCTGCCACACCTCAGTTGGTCTAGCACATTCTCCTCTTACTCTCAATTCTGCTTTCATCTCCTTAGCGTTATACTGCTCTGCAGTTGTGAACCAATTGGCTCTACCAGTACGTGAATGCCTTGAGCTGCACATCCCCAACATAGGGCTTTGGTGACCACTTGAGCCTTTTCTGCAGCACATGATCATGTATATAGAGTTCACAGAGTAGGTTCCTCTCTTGGCTAAGTGAAAAATACAGTTCATATAATTTCCAAGGGTTTTGTGTCACTGTAACCCTTATGTGCAGTGTCTGCGACATCACAATACCGGGAAGGATGTTCAGAAGGTGCGGGCGTCGGTGTGAGGTGGGAAAGTACTCATATGGTACGAAGGAGAAGGCTGTAGGAAAACCCATGCCCTATCACATAATGCTCGAGTCCATGAGGCATATGTTTCCTGAATTTGAGGATGTGTGGGAAGCCCTAGCTTCTGATATCTCCAGGAGTAATGGAGATATATCTGGGGCGCGCCTTTCTGTGTTCCACTTGCTGAGATGGGAATTAAGCATTGTGCTGGCACAATCAAGTGTGAAAGAGACGTGGAGACATGGAGAACTTGAGTGCCCTTCAAGCATTCTAGCCAAGCGGGGATGTCTGGAAATAGCTTTGCATGGGCCGAAGAAAGGGAAAGGCCAGTGTTCGTGCCATGGCCGAAGAAAGTAGGAGGAAGGGAATGGGGAGAAAAAGAGACGGTAATTACTGCGTATTAGGAAGGAGCGCGTTTATTTGACCGGCTTGGTTGGGGACTGCCATCTCGTCCTCCTAAAACATAATGGGAAGAAAAGGAAATGCCTAATCCATATGAGCTTCAATCTCAGGTGAAGACCATGAAGCCAACTGCTTTCCTAATTTGCCCCAGCTTTCTATTATGTCTTTTGTTTATCGATTCAGAGTTTTTCTTACTTATTTCTTATGATTTTAACTTTTACAGGTCAATTTGTTGTTTTCGTTCTGTCGTGAAATCGGGTTCTCATCAATTGTTCTTGTGGGTCACGATGATGGAGGCTTGCTTGCCTTAATGGCGGCTGAAAGAGCACGTTGTTCTGTTGCTGCATTTGATCAGCCTGGTTGGGGACTGACATCTCGTCCTTCTAGAACAAAATGGGAAGAAAAGGAAATGCCTAATCCATATGAGCTTCAATCTCAGGTGAAGACCATGAAGCCAACTGCTTTCCTAATTTGCCCCAGCTTTCTATTATGTCTTTTGTTTATCGATTCAGAGTTTTTCTTGCTTATTTCTTATGATTTTAACTTTTACAGGTCAATTTGTTGTTTTCGTTCTGTCGTGAAATCGGGTTCTCATCAGTTGTTCTTGTGGGTCACGATGATGGTGACTTGTTTGCCTTAATGGCGGCTGAAAGAGCACATTCCTGTAGAGAAGTTCATCAGATAAGTTTAAACTTTAGAAAGAAAGAAAGAAAGAATTTTTAATGTCCACGAGGCTAAAAGTAGCCTATGGGACAGATTGCTTCTCTATCTGACTCTTGTATTCGGACCTTTTCCTGTGAAGTTTTACAATGACCGCTCCCAGCTTATCGACAAACTCTTCGCTGAATAGCTTATCCCAAGAATTAGCTGCCAGAATACCTGCATAGTTTTCCCTGATGTCTTTGAAGGCCTCACATTCTAGAATGAAATGTTTTTCTGTTTCCACTTTTCCGGAGGAGCAAAAAATACATACTCTTTCTTCCCACATTTCTTTTGGCCTTTTCCAGCGCCCTGTTTCACAACGGAGTTGATGAAAATTAGTCCTTAATTGAGCAATAAGAATTTTAGATCTCCAAGAAATATTAGCCCCTATGTACGCCTTTTGTTGATGGTTATGTGTGGGGTTAAACTCTTCTATGTAGTACTTCTTCTTTCTCTCTAGCTCTTTCTTCCAAGTATGTTCGTGGAATTTATCCATAACAAAAAAATTTATCTCTTTACTGTTTGTAGGACACATGTTCAAACAAATACCCCATTTACTAAACCATTTGTTATTTTGCCACATCCAAGTCTTCTGTCTTTTGCACAATCTGTCACTAAACACCACCTTAGGCCATCTACCCTCTTCCATTTGCTCAATTTTTTTCAGATACCTTATGACTCGCACCATAGAAATTGCTTCAATAGGAGCAGCCCCTGTTTCACTTAACAGGATAGCATAAGGAACTGCACTTTTAATTTTGAATCTGTTTGTAATCAAACGTTTCTGAATTTTCTCAATTTGTTTCCACTGCATCTTGGTTGTGCTGCTGGCCCACAGTGGAAATAATATCTATTGGGGTATCTTTATTTATCCATGTCTATATTTCCAAATTCTTAAAATGGCACTTTTTGAATGTTGCAGGTAGAAGTTAAAGGTGTTGTGCTTGTTGGTGTGAGTCTCACAAGAGTACTGCTAGCATTTGCAGTGATTCTGTTGCACACGTCTCTTGGACAGCATATGCTGCGCCCTCTTCTGCGTACAGATATAAGCCAAGTTGCTAATCGTCGTGCTTGGTTTAATGCAACAAAATTAACATCTGATGTTCTTGACCTTTACAAGGTATATAATTAGTAAACATAGCTTTGCAGTTCTGTAAACAAAAAGTTTCATTTTGCATTTAGAAAATATGACAAGTTATATGATGGTTGGCTATGATGCAGGCACCATTATGTGTAGAAGGGTGGGATAAAGCTCTTCGGGGAAGTCAGCAAGTTGTCCTCAAGCTCCATGCTTTCCCCACATAGTGCTACAGAATTGTTAAAAAAATTAAAGATTTGCCTGTGCTGATAGCTTCCTGTGCAGAAGATATTTTAGCTCCACTTAAATCATCTCAAGAATTAGCAATGAAACTTCCTAATTCTGTGAGTAAAATTCATTTCTTTAAAATATGACATGATTTAATATTAAGCGTTTCTTAAAGTGCTTGACTCTAACACACAGCTGGTCGTCATATTGCAGAGAATAGTACCAATCTCTGGATGTGGGCATTTACCACATGAAGAATGCCCCAAAGCATTATTGGCAGCCTTGTTACCTTTTCTCTCAAGATTGTTCAATGTTTCATCGCAACTTACAGGCACAGTATGAGAAGTAACATGGCATAGGCACATGATATTTATTTAAGTGCTAGGTGTGAGTCCTAAACATCCCGAAGTGGAGGGTATTTCCGAAGGACAAGTGCAACGCCTGTACACAGTCAGATGGAAACCATTCATACTCTTTGGGCAGCACATTTCTTTCCACGCAGTAGAACACTGCTATTTGATCATGCATTCTCTGCCAATGTGACTGGCATATTTATTCATTAAAATTTGCAAGTTCAGAGTGCAGAGCTATATGTACGCTTTGTGCATGTTCCTCTTGTTCAACAGTGATGACTGGTGAACCCAAGAGCATATATCTGCAAAGGAAGAAAATGGCATCATCATAAAGGCGTATTTTTCGAAGTGTGCAGTGATTTTGTGTAACTTTACATGTGAGTTGGAGTTTGTATATATTGAGGATTTGAGTGTCTTGTGTATACTTTGCGTTTGATTGGCACGGAAATATGATATTATTGAATCATCTGTTGTCTTGATTCAAATGGAAAAAACAGTAATCCTGCTGAAGGAACTGTTCTGGAATTGTTTGATTGGGTAATTTAATTTTCCTTATGATTTGTCTTGATTTCACTTATTTTAATCAAAATTAAACAAATAAAATGCATGAAGTAAAGCGAAACGTTGAATAAAATCAACATTAAGTATATAATCAGCATGAAGTAAAGCGAAAAATAAAACAATTAAACGATTCCCTGTCAAAAGGGTAATTTTACAATCACTGAGTATTATTGTTAGGAGGAATCTCTGGAAACTATTTGAGCGCACACAGCAATGGAAGAGAATCACTCATCCTCATTCAACGGTTTTTTGTTGGAAATGGATGAGTTGATCTCCACGGACGCTCTGTTAGGTGGTTTTGTTGGAGATGGGTCAGTTGATATCCATGGACACTCTGTTAAGAGAGCTCATATTGGTCGATGGAAAGCATCACTCTTCATAATTGGTATGAATTCATTTCAATTCTTTTGTCTTATGCATTTAATTGCGTTGCAGTAGTTGTTGTATTTGGTCCATTGGTTCTATGATCAACACCTGGATTTTATTCTCAGATTCAATTGTATAGAAGTAGCTGTTGTGTTTGGTCCACATGTTTTATCAGCATCTTCTTCACAGGAGTGGAGATAGCAGAAAGGTTAGCCTATGCACGCATTCTTGCAAACTTGGTGATTTACCTCACAGATGTTACGCATGACAGCACTGCTGCTGCTGCAACGAATGTCAATGTCTGGAATGGTGTGGCATCCATGCTTCCTTTCGTTGGAGCTTTTGTTGCAGATTCATATTTGGGTCGATATTGGACCATTACCCTGTCTTCTGTCATATATTTGATGGTTAGTATTTGTCTTTTCCTTTTCAAATTGTTTCTATAAACATATTCTCAGGGTTTGTGTGGCCTTCCTTATGCAGTTTGAGAGGTAACTATGTGGCCAAAACAATCTGGGATTTGCATCTAATCTCATTCCTTTGAAACCCTGTTAAACAACTAAGGTAGACCGCAGCTAACGGCTGGTTCGTACTTTTCTTTTTCTTTGACTCTTTGCTGAAGTGATTCAAGAAACATACCCTGAGTGTGCATCGAATCTCATTCCTTTGAAACTCATGCTATACAGCTAGGGATTGCAGCATCTAGACACTGGTAAGTAATTTCTTTTTTTCCCTTTCCCTTCTAGAAAATGTCTGAAGAAATGAGGAGTTTGAGGGGACTTCCTTCTATTCAGATGCCAGGTCTGAGAGATAAGGCCAAAACGACCCAGAATTTGCACCCAATCAATGTCCCACCCTTTGAAATTCATGCTCTACAGCCAGGGATATCCTCATTCTTGAGTTTCAGGTTTCTCGACAAGGCCACAGTTGAAGATAAATTAGACTACGAGTGCAAAAGGTGCAATGAGTCCCTAAGCCCTATTTCTGTTCCGTTTCAGTCTTGTTATTGTTGCCTCTTGTTGATTGTACTCTGTTCTTTTCAATTTTAAATGAACCAAGAGATTTGTGATCGATATCCTCATTCTTGAGTTTCAGGTTTCTTGACAAGGCCACAGTTGAAGATGAATTAGACTACGAGTGCAAAACAACCCGTAATTGGCGACTATGCATAGTCCAAGAAGTTGAAGAGGTGAAAGCTGTTCTTGGCCTGACACCAATTTGGATGACATGTTTGATATTCGGGGTTGACTTTGCACAATCTTCAACATTTTTCACAAAACAAGGCGCCACAATGGATAGAAAGATTGGAAAACATTTTGAGATCCCTGCTGCAAGCTTACAGTGTTTTATTAGCCTTGCTCTCATTCTACTGTTGCCTATTTATGACCGCATCTTTGTTCCGATTGCCAGAAACTTGACAGGGAATGAACGTGGTATAACATTTCTGCAGAGGATAGGAACTGGCATGGTTATCTCCATTCTGTCAATGATTGTTGCTGCGTTGATAGAGATCAGAAGAATCAAGGTTGCAAAGGAAAATGGACTCATAGATATGCCCAATGCAACAATTCCATTGAGCATTTTTCTGCTGCTTCCACAATATATCTTATTTGGCATATCTGATGTATTTACAATGGTAGGAATGCAAGAGTACTTTTATGATCAGATGCCAGACACTATGAAAACCCTTGGTATATCTGTGTATCTGAGTGTTTTAGGAATTGGTAATTTCCTGAGCAACATCCTTATTTCAGTTACTGAGAAGCTTAGTAGCAGAAACAAGGGGAGTTGCTAGTTCATAGACAACCTGAACAAAAAGCATTTAGACTACTATTATTGGCTTCTAGCATCTCTTACTGCAATCAACTTTTGTATTTACATTTTCTTAGCTAACTGCTATAAGTACAAAAATGCCCAAAACAATTTTTCCGATCAGGAGGAATCCTGCAGCCCAAGAACAACGCAAGAACGCTTCTCGCTTCATGAGCATATGTCGAGATATTGAAGAGAATGGTTAAACATTTTTTTATCTATACAAAGTGGCATGACTATTATGCAAGACATTGCAAAGGTATGAACAATATGATTGCTATGTCAACAAAATAAATTCATATGATGAACGATTCTTTGTGTAGCAGCAGACAAACTAGCTAATATTACCACTTTGAAAAAGAAGTGGGTGTCTAACCCACAACAATATGGATATCATACAACCACTCCATAGCTTATGAAGGATCAGTTACTTGTCGTGCATTCATATTGAAACACACCAATTTTCAGTCCCTTCTAGCAAGTTATCATGGGGATCTTTCTGCAACAGAAGAAACATATAACAACAATTGAATCCGAATTAAAGGAACATAGAAGAGTTATTGGTGAATTAGTTTAGCAATGACATTTGGGTGCATGTATTATGGCTCAATCCTCTTCTCTAAAGTCTGTACATTCCACTATTCTATATTCATCTTTTAAATGAATAGAAGCAATAACTTCAACAAAGACTTCACCGGGTTGATATAATAGCCATGTCACTTGTGATGATTATCTATTTGCAAACTATTTTATTCCAATGGTCCTATCCGTATGTTAAAGATTTAATTTCAAATTGATACGATTCCCTTCCCTTCAGTGGGATTTGAACTTGAGATCAAGGGTTGGCATACCCTGCCGTAATGATCTATATTGTACATCGTCTTCGGTTTTGAAATTTGTTTTTTTCCAGTGGGATTTGAACTTGAGATGAACGGTTAGCTTGCCCTGCTATGATGTTCTATATTGTCTTCTGGTTTTGAGATTTGTTTTTCTGTATTAGAAATTGATGAAAATATCCTCAAAATAACCTCATATGTAGTTATCTGTTATGGTTTATAACATCCTCTTTTATTGTAGGCCTTATGAGCTGCTTTTTACAGGCTTATAAATCTTATAGTTGTTGTTTATATCACTCAAAAAGACAATTTGTTTCCATCAGTTACATAGTTGGAATTTCAGCTGCTCTGCCCACTTATCAGGAAAATTTTGCCTGCATGAAGTTTGAATAATCGCTCCTATCTCATATTTTTTTCAGTTAGCACTCTTGAATAATTAGCAAATGATACTCCTATCGGCCTCTCCTTGCACCTCCTGGGGCAACTGCTAGTTTTATTGTTATCGTTATTATTATATCACGATTGGCTATGTTAGTCTAATTTTTTGGGTATATGTGTGCAGGTATATTGCATTATTCCATGATTTTTATATAATTTGGTTTTTTTATTTAGTTTTATTATTTTTACCGTGTGCGTACTTATAGGGATTTCAATTTGGATTTCTTTATATTCAAATAGATTAAAATCAATTTGGAGTAATAACTTCTTAATTGATATAATATGAAAGGAGATATTTGTCTACATTTAAATATCAGTGAAGCTTATTTTATGTTTATGCTTCTCAAGATAGAGACACCTCTATAATTAGAAATGTGATAGAAAAACAAAAACAACATATTTAAATAAACAAAAAAAAAAATTAACTTAAAGAAAAAGAATTTACCTAAATGTATTATAAAACAAATGTAACTATATTATATATAAAAAAAATTATTAGAAATTGAAAAATATAATTAATATATCTAAAAAATCAAATTAGTTAACTAAATTATACTATTATTAAATTTTAAAATATATAATGAATATATCAAATATATAACTATACAAAGTATTGAAGAATTTTAATTCTTATATATTATGTAATGTAATTATATTTATATAAAAAAACATTAGAAATTGAAAAATCTAATTTAAAAAACACATTTCTAATGAGTAGAATATTAAAACTATCCAATATCTCAAAACTCAAATTGGTTAACTAAATTACATTATTAAATTTTAGAATACACATTAAATATATAACTATACAAAATATTAAACAATTTTAATTGCTATATATCATGTCATGTAATTTTAAGTAATATTAGCATGCAACTTTTTGAATAATAACAATAAATTCTTTTGATTATATATATAACTTATACTTTTTGTTATTATAAATTCTTATAATAATATTTTATTTTTATTATTATAAATTTTCATAGGATATTCAGTATTCATAAATTATATTTTTGTAGACATATCTAACTAGCACAACTATATATATATATATATATATATATATATATATATATATATATATATATATATATATATATATATATATATATATATATATATATATATGTTTTAGGAAAATGTAAAAGCTTCTAGATGGTTTTCTCAACAAGAAAATATGACATTATTATAGATGGTTTTCTCGACAAGACAATATGACATTGTTATTGTGGTTGTGTGGAATTGGATTAACAAAATATTAGTAGAAACCTAAATTGATTAGATTCTAAACTTTAACACTAACATAAATTCTTAATTTTTACATTAATTTAGCTATATTTAAGCTAAAGTAAGGGGCAACTTTATTACAAAGAAAATCTTCATACACATGCTCAAACTCAAATTGCATCATTTCTATATTTGCATTAAGCTGCAGGTAGTAGCTACTTTGTAGCCCTTGTTACTATAGGGAGAATGCTTAGTGGTTTTAGCAGCTCCAATGCGTGTATATATATAAATCTATATTCAAGGGTGCTTTGTTCTTGAGCATAGTATTTTGTAGTCAATGATTGAGTGCATGAATATGATATGAATAATTTGACTTGGGGTTTTTCAATGGAGGCTCTTCTTCTCAACTACTATGGATGTATTTGTAGTGATCACATCAAAAGTTACATCAATCATGAATTATTAGCAATTATTTTAAAAGGTGCAAAAAAAGGTAGTTAGGATTGTTAAATTGGAAAAGTTGTACTTTAATTTGAAATAATAATTGTTATATTAGATTTAGATTGTTTAATGTGTTTGTGTTAAGTTGGTAATACACAATTAAAATAGTAATTGAAATATTGAGGTGGTGAAATTGGATGAGAAATAATTTACCACTTATTTTACCAATGAAAGATTTAAAATCATTATGAAGGAATATTGATTTTCTAGAATGGAAAATTTCCACTAAGAGGAAACAACAGGTACATATTACTTTTGCCTCATTTTAAGCATTCTATGTAGTTTGATGAAGGGAATTTAATAATTTTTTTGCCTATATATGATATGGTGGCATTCAAAATGTATGTTGTATTCTTATTCTCATTTGTATTCCCTATTATTGATGATTATCTAATTTAGGAAATTATCTATAACTGTTGTAAATCAAGACAATGTATTATTACTCTACATCAAGTTGAACTTGACCCAAAGAATGACAAATTAGAAGAATCCTACTATTGTTGTATATTGGTTGCTTCAATAGTAGGTTTTGAATGACATTGTTTTCTTAAATAGATCTTTTCTTAATGTGCCACAACCAATTGCCATAGGTTCTTTCATAATGCATAACATTCTACATATGCATTTGTGGAGTAACTCATAAACAATACATTGCCCATCTCCATGGAGTCTCATAGTTTGTCTAAACATAGAAAACATGCCTTGGTGTCATATGCACACTTTTCTTAGCAATGAAAAATGATATATTTTTGTCACTTACAATATAATATGTGGCAGCTATTCAAATGATGGTTCTTATATTATCTACAATGAAAAATTTTATAATTCTACATCATCTAATAGGCCTGCAATGCATGGAGCTTTTGTATGAACTCTTTAGTATGTTATTCACCTAATGTTTTACACTACCAACAAAATAATTTGCCACTTCAAAGGTAAGTGGAACATATTTCTACTCATAAATAAAGACACCTTTATTGTTTACAATTATGCATAGGCAACACTTATGGGCATCATTTAGAAATCATTTACCTGGGTTTTATATTTTCATCATTATTTAATAGTAAACAAAAAAACATAGCGGTAACCCAAAAACAAAAACAAAAAAAAAATCTCTCAACTCTGGCTCTCTACTACTAGCGTTCTTGGTTGCACTCAAATCTGGCAGGGTGTCTCGGTCTGTTCGACTTGGTTCAACTGGTGGAACGGCTCCCGATGGCCAAAAGACATAATTATACCGCTCCTCATTGCATGGGGTATCTAGCTCTCTAGAAATCAATTCATCTTTTTAAACAGACTTGTTTATTGGGTACTCACCAATAGACACATTGTTTCCACCTTCCATCTTATCCCTGAGGAGAGCCACATTTCTCATAACCGTGTCATCATCCCAGAAACTATTGACCACTCTTCCCCATGGGCATACTTCGACGGTGCATCCAATGCTAATGGTGGGGGGGCTCTACTGCACCTTCAGGACAATCATTATTTCCACATCAAGATGGGTATTGGCTCGGGTACTAATAACTATGCTGAAACAATTGCCTCAGACTTCTTCTCATTTTCGCCCGAGAACAAGATTGCAACATAATTTAGATTTTTGGGGACTCTCAAATTACTATCAACTGGTTTAACCTGAAGGCACAATGTCACACTCACTTGCTTAGAGCTCTATTGGATGAAGTCTTATTATTAAAATCTCTATTTGATTTTATCTCTGTTACGCACATTTACAGGCAGCAGAATCAGGTGACCGACAAGCTTTCCAAGAAGGCCACTCAGCTAGAGTGGGGTTGTTGGCATATTACGACTCATGAGGGGGATATGGCCTACCAGTTCTATCATCGCCCCTTCATCGAGGATTTTGAGGCACAGGATGCAGTTAATAATTGATTGTCGCTTTTTGCACCATTTTTTATTGCGGCATATACATACAGCCGGTTGGACTGTTATTTACTTACTTTATATTTTATCCTTAAACAGAATTTATTATAATGTAAATATTTATTAGTAGAATAGCTGAAAAATCGTCACTGTTTTAGTTTTTTACAGTACCGACTCTACGAAGAATATGTAAAACACTTTTGATCTTTGCATAGATGATATGCAACGAAATGTAACATGTGATTTTTCTTATAATTAATGAAAAATTACGACTTTTTCTCTCAAAAAAAACAAAAAAAACAAAAAAAAAATAGTTTTAATATTCAACCAAAAAACAATCTAGCCCATAACCCATTTTTTTTAATCCAAATTAAATACTTTTTAAAAATCCTTGCCACAAATCAAAGAGTGCTTTTTTAATTGGAGTTGAGATTTGAAAAACATTTAATTGTAGAAATTATATGCTCTAAGCATGCATATGTCCTAGATCCACCTGATCTCACACTATTTAACTTTATGCAAGATACTGAATCATTCCACTTGTTAATATTTTGGGGAAAAAATTAATTTCACACATATGTAAAGCATAAATAAAAATAATTGCACATAACACAGTTGTTTTTAACCGGGAAAGCCTGAAGCTGAAAACCCCAACTATATATTATGTATCATGGAGATCATATGACAATCCTCATACAAATCTTATCAAGCTCTTAGTACAGTACAATCGTCATACACTAATCAGGAACAATCTTACAAATCCATGCACCGATATTTGCCCTCCCATAACTGCTTTGCCCACTCCATTTGCCGCGATCCCTGGCCGAAGAATAGCTGCGAATGGTTGGAGTACCATACCCATACGACTACATAATCATCATTAAAACTCCAATGTGCTAGTGGGTCAATGTTTTGTCACTATAGTCACAACATATAGTCTATCTTGCCCTTTCACCTATCTCCTCACTTTGGGTCTCCACTGAAACTGCCATGCATTGTAGTTAACTGTTGTATTGTTCAGTTGATTAATGAGTTATTATTTGTGAATTAATTAACTAATTAATTCACTCCACTCTCACTATTGTATCAATCAGTTAGACTAGACACAACTAGCTCAACTGAGTCTAACTGAGTTAAACTGAATACAACTTCATAACTACTTCTTCCAACTGTGTCATAACTTTGCCACTTGAGTTCTAACTAATTCCTCCATGCATTAGCTCTAGTAAACCCTTAGGAATTGCGTAATTCCCTTAGTCCACTGATGTGCCACATCTGTGCACTGAAACAAGGTGCTCCAAGAGAATACGTTGTTGTTTAGTGTCTGATTATTATTAAGAGTTAATAATAATCGACATGCATCTATTTTTAGATCAGTGATCTATAAATAGACTTCACCCAATATTCTAAAAATAGAATTTCATCTATTTTTCCAACTTGATCAACCATCCACAAATAGCATCCTGCAACTTCTGAAATATGATCATCATGTCTAAAAATAGACATAGTCTAAAAATAGACTTGGGCCAAAAATAGCCTGCAGGCCCACTTAATGAAGGCGACTCTTTTCACTAAGCTCATCATCTTGTTGAATCTCAACACTCCCTCTCAACAAGATAGGGATTATCCTTCACCCTGATCCTTCCTCTATGGTATTCGAATTTGCTCCTGGTGAGCGCCTTCGTCAGAATATCTGCATCCTAATCCTCCGTAGGAATGTACTGAAGCAACATGATCTTCCGCTGCACACAATCTCTGATATGATGATACTGGATATCAATATGTTTATATCTATCATGAAACACAGGATTAATCGAGAGTTTAATACAACTCTGATTATCACAATGTATCACTGTGGGATCTAAATGTGAACCGAACAAACCAACCAGAATCTTCATCATCCAGATAGCCTCACATGCAGCTTGACTTGCTGCCATGTATTCCGCTTCCGCTGAACTGAGTGCCACGGATCTTTGTTTCCTGCTGTACCAAGAAACTGCCGTAGATCCGATACTGAAAATCCTTCCTGATGTGCTCTTTCTGTTTGTTGGGCTTCCTGCCCAATCTACATCCGTGAAGTCATACAACTTCACCTCATCCGTCTATCTATACCAAAAACCATACTCAGATGTGCCCCTAAGATATCTCAGGACATGCTTGCCTGCCTTCCAAAAGAGCTTGGTAGGCTTAACCATCGCTTGTGAAAGCTGGTTCACCACAAAGCATATGTCCAGTCTTGTATTGACTAAATACATGAGCGAACCCACCAATTGTCGATAAACAGTGGCATCCACTACCTCTGCTGAAGTAGCATCCTCTTTCTTCCAATTTCCTGGAAGAGGAGTGTCGATAGGCTTGCAGCCTTGCATGTGAAACTTATCCAGTATCTCCTGGGCATACTTGCCTTGAGACACAAACAGTTCACCTTCCCGCTGCCATATTTCCAATCCAAGGAAATAATGAAGGAGGCCAAAATCCTTCATCTCAAACTCCTTTGCAAGATCTGCCTTGCATGAGTGTATCAACTGCTCATCACCTGTTAGTATTAAATCATCAACATAAAGTAAAATGATTAAAATCTTACCCTCAACCACAACCTGGTACAGGTTTGCATCTACCTCACTCTTGGTGAAACCAAGTCTAGTGAAATGAGATGTCGATCAAGATATGCCAAACCAAGCACAGGTGCTTGCTTCTGGTATACAACACTCTTGCAGGCACCGCACACATCGACTCGTACTTCCGAAGATCTCCAAATCCTTTAGGCTGCTCAATGTACCTCTTCCTCAATGGTCCCATTAAGGAACGCAGTCTTCACATCCATCTGATGAATGTGCCAACCCATCTGCGCTGAGAGAGCAAGGATGGTCTATATGGAAGAATACTGTGCGATAGGTGCAAAGGTTTCTTCATAGTCAATCCCCTCGATCTGTGAGAAGCCCTGGGAAAAAAATGTTGCCTTATACTTCTCGATGCTTCCATCAATAGCTTGCTTTACCTTGTAGATCCATCTTGATCCTCTGGCCCGGATTTTCCACCCGGCCTTGGAACAAATTTTCAAGCCTTGTTTACGAAAAGGCGGTCATAATCCTCCACCATGGCATCTACCCATGTGGGCTTCTGCACTTCTTCTTCAAAAAAATATGGCTCTGTCACGAGACACTTACTCATAAGATCCATGTATCCAGTAAATCGGTCAAGTGACTGTATCTGTCTGCGCTGTGATGTAGAGACTCCTACATTCTGTGCCGCATCAAGCTTCAGTCTCTCAACTTATGTGGTACGCTTTTTGCCTTATCTGATGGTTGGTTCTGCATGAGTGGGCTCCTCCACTCCATGAATCTCCTCCTATGGTTGATCCACATCTAAAGGCTCATCTTTGGGAACAAGAAGTTCCTTCACTGCATGCAAGTCTAGCTCCCTCTCAAGCATAGCTTGTGCAGCACCCACGATCACTCTGTTCTTTCTCTTTGCGACCCCATTCTGCTATGGGTTATGAGGTGCTATGAGTTCTCTTCGAATTCCTTCTTTGCTACAGAAGTCTTTGAATTTGCCCGAGATGTATTCACCACCATTATTGCTTCATAGAGCTTTCACTTGCTTCCCCGACTCCTTCTCCACCAATGCCTTGAACTCACAGAACTTTGAGAACGTTTCACTGCAGAAGAAGATCCAACATCTACGAGAATAGTCATCAAAAAATATAACATAATACCTGTTTTTTGCTGTTGAAGAAACCGAGAAAGGTCCACACACGTCTGTGTGAATTCTCTCCAGGATCACTAAAGCACGGTTCTCCTTCTCATGAAAGGTGGTCTTCACAAACTTACCCATAGTATATCCCTTGCACTGATATGATTGCAAAAGAGTACCCTTGGGAAGTCCAGTAGAAATCTGCTGCAAAATATTCAAAGCGCCATGGTGAAGATGGCCCAATCTCCTGTGCCATAATTCGCCCTCATCCCGGCTCACCACTTCTTCTGCTTTGCCCACCATTGCAGCGTAGCCATCTACCTCTAGCTTGTAGAGATTCTTAATTCAAACCCTTATCTTCTTGGTTTGACTCGTTGTTTTATGTCAAAGGAAGGCTTTTCCCTCACTGAAAACAACATCATAACATTTGTCTTCCAACATTGCAACGGAGACCAAGTTCTTTTTCAGACCTGGAACATGCATAACATTCTTCAACAAGAATGGATTACCAGACTCGCTCTCAAAGGTAATGGTCCCAATGCCATTTGCACTGTACCGACCATCTTCGCCCATCTCTATATGCATCTGGAGGTCCTTCTCCTCCAAGTCACTAAACAACTCTTTGTCTCCCGTCATATGGAAAGACGCACCACTATCAAGATACCACACCGATCCCATACAACTTGAAACCAAGCATGTGATCAAAGAGAAATCAAGTTCAAATTGCGAGGCTAATTCCTCTTCATCTGCAGATCCAGCAACCTTCTTGTTCTTCTTCTTCTGTGGAAAGTTAGTGGCGAAATTTCCATGTTCGTGACAGTTAAAACACTTCACTTTGGACAAATCCTGCTTCTTGCCTTTAGCATCGGATTTTGAAGGATTTTTCTTCCCCTTCCCTTTCCTTGCTTTGGCAGCCAAAGCGAAATTCTCTTCATCTTCATTCTTCGATGAAGATCCATCCTTGGTACCCCACCTTATCTCCTCCTGCACAAGATCCGACCAAAGTCGCTCCCATCCCGGTAGTTTCTCCCATCCATTGACAGAGTATTCGTAGCTATGCCAACTCTTCGGAAGCCCAAGGAGAGCCAACCTCACCAAGTCTTCATCATCAACAGTAACCCCCACACTTCCCAGTTCATCCTTGCAGTGGACAAACTTTGTGAGGTATTTTGGAATATTGTCGCCCTTCTCCATTTTTGTTTTTTTGAGCTTGTCTTTAAGCACCAACTTCCTCTGGTCACTTCTGCTTTGGAACAAGTCTGTCAAAGCCTTCCACATTAATAATGGAGTGGCTTTCCCATGAAGGCTGGACACAATATGTTCCTTCACACCTTCCAACATAATCCTTCTCGTCTTTGCTATCTTCTTTTGCCATGCGTCAAGTAATGCAACATCGCTAGATCCCGGCTTAGGAACATCGCTATCGATGAACTCCTTCAGTCCATTATCCTCCATCACCGCCTCCATCCTATTCTTCCAAGATATTTAATTCGAGCTCCCATCAAGGGCATACTCCAATCGCAACCCATTGAAAGACATTTCAATGTATACTCAACTTCTGCACCAAGGATCTTCTGTAGCAAATTCGAATTGTCCACCAGCACAAACTCGCTTTACAATTGCAATCTTAAATCAACAATGCTCTGATACCATGTAGAAATTATATGCACTAAGCATGCATATTTCCTAGATCCACCTGATCTCACACTATTTAACTTTATGCAAGATACTGAATCATTCCACTTGTTAATATTTTGCAGAAAAAATTAATTGCACACACATGTAAAGCATAAATAAAAATAATCGCACATAACACAGTTGTTTTTAACCAGGAAAGCCTGAAGCTAAAAACCCCAACTATATATTATGTATCATGGAGATCATATGACAATCCTCATACAAATCTTATCAAGCTCTCAATACAGTACAATCGTCATACACTAATCAAGAACAATCTTGCAAATCCATGCACCAATCTTTGCCTCCTGCTAGCCTGCCTCCACTGCGCAATCCCTGCTGAAGAATAGCTCTAAATGAATTCGAATTACCCTTGCCTTGACTGCATAATCATCATTGGAAACTCCAATGTATATGTAGATGCAATCAAATCATCACTATAGTCACAACAGATAGTCTATCTTTCCCTTTCACCTATCTCTCCACTGGGTCTCCACTAAAACTGCCATGCACTGTAGTTCTGTTGTATTGTTCAGTTGATTAATGAGTTATTATTTGTGAATTAATTAACTAATTAATTCACTCCACTCTCACTAGTGTATCAATCAGTTAGACTAGATACAACTAGCTCAATTGATTCTAACTGAGTTAAACTGAATACAACGCCATAACTACTTCTTCCAACTGTGTCATAACTCTGCCACTTGAGTTCTAACTAAGTCCTCCATGCATTAGCTCCAGTAAACCCTTGGGAATTGCGTAATTTTCTCATTCCACTGATGTGCCACATCTGTGCACTGAAACAAAGTGCTCCAAGAGAATAAGTTTATGTTTAGTGTCTGATTATTATTAAGAGCTAATAATAATCGACATGCATCTATTTTTAGATCAGCGATCTATAAATATACTTCGCCCAATATTCTAAAAATAGAATTTCATCTATTTTTCCAACTTGACCAACCATCCACAAATAGCATCCTGCAACTTCTGAAATATGATCATCATGTCTAAAAATAGACATAGTCTAAAAATAGACTTGCGCCAAAAATAGCTTGCGGGCCCACTTAGTGAAGGCGACTCTTTTCACTAAGCTCATCATCTTGTTGAATATCAACATTAATTCATTAGAAATATAGTTAATATAATAATAATAATTTTTACAATTTAATTAAAATCAGATGTAAAAAACAATATCCCATTACAAACAATTTTCCTTCCAATTTTTAAGCAATACAATGAAATGCAATAAAATATTATTAAGCGATAGAAACAAATTATATTATGCCATAAAAATATGTGAGTAAACCTGTTGTTCCATCTGAATTGCAAGGTTTTACCAATGTTAGTGCCCACCCCATTAAACGAACATCATGAGTACCCTGATGGCTTATCCTTCACCTTCGCTTCCCCACTCTCACATCGTAACCCATGGTTGACTCGTTCCTCTTGTGGGTTGTCCTTCACGTTCGCTTCCCCACTCTGACATCCCTCTATAGATCTAGCATGTCTAGTACTGTGATGATAATCCATGGACACAAAGCTTTTGATTTTTTTCCCTTTATGATGATGATGTTTGTGCTCATGATTCACGTTATTACTTTTCTCCACAGGTCTCAGATCAGACACCCTCACAACATCTTTTTATTTACCTCCCATTCCTGTTTTTTTTCCCTTATGTAAAGACTTCAATTATGATGGGAAGTCACTAATGGAAAATCTATTATTTACCTTAAGTATCAAATATTTTTAAAGATTTTAATTCTAAATGATTTTTTTCTGCAAAGTTTAAGAATAAAAAATCACTACAGTTATTTAAAAATTATGCACAAAAAAAACAACAAAAAAAAACTTACCTTTAAAATTTTACGATTTAGTTTATAATTAAGTTTTTTCAAGGTATTTTATAATTTGATTTTTTTTTAAGGGGGTTAAATGGTGAACAGGTATCAAAGACATGATATTTATCATCAAAGACAACGAGAAAGTACATATCATGTACCATATCTGTACTTTACTGAGGTCAATTTTTTGTACAATAAAGACCAATACTGCCCAATCATGCTGCTATGCTATCATTTTAGGTAAAGGTTCATGAATCAAATGTCATAGAATAAAATGATGTTTTATAGAATATGCAAAAGCCAAGAGTCCCAGATCATGAGAATACCATGCAAGATATGAAGTTAAAGTTAATTCACTCATTTCACTCATTTATATATCTATAGCAAAATAAAATAAAGAAGCAATCATTTCACGTATAAAATATCCTATTATGTGATGGCAGGGTCACCCTGCCATAACCCACATTCTCTTCACCAGTTATGCATATACAAATGCATCCTAATTTAAATACCCAAATCAATTCATTTTCTGGGCAAACTCAAAATTTTGCGGAAGCTTATAAATTAAATCTTCAAAGAAGATTTCTTCAACTTTTAATGCATGGTTATAAAACCATAACCCAGATTTCATTTTTATTTGTGGAAGCTCTACTTGTTTCAAATCTATGGTTAAACCATAGTCCAACCCACTCCATGAGTTCATCAATTAAATATTTCAACTTTGAAATATAACTCAATATGCATTCCTCGACCTACACATACATAAATGTATGTATAACATTCCACCATATTATAATACCAAATGTTATCAAACCATTAACTTTAGACCAAAGTATTTATAACTTTGTATAGTTCAACTTACCACTTCCATCCAAACGAATGAACTTCATACAAGTCGAGGTTCATATCTGGCCCACCATTCTTTTGTTCATGACATTTATAATTCTCTTCAATTGAATTTAGGAACTTTACTTTTGTTGTCTTAATGCTAATGCCTCCACGCATGAACTTTCGGCATTCACATCCAACGGTTGATGTGCTATCGCTTTGCCCAGCAATGATCCGACGATCATCGCGTCAAAAATATGCACGCCCCTTGATCTTCCAATTTCACGCAACATAACTGGTTTTAAAATACCATTAAAAAACACGTGTCTTATGCTGATTGTTATCGCGTTCCATTTGAGGGAAACGGCTTACTGGATTTTGGTCACGCGATACCACTGGTATAGGTTGAGAAACCCACCTTCACTGTTGGTCAATGTTGACTTCACAGTTTCGTATCATTCCTTTCGCCTTCAATCGATCGAGCCAAGTATCGATTCAATTGCTTCTTCATAATCTTAATTTAAGATTCCGTTCCAATTCAACGTTCACTCAGAATTTTTCTCCAATCTTTATGCCTTATGAAGCTCGACTTCATATTCCTCTGCGCCTTTGTGATTCCATACAGCTCCATTTCTTCGACTTCTATACTCCATCTTCAACGTTGATATTGACTTCGTCTTTCTACACGTTAATGTTGTGGCTTCAACATATGATTTCTTCGTAGATTTCTGTATAGATTAGCACCCAGAATACTCTGTATTGATTAAAGCCCCAAAATGTGTTTATAATAAACCTTTAATACGAATTACACCCTCACTTCCTGAATGAACTACTCGTTTCAGGATTGAAACTCAGTTTTCAAACCTCTTTCTTGTGTAATCGATATTTTGTGATTGATACACCAAAATTTGCATGCCTTCTCATCATACATTCCACGCGCACAACTGGTTCATCTTTAGTGCTTCATTCTTGCATATGTAAGTGGTTCATTCAATTCTAGGATGGTATCGATTTCTTTAAAGAAATCTCTATCATCGTATCCAAAGCCAATGTACCAAATACAAAATATGAATTGAAGATTCAAATTCAATCCTACTCATGGGACAATCAATCTCTCTAATGATCGATACACCAATATATATGTTTATACAGATTTGTATACAACCTTTCTGGGTTTTAATTCACGAAATTGACAAATCAATTTCCCCAATTATATGCAGAATTTTACCTCAGAACCCAATTCTAGAAATTAAACATACACTTGCTCAATCAATCACGCATATAATTCTGGAAAGATACTTTCATATAAACAAATGAAACTAATTACGAAATTTTTTTTTTTCTGGCCTGATTTTCAAATCATTCGCCCTGTTTTAAAATTGCCCGGAGGCTTGACAAAACCAAATATGTTTGTCCTCTTCTAATTCCTATCTGTTACCTCTCTATATCTGATCTCCTTTCTACCTTTTAGGATTATTACATTTATACAATAACGTTGAACCAATTTAGGTTCAAATCCTCAAATATCTCAACAAAAATCCTCAAAATTTGCAAACCCCTACAATCTAGATTTTATCCCTAAAATCTTGAAACCGAATCTATCTTAGGCTTCATAATTAATTCTTGAATATCTCAAATCTAATTTCCCTCATGTTCTCCAATCATTTGGGAACATTTACAAATCCTCACAATAATTAATTAAAATCACTCAAAAAGCCCATTAATATTTACATAAATTCAATATTTTCTCACAAACATAAGACCCCCTATGTTTAATAAAATACAAAGTATTTTTCGGATTTAATGCCCCTGCATCAGACTCCCAAGGTTGAAAATGATCATGATCTCCTGATCATGCGTTTTAAGTCTTTATCTCCCTGGATCCCACACTTTGTTCTGCAAGTTATCATCAATTTGTGTTGTTGTTTGCTGCTTTTCTCCAGGTCTCCATAGTTTATGTTGCCTTGCTCCACTGGCTGCACTTTCACAGTCTGTCTTTGTCTTCCTTTTTCTACTGCTGCTTCTCTTCCTTGTTGATGTCTTTCTCTGAGATAATTTCATCATTATCTTTCTGATTAATTCAATTTCCTTGTCCAATAATTCTTCAGATTGCTGATTTCTTTCTTCTATTGCTTTTAATTGAAGAGCCCTTGCTTGTTGAGCTCTGGTTGCCACCCAATCATCCATAACCTCTTGTTTTGTGCAACAGAAAACTTCTTCTCTGACTTCTCCTATTAGAAATTTATTGGACTGGTACATTGTGTACTCCTTTCTACTGTCTTCATCTCTTTGAATCTGCAATTCCCAATTCTGAAATTGAGATTTCTCTTCTTGCACTAAATTCTGATCATTCAACATTATCTCCAGCAACTTAATTTCTTCATTCCATGGATTAAATATGTCCATAGAATTTTCTTCTTCTTCCTTCATTTAACTTCTCAACTGAGTCAAATATTCTCCAGCATCTGCAACAACACCTGTATTCACAAAACAATTGTCAAAACAAAAATCAAAAGGCATCAGTGCCTTTTCTTCCTCTGCCAGCATTTCAGTCTGCTATCCTGAATTTTCTTCCTCTATTAGCACATCAGTATGCTGATTCAAACTTAAAGAATCCTCTAAAGAATTCTCAAGACTATCAACAAGTCTTCTTTTCACACCATCTGCCTCCATGATGTTTTCTTGTTCATTGTGATGAACTCTACCTTCTGCAATCTCTCTTTCATACTCTGAATTCTCCAACAAATATTCCAGCAATGAAATTTCTATGTGGCATTGCTGAAGTATTTCACCCTCACTTACAGTCCCTGCATTCATACACAACTTGTCAATTTGAAAACTACAAGTTTCAACAGTCTCAACTGTTGCTTCACTTATCAGTGCTTCAGACTGATCCACTTCTTCCTCGTTCTCAAGAATTTCTTCCTGTGCTGTAACAGCTTCAAGTACAAAAGCATCACTGCTTTCTTCTTCAGAGTATTTATCTCCTGAAAGATAATTTCCCATACTTGTGACAGCTTCAAAAGATTGCTCATTCTCTTCCGCAAAACCTGTAATCACATTAAAATTGTTAGCTACAAAAATACAAGGTTTTACATTATCCATTTGATCTGGATTTACCCAATAACTCAGGAAATCATCAATGATCTCCTCTTCAGCAAGACAAATTTCTTGTTGTCTTAAATCCCCACCATGGTTCATAATATATTTTAAATATCTCCATTCTTCAGTTGTACTCATGGCCTCACTCTGCTCTGCTTCACAAACAGAAACTTCTTCTTTCAACTCAGCTGCTCTGAGTTTTGCACACCCCAACTGTACATTCATTCTCTGTTCAAGCTTCCTCAACTTCTCTGCAAACTGCATGTTCATCTGCTGATCTCTCTTCTGTTGTAGCCACTGCCACTTCACTCTCTTCTTCATGAGCCAACCAACTCTCTGAATTTCCTCTATCCTCATCTTCAGTTTATTGAACTGTTCTCTGATCTCAGCTAACTCTTTGTCATATTCTACATCAGATTTATGCCATTTTCCTTGGCATCTTTCTCCCTCTTTCTGATGTGGCCTCTCTCTGAACCTCTGCTCTTTCCTTTATGACTTTCAGTAGTCATCTTCTTCTCCATGAGTTTCTCACTCATAATCTGCACCAAGCCTCCGCAAGAACAAGCTCTCCTGCTGCCACTTACCTCACCAATCCTTTTCTCTGAATCTGGTCTTTTGGCAAGTACTAGTCCTCTTCTGTTGGAACCTTTTGAGCATTCTTCACTGCTCCTTTAGGCTTCAGTTCAGTTGTAACTTCTTAGAACACAATTTTCCTATCCATCCAACTTATGTTGAATCTCTTCAAGGTTCTTCCACATTCACTTAGAATCCTCTGCTGGATTTCTTTGTCACTGCTCTCAAGCTGTGATCTGCTTCTTTTGTTGAGATTTTCTTCAATCTGCTTGCAACCTAAATTATGAAAACAGTGTTCAAACCAGAGTTAAATAGCATTTTTCAACTCACCTTCAAGATCATTGTTGATCTTGCTTCACCTATCACCTGCACTTGCATCTCTCTGCTGCAATCTTCATCAGTTTCAAAAATCTGACCTCTTTTCATCACACATGCAATAAAAACTTGAATTTTCAAATAGAGCTATTCCAGCTTTGATACCACTTGATGGCAGGCTCACCCTACCATAACCCACATTCTCTTCACCAGCTATGCATATACAAATGCATCCTAATTTAAATACCCAAATCAATTCATTTTCTAGGCAAACTCAAAATTTTGCGGAAGCTTATAAATTAAATCTTCAAAGAAGATTTCTTCAACTTTTAATAAATGGTTATAAAACCATAACCCAGATTTCATTTTTATTTTCGGAAGCTCTACTTGTTTCAAATATATGGTTAAACCATAGTCCAACCCACTCCATGAGTTCATCAATTAAATATTTCAACTTTAAAATATAACTCAATATGCATTCCTCGACCTACACATACATAAATGTATGTATAACATTCCACCATATTATAATACCAAATGTTATCAAAACATTAACTTTAGACCAAAGTATTTATAACTTTGTATAGTTCAACTTACCACTTCCATCCAAACGAATGAACTTCCTACAAGTCGAGGTTCATATTTGGCCCACCATTCTTTTGTTCATGACATTTATAATTCTCTTCAATCAAATTTATGAACTTTACCTTTGTTGGCTTAATGCTAATGCCTCCATGCATGAACTTTCGGCATTCACATCCAATGGTTGATGTGCTATCGCTTTGCCCAGCAATGATCCGACGATCATCGCGTCAAAAATATGCACGCCCCTTGATCTTCCAATTTCATGCGACATAATTGGTTTTAAAATACCATTAAAAAACACGTGACTTATGCTGATTGTTATCACGTTCCATTTGAGGGAAATTGCTTACTGAATTTTGGTCACGTGATACCACTGGTATAGGTTGAGAAACCCACCTTCACTGTTGGTCACTGTTGACTTCACAGTTTCTTATCATACCTTTCGCCTTCAATCGATCGACCCAAGTATCGATTCAATTGCTTCTTCACAGTCTTAATTTAAGATTCCATTCCAATTCAATGTTCACTCAAAAAATTTCTCCAATCTTTATGCCTTATGAAGCTCGACTTCATATTCCTCTGCGCCTTTGTGATTCCATACAGCTCCATTTCTTCGACTTCTATACTCCATCTTCAACGCTGATATTGACTTCGTCTTTCTACACGTTAATGTTGTGGCTTCAACATATGATTTCTTCGTAGATTTCTGTATAGATTAACACTCAGAATAATTTTTATTGATTAATGCCCCAAAATGTGTTTATAATAAACCTTTAATACGAATTACACCCTCACTTCCTGAATGAACTACTCGTTTCAGGATTGAAACTCAGTTTTCAAACCTCTTTCTTGTGTAATCGATCTTTTGTGATTGATACACCAAAATTTGCATACCTTCTCATCATACATTCCACGCGCACGACTGGTTCATCTTTAGTGCTTCATTCTTGCATATGTAAGTGGTTCATTCAATTCTAGGATGGTATCGATTTCTTTAAAGAAATCTCTATCATCGTATCCAAAGCCAATGTACCAAATACAAAATATGAATTGAAGATTCGAATTCAATCCTACTCATGGGACAATCGATCTCTCTAATGATCGATACACCAATATATATGTTTATACAGATTTGTATACAACCTTTTTGGGTTTTAATTCACGAAATTGACATATCAATTTCCCCAATTATATGCAGAATTTTACCTCATAACCAAATTCTAGAAATTAAACATACACTTTCTCAATCAATCACACATATAATTCTGGAAAGATACTTTCATATAAACAAATGAAATTAATTACAGAAATCTTTGTTTCTGGCCTGATTTTCAAATCATTGGCCCTATTTTACAATTTCCCGGAGGCTTGACAAAAAAAACTCTGATTGTCCTCTTCTAATTCCTGTCCGTTACCTCTCTATATCTGATCTCCTTTCTGCCTTTTAGGCTTATTACATTTATACAATAACGCTGAACCAATTTAGGTTCAAATCCTCAAATATCTCAACAAAAATCCTCAAAATCTGCAAACCCCTACAATCTAGATTTTATCCCTAAAATCTTGAAACCGAATCTATCTTAGGCTTCATAATTAATTCTTAAATATCTCAAATCTAATTTCCCTCATGCTCTCCAATCATTTGGGAACATTTACAAATCCTCACAATAATTAGTTTAAATCACTCAAAAAGCCCATTAATATTTACATAAAATCAATATTTTCTCACAAACATAAGACCCCCTATGTTTAATAAAATACAAAGTATTTTTTCGAATCTAATGCCCCCTACATCAGACTCCCAAGGTTGAAAATGATCATGATCTCCTGATCATGCGTTTTAAGTCTTTGTCTCCCTGGATCCCACACTTTGTTCTGCAAGTTATCATCAATTTGTGTTGTTGTTTGCTGCTTTTCTCTAGGTCTCCATAGTTTATGCTGCCTTGCTCCACTGGCTGCACTTTCACAGTCTATCTTTGTCTTCCTTTTGCTACTGCTGCTTCTCTTCCTTGTTGATGTCTTTCTCTGAGATAATTTTTTCATTGTCTTTCTGATTAATTCAATTTCCTTGTCCAATAATTCTTCAGATTGCTAATTTCTTTCTCTATTGCTTTTAATTGTTGAGCCCTTGCTTGCTAAGCTCTGGCTGCCACCCAATCATCCATAACCTCTTGTTTTTTGCAACAGAAAATTCTTCTCTGCCTTCTCCTATCAGCAATTTACTGGACTGGTACATTGTGTACTCCTTTCTACTGTCTTCATCTCTTTGCATCTGCAATTCCCAATTCTGAAATTGAGATTTCTCTTCTTGCACTAAATTTTGATCATTCAACATTATCTCCAGCAACTTAATTTCTTCATTCCATGGATTAAATATGTCCATAGAATTTTCTTCTTCTTCCTTCATTTGACTGCTCAACTGAGTCAAATATTCTCCAGCATCTGCAACAACACCCGTATTCACAAAACAATTGTCAAAACAAAAATCATAAGGCATCAGTGCATTTTCTTCCTCTGCCAGCATTTCAGTGTGCAGTCCTGAATTTTCTTCCTCTATCAGCACATCAGTATGCTGATTCAAACTTAAAGAATTCTCAAGACTATCAACAAGTCTTCTTTTCACACCATCTACCTCCATGATGTTTTCCTCTTCACTGTGATGAACTCTACCTTCTGCAATCTCTCTTTCATACTCTGAATTCTCCAACAAATATTCCAACAATGCAATTTATTTGTGGCATTGCTGAAGTATTTAACCATCACTTACAGTCCCTGCATTCATACACAACTTGTCAGTTTGAAAACTACAAGTTTCAACAGTCTCAACTGTTGCTTCACTTATTAGTGCTTCAGACTGATCCACTTCTTCGTCGTTCTCAAGAATTTCTTCATGTGTTGTAACAGCTTCAAGTACAAAAGCATCACTGCTTTCTTCTCAGAGTATTTATCTCCTGAAAGATACTTTCCCATACTTGTGACAGCTTCACAAGATTGCTCATGCTCTTCTGCAAAAACCTGTAATCACATTAAAATTGTTAGCTACAAAAATACAAGGTTTTACATCATCCAGCTCATCTGGATTTACCCAATAACTTAGGAAATCATCAATGATCTCCTCTTCAGCAAGACAAATTTCTTGTTGTCTTAAATCCCCACCATGGTTCATAAGATCTTTTAAAGATCTCCATTCTTCAGCTGTACTCATGGCCTCACTCTGCTCTGCTTCACAAACAGAAACTTCTTCTTTCAACTCAGCTGCTCTGAGTTCTGCACACCCCAACTGTACATTCATTCTCTGTTCAGGCTTTCGAAACTTCTCTGCAAACTGCATGTTCATCTGCTGATCTCTCTTCTGTTGTAGCCTCTGCCACTTCACCCTCTTCTTCATGAGCCAACAAACTCTCTGACTTTACTCTATCCTCATATTTAGTTTATTGAATTGTTCCCTGATCTCAACTAACTCTTTGTCATATTCTGCATCAGCTTTATGCCATTTTCCTTGGCATCTTTCTCCCTCTTTCTGATGTGGCCTCTCTCTGAACCTCTGCTCTTTCCTTTATGACTTTCAGTAGTCATCTTCTTCTCCATGAGTTTCTCACTCATAAGCTACACCAAGCCTCTGCAACAGCAAGCTTTCTTGCTACCACTTACCTCACCAATCCTTTTCTCCGAATCTGGTCTTTTGGCAAGTACTGGTCCTCTTCTCCTGCAACCTTTTGAGCATTCCTCACTGCTCCTTCAGGCTTCAGTTCGGCTGCAACTTCTTAGAACACAATTGTCCTATCCATCCAACTTATGTTGAATCTCTTCAAGGTTATTCCACATTCACTTAGAATCCTCTGCTATATTTCTTCATCACTGCTCTCAAGCTGTGATCTGCTTCTTTTGCTGAGATTTTCTTCGATCTGCTTGCAACCTAAATTCTGCAAACAGTCTTCAAACCAGAGTTAAATAGAATTTGTCAACTCACCTTAAAGATCACTGTTGATCTTGCTTCACCTATCACCTGCACTTGCATCTCTTTGCTGCAATCTTCATCAGTTTCAAAAATCTGATCTCTTTTCATCACACATGCAATAAAAACTTGAATTTTCAAACAGAGTTATTCCGACTCTGATACCACTTGATGGCAGGCTCACCCTGCCATAACCCACATTCTCTTCACCAGCTATGCATATACAAATGCATCCTAATTTAAATACCCAAATCAATTCATTTTCTAGGAAAACTCAAAATTTTGCAAAAGCTTATAAATTAAATCTTCAAAGCAGATTTCTTCAACTTTTAATACATGGTTATAAAACCATAACCCAGATTTCATTTTTATTTGTGGAAGCTCTACTTGTTTCAAATCTATGGTTAAACCATAGTCCAACCCACTCCATGAGTTCATCAATTAAATATTTCAACTTTGAAATATAACTCAATATGCATTCCTCGACCTACACATACATAAATGTATGTATAACATTCCACCATATTATAATACCAAATGTTATCAAAATATTAACTTTAGACCAAAGTATTTATAACTTTGTATAGTTCAACTTACCACTTCCATCCAAACTAATGAACTTCCTACAAGTCGAGGTTCATATCTGGCCCACCATTCTTTTGTTCATGACATTTATAATTCTCTTCAATCGAATTTATGAACTTTACCTTTGTTGGCTTAATGCTAATGCCTCCACGCATGAACTTTTGGCATTCACATCCAACGGTTAATGTGCTATCGCTTTGCCCAGCAATGATCCGACGATCATTGCGTCAAAAAGATGCACGCCCCTTGATCTTCCAATTTCACGCGACATAACTGGTTTGAAAATACCATTAAAAAACACGTGTCTTATGTTGATTGTTATCGCGTTCCATTTGAGGGAAACTGCTTAATGGATTTTGGTCACGCGATACCAACGGTATAGGTTGAGAAACCTGCCTTCACTGTTGGTCACTGTTGACTTCACAGTTTCGTATCATTCCTTTCGCCTTTAATCGATCGAGCCAAGTATCGATTCAATTGCTTCTTCACAGTCTTAATTTAAGATTTTGTTCCAAATCAACGTTCACTCAAAATTTTGCTCCAATATTTACGCCTTATGAAGCTCGACTTCATATTCCTCTACGCCTTCGTGACTCCATACAGCTCCATTTCTTCGGCTTCTATACTCCATCTTCAACGCTGAGATTGACTTCATCTTTCTACACATTAATGTTGTGGCTTCAACATATGATTTCTTCGACATAGATTTCTGTATAGATTAACACCCACAATAATCTGTATTGATTAACGCCCCAAAATGTGTTTATAATAAACCTTTAATACGAATTACACCCTCACTTCCTGAATGAACTACTCGTTTCAGGATTGAAACTCAGTTTTCAAACCTCTTTCTTGTGTAATCAATCTTTTGTGATTGATACACCAAAATTTGCATACCTTCTCATCATACATTCCACGCGCACGACTGGTTCATCTTTAGTGCTTCATTCTTGCATATGTAAGTGGTTCATTCAATTCTAGGATGGTATCGATTTCTTTAAAGAAATATATATCATCGTATCCAAAGCCAATGTACCAAATACAAAATCTGAATTGAAGATTCGAATTCAATCCTACTCATGGGACAATCGATCTCTCTAATGATCGATACACCAATATATATGTTTATACAGATTTGTATACAATCTTTCTGGGTTTTAATTCATGAAATTGACATATCAATTTCCCCAATTATATGCAGAATTTTACCTCAGAACCCAATTCTAGAAATTAAACATACACTTTCTCAATCAATCATGCATATGGAAAGATACTTTCATATAAAAAAATGAAATTACTTACAGAAATCTTTGTTTCTGGCTTGATTTTCAAATCATTGGCCCCGTTTTACAATTGCCCGGAGGCTTGACAAACAAAACTCTGTTTGTCCTCTTCTAATTCCTTTCCGCTACCTCTCTATATCTGATCTCCTTTCTGCCTTTTAGGATTATTAAATTTATACAATAACGCTGAACCAATTTAGGATCAAATCCTCAAATATCTCAACAAAAATCCTCAAAATCTGCAAACCCCTACAATCTAGATTTTATCCCTAAAATCTTGAAACCGAATCTATCTTAGGCTTCATAACTAATTCTTAAATATCTCAAATCTAATTTCCCTCATGTTCTCCAATCATTTGGGAACATTTACAAATCCTCACAATAATTAATTAAAATCACTCAAAAATCCCATTAATATTTACATAAATTCAATATTTTCTCACAAACATAAGACCCCCTATGTTTAATAAAATACAAAGTATTTTTCGAATCTAATGCCCCTGCATCAGACACCCAAGGTTGAAAATGATCATGATCTCTTGATCATGTGTTTTAAGTATTTGTCTCCCTGGATCCCACACTTTGTTCTACAAGTTATCATCAATTTGTGTTGTTGTTTACTGCTTTTCTCCAGGTCTCCATAGTTTATGCTGCCTTGCTCCACTGGCTGCACTTTCACAGTCTGTCTTTGTCTTCCTTTTGCTACTGCTGCTTCTCTTCCTTGCTGATGTCTTTCTCTAAGATAATTTCATCATTATCTTTCTGATTAATTCAATTTCCTTGTCCAATAATTCTTCAGATTGTTGATTTCTTTCTTCTATTGCTTTTAGTTGTTGAGCCCTTGCTTGCTGAGCTCTGGCTGCCACCCAATCATCCATACCCTCTTTTTTTCTGCAACATAAAAATTCTTCTCTGCCTTCTCCTATCAGCAATTTACTGGACTGGTACATTGTGTACTCCTTTCTACTGTCTTCATCTCTTTGCATCTGCAATTCCCAATTCTGAAATTGAGATTTCTCTTCTTGCACTAAATTCTGATCATTCAACATTATCTCCAACAACTTAATTTCTTCATTCCATGGATTAAATATGTCCATAGATTTTTCTTCTTCTTCCTTCATTTGACTGCTCAACTGAGTCAAATGTTCTCCAGCATCTACAACAACACCTGTATTCACAAAACAATTGTCAAAACAAAAATCAAAAGGCATCAGTGCCTTTTCTTCCTCTGCCAGCATTTCAGTATGTTGTCCTGAATTTTCTTCCTCTATCAGCACATCAGTATGCTGATTCAAACTTAAAGAATCCTCTAAAGAATTCTCAAGACTGTCAACAAGTCTTCTTTTCACACCATCTGCCTCCATGATGTTTTCATGTTCACTGTGATGAACTCTACCTTCTGCAATCTCTCTTTCATACTCTGAATTCTCCAACAAATATTCCAGCAATGCAATTTATCTGTGGCATTGCTGAAGTATTTCACCATCACTTACAGTCCCTGCATTCATACTCAACTTGTCAGTTTGAAAACTACAAGTTTCAACAGTCTCAACTATTGCTTCACTTATCAGTGCTTCAGACTGATCCACTTCTTCCTCGTTCTCAAGAATTTCTTCCTGTGTTGTAACAGCTTCAAGTACAAAATCATCACTGATTTCTTCTTCAGAGTATTTATCTCCTAAAAGATACTTTCCCATACTTGTGACAACTTCACAAGATTGCTCATTCTCTTCTGTAAAACCTGTAATCACATTAAAATTGTTAGCTACAAAAATACAAGGTTTTACATCATCCAGCTGATTTTGATTTACCCAATAACTCAAGAAATCATCAATGATCTCCTCTTCAGCAAGAAAAATTTCTTGTTGTCTTAAATCCCCACCATGGTTCATAACATCTTTTAAAGATCTCCATTCTTCAGTTGTACTCATGGCCTCACTCTGCTTTGCTTCACAAAAAGAAACTTCTTCTTTCAACTCAGCTGCTCTGAGTTCTGCACACCCCAACAGTACATTCATTCTCTATTCAAGATTCCTCAGCTTCTCTGCAAACTGCATGTTCATCTGCTGATCTCTCTTCTGTTGTAGCCTCTACCACTTCACCCTCTTCTTCATGAGCCAACCAAATCTTTGACTTTCCTCTATCCTCATCTTTGGTTTATTAAACTATTCCCTGATCTCAACTAACTCTTTTTCATATACTGCATCAGTCATTTGCAGCTTTATGCCATTTGCCTTAGCATCTTTCTCCCTCTTTCTGATGTGGCCTCTCTCTGAACCTCTGCTCTTTCCTTTATGACTTTCAGTAGTCATCTTCTTCTCCATGAGTTTCTCACTCATAAGCTGCACCAAGCCTCTGCAACAGCAAGCTCTCCTGCTGCCACTTACCTCACCAATCCTTTTCTCCAGATCTAGTATTTTGGCAAGTACTGGTCCTCTTCTGCTGGAACCTTTTGTGCATTCTTCACTGCTCCTTCAGGCTTCAATTCGGCTGCAACTTCTTAGAACACAATTGTCCTATCCATCCAAATTCTGTTGAATCTCTTCAAGGTTCTGCCATATTCACTTAGAATCCTCTACTGGATTTCTTCATCACTGCTCTCAAGCTGTGATCTGCTTCTTTTGCTGATATTTTCTTCAATCTGCTTGCAACCTAAATTCTGTAAATAATATTCAAAACAGAGTTAAATAGCATTTGTCAACTCACCTTCAAGATCATTGTTGATCTTGCTTCACCTCTCACCTACACTTGCATCTCTGTGTTGCAATCTTCATCAGTTTCAAAAATCTGATCTCTTTTCATCACACATGCAATAAAAATTTGAATTTTCAAACAGAACTATTCCAGCTCTGATACCACTTGATGGCAGGCTCACCCTGCCATAACCCACATTCTCTTCACCAGCTATGCATATACAAATGCATCCTAATTTAAATACCCAAATCAATTTATTTTCTGGGCAAACTCAAAATTTTGTGAAAGCTTATAAATTAAATCTTCAAAGAAGATTTCTTCAACTTTTAATACATGGTTATAAAACCATAACCCATATTTCATTTTTATTTGTGGAAGCTCTAACTGTTTCAAATCTATGGTTAAACCATAGTCCAACCCACTCCATGAGTTCATCAATTAAATATTTCAACTTTGAAATATAACTCAATATGCATTCCTCGACCTACACATACATAAATGTATGTATAACATTCACCATATTATAATACCAAATGTTATCAAAACATTAACTTTAGACCAAAGTATTTATAACTTTGTATAGTTAAACTTACCACTTCCATCCAAACGAATGAACTTCCTAAAAGTCGAGGTTCATATCTGGCCCACTATTCTTTTTTTCATGACATTTATAATTCTCTTCAATCGAATTTATGAACTTTACCTTTGTTGGCTTAATGCTAATGCCTTCACGCATGAACTTTCGGCATTCACATCCAACGGTTGATGTACTATCGCTTTGCCTAGCAATGATCCAACGATCATCGCGTCAAAAAGATGCACGCCCCTTGATCTTCCAATTTCACGCGACATAACTGGTTTTAAAATACCATTAAAAAACACGTGTCTTATGCTGATTTTTATCGCGTTCCATTTGAGGGAAACTGCTTACTGGATTTTGGTCATGCGATACCACCAGTATAGGTTGAGAAACCTGCCTTCACTGTTGGTCACTGTTGACTTCACAGTTTCGTATCATTCCTTTCGCCTTCAATCGATCGAGCCAAGTATCGATTCAATTGCTTCTTCACAGTCTTAATTTAAGATTCCGTTCCAATTCAACGTTCACTCAAAATTTTGCTCCAATATTTACGCCTTATGAAGCTCGACTTCATATTCCTCTGCGCCTTCGTGATTCCATACAGCTCCATTTCTTCGGCTTCTATACTCCATCTTCAACGCTGAGATTGACTTCGTCTTTCTACACATTAATGCTGTGGCTTCAACATATGATTTCTTCGTATATTTCTGTATAGATTAACACCCAGAATAATCTGTATTGATTAACACCCCAAAATGTGTTTATAATAAACCTTTAATACGAATTACACCCTCACTTCCTGAATGAACTACTCGTTTCAGGATTGAAACTCAATTTTCAAACCTCTTTCTTGTGTAATCGATCTTTTGTGATTGATACACCAAAATTTGCATACCTTCTCATCATACATTCCATGCGCACGACTGGTTCATCTTTAGTGCTTCATTCTTGCATATGTAAGTGGTTCATTCAATTCTAGGATGGTATCGATTTCTTTAAAGAAATCTCTATCATCGTATCCAAAGCCAATGTACCAAATACAAAATCTGAATTGAAGATTCGAATTCAATCCTACTCATGGGACAATCGATCTCTCTAATGATCGATACACCAATATATATGTTTATATAGATTTGTATACAACCTTTCTGGGTTTTAATTCACGAAATTGACATATCAATTTCCCCAATTATATGCAGAATTTTACCTCAAAACCCAATTCTAGAAATTAAACATACACTTGCTCAATCAATCACGCATATAATTCTGGAAAGATACTTTCATATAAACAAATGAAATTACTTACAGAAATCTTTGTTTCTGGCCTAATTTTCAAATCATTGGCCCCCTTTTACAATTGCCCGAAGGCTTGACAAACAAAACTCTGTTTGTCCTCTTCTAATTCCTATCCGCTACCTCTCTATATGTGATCTCCTTTCTGCCTTTTAGGCTTATTACATTTATACAATAACATTGAACCAATTTAGGTTCAAATCCTCAAATATCTCAACAAAAATCCTCAAAATCTGCAAACCCCTACAATCTAGATTTTATCCCTAAAATCTTGACACCGAATCTATCTTAGGCTTCATAATTAATTCTTAAATATCTCAAATCTAGTTTCCCTCATGTTCTCCAATCATTTGGGAACATTTACAAATCCTCACAATAATTAATTAAAATCACCCAAAAAGCCCATTAATATTTACATAAATTCAATATTTTCTCACAAACATAAGATCCCCTATGTTTAATAAAATACAAAGTATTTTTTGAATCTAATGCCCCTGCATCATTATGTTATGTAAACATTTTACTTGGTCAAATAAATTAAAATAATACAATTAATAATTATATTTATTAATAAAAATAAAAATAACCCTAATTTAAACATTTTTGCTTGGTCAAAAACAAAATAAAGAAAATTAAAAATAACTCTGCATTTAAAAAAATAGCTTTAAACTAAAATAATAAGGTAAACTTGATTTGGTCAAGTTACTAGTGGCTTTGAGCTGCAGGGTTATGAGAGAGATTTGAGAGATTTGATCTCTCTCCGCCTACATTATATTTTTCATAATACTATAATTTAATATTAATTAATATTGGAATTTTTTTTGTAAGCTTGGTAGGGCTACATCTTCATCATGTCCATTATATCACCTCGATCATATCACCCCAATCAGGTGGGGAATTGAACCTATGACTTCACATAAAAGAGTGCCTTAAGAGTGCACCCAATCAGTGTTTATCCAAAACCTCGTAGACAATTAATATTGCAGTTTAAAATTAATAATAAAACAACAATTTAATATCAATATTCATTATTATTAATATAATTTAATTCAATAATTTAATATTAGAATAATATAAAATAATATTTTATATATTTAAAATAATCTAATAATTTAATATAATAACAATAATTTATCTCGACTAGGGTTTGTCTATTTAACCCGTCTAGTGTTATTCTTAGCAAATAATTCTCTGTGAAGGACAATAATTTGCATGGTGTTATTCTTAGTAAATAATTCTCTATGCAGGACAATAATTTGCAGTGCATATTGGTATATTTGAATACATCTTTGATATTAGCTTTACCTGAAGAGAAGATGCTACATAAATAGTGTTATAGTTCAAAATGACTAACTAATTTTTTTGTTTTTTTGGTTTTGTTTTTAGAGTTAGTGATTGTTTCACAATATTGATTCAAATTTGTTGGTCTTTCTCTAATTTATTAAAATATTTAATAATTTTATTCTTTAATAATTTTTCACAACCGCTAAAAATATACATACATATATATGGGTTTAGTTTTTCAATTTCAATAAAATTTATAAATCATTTGTTTTTGAGAAATATGAAACTAAAAAATGAATAAACTCAATCATTTTTTCAATAAAATTTTAATAAAAAATATTTTACCAAAAAAAAAAAATTTATTTAAAAAATAAATATTATTAAAAAAAAAACAAACAAATCTAAAATATTCAAATAAAAAAAAGTTAGAAATGTTTTTCAAGAAATTCTCTCCACATCAGTGCAAAGCAGTTGGGCTTTATTAGCGATACTTTTCAATCAAGAAATTTTCGTCACATCTATGTCATCTATCTGCGTTGATGCAAAGCAGTTGGATTTTCTTAAATTTTATGTTCACGCTTGAATTTAAGGTGCAATTTTTATTAAAAATCAACTATGTTACAAACTATACATAATCATTTAAAATGATTAATTTTCTTGGAATATTATAAAGTCATTTTTTTAAACACCCTCAAGAAGTGCAAAAACTTTGCTTCATTTCATGTGTGGCATGTAAAATTCTCTGAAAATTCAAGTTTGCAGCATAGTAAGGATCATTAAACAACAATTTCTAATATTTTTAGAATATTTCTATGTCCATTTTTTTTTAATTACAAAATATGAAGAAATTGTTGTCTTCGTAGATTTATTTTCATGTCATGTCGCGATGTAAAATTCCTTTGAAATTTCGAGTTCACATGGTGGATAAGAATTTTAGAAGTATAATTTCTTATCTTTTAAATACATTTCTGCTTTTTAGTTTACACGTTTTAATCTCTTTATTTTCTGAAATATCCTTAGAAGCTGGAATATTGAAACCAAGTCTGACCCAGTGAAAGCCTAATAGTAGGCAATACTTAGTCCATAATGACTTGTATAGTCCGAACATAACGTAATTGATGCGAACTTTCTTTTGTATAAAGCTAGGAGCCATCCTTTGTATTTATTGACATATTTCTTTTATTCACTGAAACGGTTATGTTTTATTTATGAGAAAAATCAGGTTGGGCCAAGCCCATCAACCAATTACAGAGAGCAGAAATTTCATTACATCATCCTCAAGGGATTAATGCCTTAACCGGGGTCTCAGCATTTATGCTTAGCATTCCAGTATCCAACGTACATCCTATGTTTGCCAAGCTGTCAGTGTCCTTGTTTGAGCTCCGGAGAATATGGAAAAATTGTGTCGAGGGAATTTCTTACAAGATTCTCTTCAATCTTCTTAGCCACTTGTTTAGCCCCGGATCCTTTAGATCTTTCTCAGTGTTGAGAGCTTTTATCAGAACGTCCAAATCTCCAAAGACTAAGATTTCTCTTATGTCTTTCTCTCTAACCAATTGGCAGGGTTTCAATAAGCCAAGGATTTCAGCTTGGTTGTTGGTTTTCTGTCCGAGCCCCCAGCTGAACCTGTCTTTTTTGATCACATTCGGAAAATAGATCACTCCTCCAGCTTACCTTTAGAAGCGCCATCGAAGAAAATTGTGCACTTACCCCTGTTTCTCCACCATTGTTGGAAGTTATCATCCGGATACCGAATTTGCCATCTTTTCTTTTGAGTTGGACGGGAGAGAATTTGGTTTCTGTCTCTGCAGGAAAAAGCTTCCAACCATGACCTTTCTTCATTTAGGAGAGTTTTGTCCTCTTTAAAGGGGAATTGATTTAAGGTTTCGATTAGGAGGCCCTTTGCTCTTGCAGCCACCTTATTTGGCGTCCACTCAGTGTTGTTAAAAATGAGATCATTCCTGGCGAGCCACAACTTCCAACAAACATACTTTGGAATTGCTATCCACACTCAATACCAGAGAGTCTTGCTACTAATTCTATAATGATAGTTGTCCTTCCACGAAGAGAACAGTGAGACTATCGAGGTTTGTGGAGGAAAGGGAAGATTTAGGCCTTGACGAAAGAAAAACCATGCCTTATTCGCGAACTCGCACTCGACAAACAAGTGATCTGTGGTTTCCAAAGCACATTTACAGTGAACGCAACAATGGGGGCCTGCAATGTTCCTTTTGTTCAAGTTCTCGCCAGTCAGAATTTTCATGTGCATTACTGTCCAGAAGAAAAAGTTAATTTTTGGGATGTTGAAGCTATCCCAAACCTGTTTCCAAAAGGAAGCCAAGTGGATTGAATCCTTCCTAGATTGCATCTGGAAATATCCTTGGGCAGCTGAGTAAGCCCAAAATCTGCTCCATCCCCAGGATTCATTCTCATCTTTGTGGACCGGAGCGAAATCAGTGATAGCTTCAATAAGGGTTTCAAACTGCAATTTCAATCAATCTGGAATTCTTGGGAACTTCCAGCTCTGCCCATTCCCATTGTTATCCCAGTCCGAGATATCTTCTATCTTCTGAATTCCTTTCTCGATAAGCCAGGCTCTTATCTCATCCATTTATTTTACTTCTGCTAAAGGAGGGTGACCCATTATTCTATCGCTCCATAGCTTAGTGTTTCTTCCATTTCCAGGTATGCGATAAAGGAAGGTTCTAAAAAATTCAATTCCTCGACTACACAAGGTCCAAGCCAGGGAACCTGTTGGCGTTTTCTCTGTGTTGAAATGCTTCAGCGAATGGTTATTAAGATATTTAAGTTTAATAATCTGACTAACCGGGTGGTTGGGTTCTGTATGAAGCTGCCACAAAAATTTATAACCCATCGCTATGTTTGCATGCGCGGGATCTCTGATCTGCAACCCTCCTTCCACGAGGGGTCTTTTCACCGTTTCCCAATTGATGGCGTGAAACCTTCTGTTATTTCCTCTTCCTCCTTTCCACAAAAATTCCTGCATTAACCTTGTTATTTGATCTGTAATTTCTTTAGGTGCCAGCATGAGAGAGGCCTGGAATGTGGGTAGCGCCGATAGCACTGATTTAATTAGAACTAATTTTCCTGTTGTTGTGAGCCAATATCCTCCCCGGACTGCAATTTTTTTTTTGAATTTGGCTATGATTTCCTCCCATAGGTTATTCCTATTAGAGCCCAGTGTTAATGGGAGTCCTAAGTATTTTATTTTTTCCCAGGATGTAAACCCAGCGAAGCCAAGAAGGTTTGCAATTATGTCTATAGTAACTTTCTCTGTATTCCAACCATATATAGCGCTTTTCCTTCCATTTATCAGAGCACCAGAGATACTGCAAAATTTATTGAGAATGACTTTGAAAGAATTTGCCATTCGAAGAGATGCTCCTTCGAGCATTAAGGAATCATATGCGAACAGAGCATGATTCACAGGATCCACTCCTTTTACTATTTGAATCCCAGGAATGCTACCAACATATTTTTCGTAAAATAACCTTCTGCTCAGAGTATCTACCATCAGAATGTAGAGGAAAGGGGACAGTGGGCATCCTTGCCTCATACCCCTGGTTGCTTGAAAGTAATTGGTTGGCCTTCCATTTACTAGTGGCGCGATCCAAACCTTCCCTGTGCAAGCTTTGATAAGAAATATGAACTCCTAGTTGAAACCAAAGGAGTGAAGAACCCTGTACAAGAAAGAACGATTAACTCTGTCAAAGGCATTAGACATGTCCAGTTTAATCAGCATACCTTGTTCTTTTCGAGAATGGCTGGAGTGCAGTGCCTATTGGACTTGAATTACATTGTCCAAGATGTGCCTTCCTTTCACGAACCCTCCTTGAGCAGGACCCAGGATTCACTTCCTTGGGGATCAGAGCAAGAAATGTGGAGTTGATTCCTCCTCCAACCTTAGCTTTTCTCAAAAAGCCTTGAATCATTCTCAGAAGATCTGATTTTATTATATCCCAACAAAGTCTGCATAAATGAATTCAAAAACCATCTGGCCTTGGTGCTTTATCTGGCTCCATGGACCACACTATTTTTGAGATTTCCTCTTCCGAGAAAGGTTTCAACAGGGTGTTGTTATCTTCTGTATTAACCAGATTCGGGATGTGAACTAGAAAATCATTTATATCCTCTTCACACCCATACCCTTTTGCGCTGAGTAATTTCTAAAAATGACTACTTGCTGCTTCTTTAATCTGCTCAGTCCCTTCGCACATCTGCCCACTAGAAGCGGCAATTTCTGCAATATGATTGCGCGAGAGACGGGCTCTGTATTGTCTATGAAAAAAGGTTGTGTTTCTGTCTCCAGCTTTTAACCACAAACTGCGAGATTTGATTTGCCAGTATTCTTCTTCTCTCCGAAAGGAGCTATATGATCTCCTTTAAGCAAATTTTTCTTTGTCTAACTCCGAAGAGGAGACTTATGTCTTTTCCATATCAAATTGAAAATCTGCCAGCTGTTGGAGAGCTTCCTTCCTCTGGCTGATTGGAGATTTTATCGCCTTTTTTATCCAATCTTTCAAGGCATACTTCACATTTTTTAGCTTTTTCTCCCATACGAAGTTTGGGGATCATGTAACTTCTTTATACCAGGTTGTTTGGACTATTTCAAGGAACCCATCTCTTTCAGCCCAAAGAGGGCTGAATCTAAAAGGAAGAGGACCTAAATCTTCTTCCTTTCAAAGCAGAGGACTGCTTTATGGTCCAAGGTTAACTTCAATAGAATTTGGAAAAGACTATTCTTTCTATCCAAAAAGATTGAGTTGTGAATGAAAATCAGCTTCAACCCGCCGAAATGTGATTCTCTCTCCTCTCACAAAGTTTAAAATCAAATCTGGATCCCATTGTTGGGCAAGATTTTCCGAAAAAGAGCATGGAGTTCTAGTATAAATTTCACCTCTTTTTTTCTTTTTGGGTCCATTATTGTATTCGTATCTCCCGCTATGAAAATATTCTCTGTCCGTGGAGATCTAAAAACTTCGATGTGGACTTCAAATGTTTCTTTCGCATAGTTTAATGGGACATATACATTGACTAATGCTAGACCGAGATTACTTGTGGTGTGTCGAAGTTCGAAGAAGATCCAATGTTGTGTTACGTGGAATATTTCTATAGAGAAGGTTTTTCCAAAACAAAGGGTTCCTATTGTCTGCAACCTCCGCCCCCGGCACTAACTTCCTTTCCCATTCTCTAATTTCCATTTTGAGTCAAGTAGTACAAGAAGGGAAACCTTCTATTTTGGTCTCCCGGGATATGAGAATAGTCCGTGGATTCCATTTTCAAAATGGAAATAATAGCTCTTCCTCTGGCTGATTGGAGATTTTATCGCCTTTTTTATCCAATCTTTCAAGGCATACTTCACATTTTTTAGCTTTTTCTCCCATACGAAGTTTGGGGATCATGTAACTTCTTTATACCAGGTTGTTTGGACTATTTCAAGGAACCCATCTCTTTCAGCCCAAAGAGGGCTGAATCTAAAAGGAAGAGGACCTAAATCTTCTTCCTCTTTCAAAGCAAGGAGGATTGGCTTATGGTCCAAGGTTAACTTCAGTAGAATTTTGGAAAATACTATTCTTCTATCCAAAAAGATTGAGCTGTGAATGAAAAATCTGTCTAACCTGGCTGAAATGTGATTCTCCCCTGTTCTATTGTGAGTCCAAGTGAATTCTCCTCTCACAGGTTTAAAATCAACCAGATCCCATTGTTGGGAAAGATTTTCCACAAAAGAGAGCATGGAGTCTCTAGTATAAATTTCACCTCTTTTTTCTTTTGGGTCCATTATGATATTCAAATCTCGTCCTATGAAAATATTCTTTGGTCTGTGGAGATCTAAAAACTTCGACAGGGACTTCCAGCACTTTCTCTTTTCGTCATAGTTTACTGGGACATACATATTGACTAATGCTAGACTGAGATTACTTGTGGTGTGTCGAAGTTCAGTGAAGATCCAATGTTGTGTTACATGGGATCTTTCTAGAGAGAAGGTTTTTCCAAACCAAAGGGTTCATATTCCTCCAGTCCTGCCCCTGGCACTAACTTCCTTCCCATTCTCTAATTTCCATTTTGAGCTGCTAGTATGAAGAAGGGAATCCCCTTCTATTTTGGTCTCCTGGAGCATGAGAATATCTGTGGATTCCATTTTCAAAAGATCTTTTATTGCTTCTGCCTTTCCAGGATTCCCCAAACCCCTGCAGTTCCAAGAGACCAGTTGCATTACTTACTACTCGTTGGAGCGGGACAACCTCCCTTGGTCAGCCTGATTCTAGTATTCCTCCCCAAAGACATCTCGATGGTGGCTTGACTCCCTAGTGTTTTTAGCCTTTCTGCTTCTTCTTCTCTAGTTTCCTTCAGGGTTTTCCTTCCAGTTCTTTTCGAAGGCCTCTCAAAGGTCTCATCCTCCGATGAGCCTGAATTTTCTGTGGTCTTTTTTTTTTTATGATTTCTACATAAGAAAGAGAGGGATTATTGCCTAGGACCGAACTTGAGGGGATTGTTTCAACATTACCTGATTCCGGAGAGGTGGTGTCATTTGGCTGAAGGAACCCTTCTCGATCTTCTTCTGGAGGATCTGGAGGAGTTTTGAGACGATCAAAGGAATTTTTGCCCGCCTCAGTGTTGTTAGGTTCCTTGCTCCCTGGATCTACAGGATTTCCATTGCTTTGCCCTGATTTTTTCCCAGTCTCTTTGCCTTTTGATTTGTTGTTTTGTCTGTTATTTGCTGGTTTATTGACTTGATTCCATTGTTCTCCTTTCTCTTTCTCTGTTACCTCCTCGTTCTTTTTCTTGCAATACCTTGCAAAGTGCCCATACTCATGACAATGTCGGCATTTGAAGGGAAGCTGCTCGTAGTCAAGCTCTTGGATGTGACTCCAATCAGCAACAGGAAGTTTGATGGCCTCAGGTAAACCAACTTCCAGATCGACTTCTACACATATTTTGGCACAGGAGTATTGATATTTTCTCACCGCTTGATCTATGTATTTACCAAGGGCATTGCCTATGTATTGCAACGACCTCTGATTCCAACAATGGAGGGGGGGATGAGGTAGTCGCACCCACACTGGTACAGCTGTGGGTACATCCTGAGCCAGATCGAAATCTGGAGAGCATTTGTTCAAATAGAGGCCCTAAGGGCCCATAAAATATGGCCCACTCCTGAAGATCAGACTTCTATCCTCGGCATTGTCAAATACAAACACAAAGAAACCTTTCCCAATAAAATGACTTTTGATTCCTTCCAAAACCAGCGGGATCCAGTTTCGATTTACCCAATATTCTACCGCTTTCAGGGATGGCTAGAGCCCTGTGAACTGACCAATGAGTTCCCTCTCTGCTAGATTCAGATCCGATCTGCATGTTTCTTCCACCGACAGAGCCACCGTAGGTATACTGTCCAATTTTTTGACAAATTTCTGTTGGGCTCCAGTAATCGGCCTTTTTCCAGCTATTGCAACAAGTTTCTTGAAAACTTCTACTTCAGGAGTCGGGGAAGGAGGGATCTCAGAGCTGCCTCCTAGATCCATTGCGGCTATGATCCACTCTTGGTTGTATGCTTGCGCGGGCTAGGGCAGACCATGTGCTTTCAAAACTGCACTCTCAAGCAAGCGAAAAAACTCATCCCAATGTATATGTGAATTACATAGATCTTAGTAGTATTTATTGACATATTAACAAAGTTGTGTTCTCGTAAATTTTGTAGATAATAATCAATATTTTCAATTTTGAAATGTTCACAAGGTCTTTAGATATAAAAAAAAAATTAATTCTCAGTATAATTTTCCTTTGGTTGGATTTGGAGAGCCACTATCCATAGAATAGTGGAAATCAAAATCCCAACAAAGTTGCTTTACTCATGGAAAATTATATCAAAACAAAGAGTGCTTACAAGACACCGATCAAACCCAATAATATATAGTTTTTGATCGAAAACTATATGAATATTTTAGGTTTTTCAAGGGCTAGAGCAGTATCATATGACAGGAAAAAATTTAGCATAGGGGGTGTTTAAGGCCGTGTCTTCTAATCCATTAAATTTATCCTTTATTTTGATTATCATGTTTTTGTATTCTTCATTTTTTTGAAGTTGCATTACCGTGGACAGAGCGCATGGAAATAAGCTCTTTTATTACTTTTTCACATCCCAAGGGTTTACTCTTTTACTAATTTTTCACATCCCAAGGAAACCTTGCCGAAGACCCACTCGTTCTATGGTTAAACGACGGCCCTGGTTGCTCCAGCTTGGATGGTTTCATCTATGCGCATGGTAATTTACATTAGAACATTTCGAAAATAACCTTATAAAACTCATCATGTTAAAAGGATATCCATTACATGGAAATGCTAAGGTTCATGGAGAGCTTCTTTCACGGGGCCATTCAACTTCAGAAGAGGGGATCAGCCTAGGAGCAAACCGATTATTGAATTGAATCCATTTTCATGGACAAAGGTGATGAATGTGGTACAATTATTTCTTTTTTTTCTTGAATCTCAAGATTTTTTTATTTTTTTTGTAAAGTTACCATGTCGGTGTTGTAATTGAATCATTTCGTTTCCTTTTTTTTATTGGATTGAATTCGAGTCTTTTCCTCCTTTCTTGTATCTATTTTTTAGCTGGTTAACTTCTTGTATTTTGAATTTTTGAAAGAAACTATATTGATCAATTGGAAAATTTGTTACGAAAAATTTCAAGCATCATCTATCTAGAATCACCAGGAGGCATTGTGTATTATTACTTCGATATGGAAAATGACTACATCACTAAGGATCTGAAAAAATTCTTAACAAAAAAGTATTCCTTTAATTCACAAAATTAGCAACGGGGACCAACTATTTCTAGCAAAATCTCCCGCCAAATCGGAAGGTAAACGACTGTTGAAAAAACCACTCATAAATTTGGTCATATATGTGTACATATCTCACATGTAGAGGAAAAAGGTAGACATAACTCTAAGGTTAACTGATTCAAAAGAAATGCCTATCGACCTAAATATTTGGAATCCCACTGTCTATGCTTTAGAAGTTTGGAACACACTGAAATTTTCTATAATATTTGTGGTCAAATTCACATGATCTATTGCATGACAGCAATTGATGTTTGATTATTATATATATAATGGTCGATATACATAATGCAGAAGTATGACATTAGTAATGTATGTGTTTTGTGCATGAGTGGCTAGAATCCCTACATAATTCCAACAATTTGATTTTGGGGTGCTTGTGACAACCATGATTTTCATGCCTTGGTCATGTTATTAAAGGGAATTATAAATTAGTGCATTTTTTGTTGAAGCCAACACCCTTTTCAAAGTTGATTGCAAGTTCTTTATGTGTTTTGAAGTTCTATTTTTGGTGGGACCAATTGTTATTGCACTTCAACATTGAGATTATGAATATTTTGTGAATGCTAGACATTTGGTTCTCTTGTTTTCTCCAAACAATTATATTGGGCATTAGTGATTATGCTAGGGAAAGAGATTAATTTTACTCATACCAATTGGAAAATCCTAGTTCCATTGTTGCACATCTCTCTTGCCCTGTCAAATGACTCCAAGTAACACATCTCATAGATTTGTCTGCTTTGCTTTTGTATTAATTTTATTGTGGTGATATTTTCCTCAAGAAGAGGCTTGATAGTGGTGAATTCTTAGTTGGTTAGAGCACCCTTCATTATGTGAGCTAGAGAAAATGGGAAAAATCGATGATCTATTAGAGTTATTAAGCACTCTAATGATGTCTATTATTCATAGCACATTCAAAATCAAGAATGACACTTTCTCTGACATTCAAACTTGTTTGCAAACTCGAATCTCAACTATAGCAAGATGAGATACAACAGAAGAGTTTTCATTCTAAACTAGTTCTTGCTCAGCGCAACTCCTTTTTTGAGTCTAAATTTGACTCCAATCAACTCTTAAACTTTTATTAAAATAATGAGACCATTTCATAAGCAAATTTGCATAATGATGCAAAGGTTCAACCTGCACTTCCCGAGCCTTTCATCAGACCTTGGGAAGAAGTTGTTATCAACAAGAGCATAACTAGTCTTGGATGTGAGAAGGATGTGTCCTTTCATATTTTGGACTTTTCCAAGCCCATCTAGTTTCATAATGTTGGGTTTCATCAGCATGATTCATCTTCATTGGCTCTTATTCCACAATCACACCAAATTTGCATATTCTAACAATGAAATTGAGTTGGCCATGTGAAAGATCAATGCTTTGATCTTCACCCTCATGAGCATTGTGGTAAGCACGCTCATCATTCAAACATATGCTAAAGAAACAAAACTCCTACAAGAACAAAGATTCACTTTAGATGGATCGCTTCTTAGCAATGGTCTTCAACGACCAAGAAGATATACCAATCATACCATAGAATTTGTTCTTGAGTATTGACACATATTGTGGTAGAGATTTATTTATCTTCTCACCTCGTATCCGACGGGTTGGGAATTGATGATCAACTACTAGATTCAAAGATTTATCAAGCAAGCATTAGCAAAAACCTGAACCAGAGCTAGCTGTCACAACCTAGAGCTAGGTTCAACCATATCTAGATTTAGAGTTGTAGCTAGAGACAGAGTTATGATCCATGAGCATGTTTTTTGGTTGGTGTTTTTTCTTAAACCACCATTTGCAAAAAACTCCAATTTATGGTCAACTTTAAACCAATATCAAGGAGCACTTCCACCAACAAAAGGCTTCAACTTCAAGCCAGATTTTGAATTGTTCCATGTCTTGCTTTGAGTTTTAGTTTTAGAGTTGGTGGTAAACTTTAAACCACCACCAGTAGAGACCTCATGTTATTCTACCTCATTTGGTTTGCGGTATTCCTTAAACCACCATTTTAAAGAGCACGACAAGCCATTAGATGCCATGCATTTTTGTGTTTCAACTCTATTCTTGGACTCATATACACCCCTTCAGGTTAAAGGGGGGAATATTAGACACCTAATACATTAGAGTTATGGTGTGGAATGTGGAAAATTATTGGAAGTCCAAGAAACCTTGGAAGTTGAATCCAAAATTTAAGATGTTGCATTTATATGTATATCATCTTTAATGAAAGTGCAATTCATGCCCATTCTTTCATTTTGGTCTGTGCATTCAACTACTTTGTTGATCACAAAATTGGCCAAGGAGTTTATCTCTCTTAAGAGTGATAAAACATGTCATTATCTAATCCTTCTAATGCTTTTTAAAAATGACAGATCATCATGTTCATGTGAGTTTCCTTTGGAATAGTTCCATAGACCATGTGCTAGAGGATGACCATCAAATCCCCAATTATTGAAGTTGTTTTAATGTTTTGATATTGTTCTACATTTCCAAAATCCCTTTAGAGGCCTAGGGATTTTGTTGAAGAATGTAATTAGTGTCAGTCGTCATAACTGTATTTGAGTCATGATGTAAAAATAAACTTATATTGTAAAAGAAAAATTATTTTTAAGCATGGGTTTCATGCTCTTTCATTTATTTTCTAAGTCATAGCTTCCATTGAATGCTTCTAGGTTTTGTCTTGAGTCATAAGAGTCATTGCCACATTTATTACACCCTTCTTGGGATTTTTTATCATGTAAAGAAAATTATTTTTAGTCAAAAATGTCATTTGTCGCCTCCTCACCAAGTCGGCCCTAACCTGGAGAAGTCGACCCAGTTAGAGGGAATTCAACCCTGTGGAAGTAGTATAAATAGAAGTGGAGCTTCACCTATTTGGCATCATCTCATTCACAAGTTTGATCTACAATTCAAGAGCAAGAAAAGGAGAGCGAAGTCAAGGAGAAAGAAGATAGAAATTGAGGAAGACCAAATCAAAGTTCTTGGGCATCTCTCTCTTACACGTGCGAATTTTTCTAGGGTTTCTGGGAAAAATTGTAGGGGTCGAAAATTCTAAAATAGTTACAGGTCCAAAATTTTGAAGCTGGGGGGCTGAAATTTTGTATTGAAGTTGCATTTGAGAAGTTGAGACTTGGATATTTTGGCTAGGCTCATCTACTTTAAGGAAGGCTTTCTTGGTGATTGGAGGAGGTCTGTGCCTAGGTCAAAAAGGTCTTGGATGGTCTCATTTTGAATCTACTAGTGGAAGAGTTTGACTCGGTTTTCCCCTTGATAGGGGTTTTTCCCTGGATGAGTGCCTATATCTTGTGTTCCTTATTCTTGTGGGCTTCATGCACTTTTTATTTGATAATTTCTTGATGAAAGATAATAAAATAAATAAGTAAAATAAGTCAACACACATCACAAGTAATTATCAAGAAAAGAGGAATCAAACCCTAATATCTACATGTCTTGATTTCTCAATAGATTTCACTTGATTGTTTGATGTTTTTCCAATTCCCAAAGCAAATGATGTTTCTTACCTTGCTGTGTTGAAGATTCCCCCCCTAGTGCCTAGTGAGTGCCTATCACCTATAAGAATATTTTTGTATTGTTAGAAATACTAGCACCTACCACCCATAATAAGACTTTCGTATTGTTATAAATATTGAGAAGGTGGGGGGGGTGACTCGGTATTTCGTTACTTTTGAAAAAAATTCACTTAGTTAACCTTGAAACTAAATTCACATCACATAATCAATCATCCACAATGTATGAACACAAATATTAAAGTGAAAATGAAAATTTGAAGAAGAAATACTTGAAAACAATCTTTAATTTATTATAATCTCTTGTGAAGACACAAATCCTTTGTAAGCACCAACTTACAAAAAATGTAGGCTCTAACCTATTAAGAAGATGAGGATACCAATCCTCAGTAAGCAGTAACTTGCAATAGGCACCAACCTGAACTCAACCTTTAATACACTAGAACTTAGACTTCGAATTAGGCATGATCATGCCCTTCAAGACATTAGGACTTCACCTTCAAACCAAGCTTTAACTAGATATTCAAATAACATAAACTCAATCTTGAAACTTGGCCTTCAAATAGTAGAACTTGTTCCTTCAAACTCTTTCTTCAAACAACAATAATCAACTCTGAAATTCGACCTTCATAGGGATAAAACTCGACCCTCAAATCAGAACTACAACTCAACCTTAAGGTAAGCCTAAACTCGACCTTTTTAAGGATAAATTTAGTCATCAATACAGGCCTGAAGCTCAGCCTTATCCTCACAAAAACTCTGCCTCCAAAGAAACTTGTAATTGAACCTCAAAAACATACCTCAAACAAAGCAAAAACCCTTCCCAAGGAAATTTCCAAAAACCATTCAAAAGATGCACCAAAACCCTTCCACAAAAAGCTTCTTTAACTCAACTTCACTTCACTTCTTCTTCGTTCATGAGGTATGAGCCTTGGACCTACTCCTTTACTCTCTTAAACACATAATCAAATGCTTGGGTTGAGTGGTTAGAAATTCTCCTTCTCATGCTTATTTATAGTGCATTTTGGCACTTGGTTATGGCTTACTTATCCACTACCAGGGCTAATTGGTGCAAATAGCAGAATGTATACTGTGTATTCAAAAATTCATTTCTCTTCAACCGTGATGAGTTAGAAGGCATGCCATATATAGTTGGAAGCTATCAGAATAAGATTTTCAACCATATATCCTAGTATGCTCCCATTTGAGTTAGGTAATGTCCAAATGGGGCCCACTTGTACTTTGGTTGGGTTATCTTAACAAAATATTTCATATCTCCTCATTCCTATGGAATTAGGGGGAGTCAAATACCATTGGAAAGTTCTCGGAGTATGCTATTTGACTATGTAATTTCCTCTTTCATTTGGTTAGTCTTTGATAAAAATAACAACCAATTCTAATAACTATGTTACAACAACTTTGTTAATGAAACAAACGATTGATCTAGTTGCATGTGACTTTGGTTTTATGTGATTATTGACAATAATGTTTTCTATATATGACTCCTTTTATCTAGATTTTCGATCCAAGATTTGAAGTGTGTTCGTTAAGATTCCTTCATTATTTGATTGCCTTATTGACACATGTCATGCATTGAATTGCGAGGAAGTAGTCTTAACCCCCACTAAGCTCAATTGCTCATCCTTAACAACATAGACTCCATATCCTAATGAATATGACATTCACCATAACTTTTCAGACCAAATGTTCGTCATTTATCAATGGGTATTTTATCGGATTTATTGCAAAATCCAAAGTACAAGTGTCATAATGAGAAATTTAGTCATCCTTAGGTACACCCCCTTTGATTGGAAAATCGTCAATATTAAAGTAAGAGATGCCTTGTTGTTGACATGCAATTGTTTCTAGACTTCCTTGTGAGACTCGTACAATATTCCATTATAAAGCATTTACAACACATTAACTTGTACAAGGATGCAATTTTCTATCTAAAAAACACATTTATTATTATAATGAACATAACACATAAATAATAATAATAATAATACAAAGTGTAAATGCTTAAATGAAATGTTTGTTATGTACATTACCATTTAATAAATATTTACATAAAATGTAACATCCTATTATACATCATGAGAAAGATAGATAGAGACGTAATTTCACCCACCATGTTAAAAGTCAGAAAGAGAGAGAGTTTACAATTTTTTATAATTATGCTTCTTCAAGTCATTAAAATAATGAAGATATACATTCCACATCTACAAGGTTTTTTTATCACATTAACTGTAAATAGATACAAGATGAAGATGAGGATGCCACAAAACATATGCTCCTACCTAAATGCATTAAAACATACAACTAACTAATAACTTATCTAGTTAGATAACTCAAAAGGTGCACACATGGTTATTTAAATCATGCACATGTACAATAACCTTAACCTTAAAAAACACTAGGATTTTAGGTAAACTTAAAGCATAAAAATGCAAATGTACCAATAATTGCAAAGTAGTAGGCATGACAACTACATGATTTTACCATATTTGTATCAAGCAAGTTTTCAACTAATGTTGGAGTAATCACTGCACCTCTATGGAATCCATAATTTCCACTCTAGGGATCCTAGTTACCGATTTGTAAGTTTACCAACACTTGCGAGTTTTGGTGTAACGGCAAACCTCTACATGGTATCAGAGCTATTTTGAGGGCTGCATCCGTTGTTGATCAAAATCTGAAGCCAGTTTGACTGCATGCAAATGCCGTTTTGTAGATCTACTATTTCTGAACATTTTTGGTCTTGGAGAACTGCTATGTTGTGCCTGGAGCGTCTGTTACAGTGAGGAACGCCTTTCGTTTCATGCGAAAAGGTTTCCAGCTGCCCAAGTTATGATAGTTTAGATTTGGAGGTATAAATCATTTGTTTTGCAGTTACATTTGTTAATAGGTCTGCTTATTTCGGTTCCCTCTTTTTATTTTTTCAGTTTATAGGTTTTATTTATTTGCCGGATCTATACCCTCTTCTCTATGTATGCTCTTTGTTGTGCGCTGCGTGCGATCTCGGCAAATCAGAACAACAAATTAGAAATAGGAAAAAGAGATTTTTTTTGCTACGTTTGCTCTTTCCCCGCGTCTTTGTGCGATCCCGAGAAATCAGAAATAGTGAAAAAAATGGTAGTTGCTGGTAAGGCTAACAAAAAATCTAACATTCTGCCGTAAGGCTTTTTTCTTTTTCTTTTTTTTTCTTTTTTTGTGTGTAGGAAAAGGCACGCACACTAAGGCAACCCATAAATCATAAGCTATACGTTATTAAATGCTCCTATAGAGTCTTTATTAAACCTTATGCCCATAATCCCCATCTCATCTACTATATGGCCCCCCATTGCATGGCATATATAACTCTAGATGTCGTGCCTTCATCCATGGTCTCTCACATCCCGAACCCCGAGCCTCTACCTTTGAGAAATTGAATGGCGATGCCACAGATGGGTTAGTAATCAATGAAACTCCGTACAATTGATATTTCTGGAGATTGAATCGTGAATCCTTATGATGTGTGAACTCAGCCGCCATATCTTGTAACATTTAATGGCTGATTGATCTAGTTTGATTTTTATCCTCCCTTTCAATTAAAATTGGTTGTTGGCACTGAATGGTGAATAAATTCTTCTCGTTTACTCCTTCAAATTGAGCAATTGCAGATTATGAGCTTAGCTGATCAGAAATTGCAGGACGTCTATGGTTTGCAAGTGTTTTATACCAGATTGTCATTGAGGTTAATGTTATACCAGATTGTTGAGGTTAATAACTGATAAGGTTCGACACCCAAATTTTCTTGTTGCATTTGAAATACTTGCTTTCTATTCAAAATGTTTTAAGCAAGCAATTTTTATTAGGGAACTTTTTTTCATTCATGGCATTTTTCAATATTTTAAGCAAGCAATTTAAAAACATTTACAAACATTTTTTCATTCACTACATTTTTCAATATTTTAAGCAAACAAATTAAAAACATTTAAAATATTTTTTCATTCACGGCATTTTTCAATATTTTAAGCAAGCAATTTAAAAACTTTTAAGAATATTTTTTCATTCACGACATTTTTTTCATTCATCCATTGAAAATTTACAAGCAAGAAAATTTTATTTCACTGAATAATATATTTATTTACTTGGGCCACTTACTTCTACTAGTTCAATCATGAACCCCCAAATTTTCTTGTTGCATTTGAAATACTTGCTTTTTATTCAAAACTGTTTTAAGCAAGCAATTTTTATTCACGGAACATTTTTTCATTCACGGCATTTTTCAATATTTTAATCAATCAATTTAAAAACATTTACTAACATTTTTTCGGCATTTTTCAATATTTTAAGCAAGCAATTTAAAAACATTTAAAAAGATTTTTTCATTCACGGCATTTTTTCATTCATCCATTGAAAATTTACAAGCAACAAATTTTATATATTTATTTACAAGCAATTTAAAAACATTTACTAACATTTTTTCATTCACCGCATTTTTCAATATTTTAAGCAAGCAATTTAAAAACATTTAAGAAGATTTTTTCATTCACGACATTTTTTCATTCATCCATTGAAAATTTACAAGCAAGCAAATTTTATTTCACTAGATAATATATTTATTTACTGGGGCTGCGTACTTCACAATCATGAATTTGCGGCTTACGTAGCTGTTGTCAATACTTAATATTTGGTTATAGTAAAATTGGGGTAGATTTCTAAATTGGTTATAGTAAATTTGAAGTTTTCTGATTTGGTTATAACAAGGCTCTTTGAATTTTTTTTTCTCAAATCAGGAAATGTGATAACTTTGTTTGATGTTTTTAATTCAATAACGATGTTGTTTGATTGATTTATTTATTTTTTATTTTTTCCGAAATCGGGAAATGTGATATGATTACTGGAGAACCTTGTTTGATTTTTTGGTTACAGTAGAAGTTGTTTGATTTTTTTATTCAACCAGAAATTAGTTAGCAGGCTTTAATGAAATTTGTAAAAAATAAACAACTTTATATATATATATATATATATATATATATATATATATGCTATTGAGATAATGGGGTTTGCATCTAATTTATAATTTTATTAAATTAAATAAATGAAGTAAAAATTTCATAATTTTTGTTGTAGTCAAATTTATTTTGAGTAAATATAAAATTATAAGATTTAATGTTTTGTATTATGGTTATTATATGTTATAAATTAGAATTTTGTTTCTTGTGAGCAATGAGTAATTATAAATTAAAAATAAAAATGTATATTTTGGAAAATATTTGTACAAGAACAGTGAACTATCCATTTGGCTTCAGCTGCACTTGCCCATACATGATGGATAGAAAGTGGTGATATATATTTGAGAGGATTTTTGGTTCTGGGTTTTACTATTCCAGCATCAGCCGTGGCAAAGTGAAAATAAAAAGCCCAAATGTTCTAGCAATTTTCAGACCACAATTTCGCCTTAAGCATCTAAAAATACAAGATGCCATTTCCAAGTAAATATAGAGTTGAGTGGTAGGCTCAGTAATAAAACTTCCAAGCTAACCAGCTACTTCAAGTAAATATAATTCCATTTCCAAGTAAATATAACTCCATTGCTAACATAAATGTGGAATTTATATTGTTTACTTTAATATAGAATTTGATTTGAATACATCATTATAAGTGTAATTATGTATATGGATGAACACACAAATTATGGCAATTCTAGTGTAAAACTATGCATTTTATTTAGTAAATGACAATCATTTAATAGATTTTTTTTAACTTGGATTTGGAAATTATGTATGTATAGGGAATTGAGACAATGGAAGAAGATAAACATGAATGGAAAGTCATTGTCAAAGGCACCAAACACATTTTTTCTTGTTTAATTGGTGATTGTGCTAGTGTATTCACTCGATCCAAATTAAGTGGCCTTAATCACCATCGCATAATGATACACAATCTCCTTCCTATTCCTCCATGTCAAAGAGGGAGACAAAGAGATCACAATGCTAGACGTGGGGTCAAGTCGCCAAGCAAGATAAGAAAGCAGAATGAAAAGATCCAATATGATGTAGATGCAAGGTTATGTCGTGCACGCAAACAAGCATATAAAATATTTGTTCATGAAGAAATTATTTCTCTTGTAAGTATTTATTGGCATGGTTATGTGTGTCTTATTATAATAATATGAATATATGATTACATGTTAATCATTGAATTGTTAATCATTGAATTGTTTTTATGCAATCTGTTTCTACAATAGATGAGCTTGATGATGCCTCAAAACTCAAAATCAAAATGAAAATTGATCGTTGGGACCAAAGTCTACCTTGTAGACGCATGGACATGATTAAGCGCATAGAAATGGCTTTGCAACAAAAAGAAGGAGAAGGAATTTTTAATGATGTAAGGGCAGAAGAGGTAGATGGACATAACCCTAACTTAAACTATGAATATAATAGATTTAACAATGAGTACTCACATAAGTCTAATTTTTGCTTGTATCTATTTTCAATATATTTTCACATTAAATGACATGTTTATTTTTAGTATCAATTGTATACTAATTCCCCATTTTATTGATATTATTAGCCTAATGAACATAATTCCATAGAGAAATCTTCATATTATTTGCTCACTGATTTTTGATCGAGTAACTCAGAAACCCAACATGCATCAAGCTTTGAACTCCCACATGCATCAAGTTGTGAACCATTGAGACGTTCACCTAGATTTCAACAGGTTTTGGAGGAAGTGAGTTTTGTTTCCATACAAACTATTTCACATCAACAATAGCATACGTATTACTATATGTTACTAAGATGACAAGTGAGAAAACATATATTTTATTATTCAGATTTCTTTTCTTATTTATTATTATATTTTACTATGATGATAATAAAGAAAGTAAGTGAGATGGATCAAGTATATATTTAAATAATTCTTTACAATTGTTAATTATCTTTTACATTTAATTTGGTTTGAGATTCATAATTATATATATATACACGCGATCTTGTGTCTAGAATAAAGAATATGCATCTTTTCAAAGCCATCCACATATAATAGATAGCACTCACTTGATGCATCCAAGGCCACATTGTTCACAACCATTGTGATGTTCACCTCGTCTTCAAAGGAATTTAGGAGATGTAAGTTGTATACCCTATACCATAGCTCATAATACATTGACATATAATTTATTATACATTATAATTGAATAGTTTTTCAATGAATTGTGTCTTCTTCCATTTTGCATGGTGCCCATCTATTCATTATTTCGATACTATTTTGCATTTGTTTTAACCCATTTTTTTATTATGTTGATATCAATTTGCATATTATTTATTATGTTTTAACTTTTGCAGAAAGAAAAAAGGGAAAATGATCTTGGGATGGTGAAAAGAACGAAAATTACACCAAAAAACTTGAAAGCACGTGGGTTCAAGTCTCGAAAACAATACATAGAGCATATATGCTCAACTAGTATTGCTCTTACTAAACCCACTAGGCTTACCACTCTGAGAACTAAAACAACTCACCATGTCTAGGTAACTTGAACATGTTTAGGCCATTAATTAGTGTTTTGTGTAGAAAGAAGTTTCTCCTTTTGTAATGAATATTATATTTTTAAATGATAGGCTAAACTTTCTCTCGATATAGAATGGTGTATTAGAGGTGTTTTTCACATTTGAAATTATATGTGCACTTTGTATTATATGAAGGATACACTTTAAAATAGTTGCATATCAACTATACCTATGATATATTCTTTGGAATTTTTCTTAAGTTCATGACTTAAATGTACATGATTAATCTTTCTTTGATTACATGCTTGTTAGTAGCTTGATGATGTCCAACATGCACTACTCTCACAATATAGTTAGAAGTAGCCAAGGGATGCACTTAGATAGTAAGAAGTTTTGTATTTTAAACTTTAGTTATTCTAATAAGAATAATTTCTCAAATTTCTTTAGAGAAACCAAAAACTAAAAAAAAAACTAGACTCACTTTTACATTTTGCCAATACCAATAATTATAAAATTTCTACCACTAACATTGACAGGCATATGCCTTTTGTGCTTTACAATTAAAAAACCTTTTGGAGCTAAGAAAAAACTTAGGGCACTAAAAAATGTTTAACATTGTTTCAAAACACTCATATTCCTACTTTTATTTTACACAATGTTGTGTTATTGAGTTACTTTGAAATTAATTCATGTTATGTAATTAGTTTCCAATTCAACTATACATTTCAAAACTATTGATTAGTTAAATTACTGAGAGACATGTCCCTTTGGTGCTTTGTAATTTAAAAAATATTTTGGAGCTAAGAAAAACCTAAGGACACTAAAGAATGTTTTAACACTCATATTCCTACTTCTATTTTATAGGGTCTTGAGTCATTGAGTAATTTCTAAAGTGATTCATATTTTGTAAATTAGTTTTCAATTCTACTATTCATTTTAAAATTATTGATTAGTTAAATTAAAGAGTGAAATTCCTTGGAAACATAAATACAATTAACTAAAAAAAATATAATTAGTATTTATTCTTGAAAAAAAAAAATAACAAATCATAACAACAAAATTATTTTATTTAATATTTTTGCTTTAAAGTAATGATAAACATTTTTTTCTAAAATATACTTTAAATCATAAACACTCGTAATATTAAATCTTAATATTTATAATTTATCAAAATGACAAGGGATTTTTTTTATTCAAATGATGCCTAACACCTCAACAATATTCAAAATATTCAAAATATATAAAGTTTTCACTCAATCCGCTCACACCATCGGAGGGATCCGTTATATACTTTTAATTTTCCAATCAAAATATATAAACATAAGATTTCAAAACAATATAGTGTGTGTGCCCGATTCATAAAAGTGGAACCATTAATATGAATAATAAAACAAGGTCAACTCTTTGACCGTTCTAAACCCCGTCCTTCATCCAATCACCACCGAAGAAACAAACCTTTCTTCATCTAACGGTCATCGCATATGCTTTTCTTTGCTCGTCCAATTTAACAGCTATCGCAAATAAATTAGCCCAACCTTTAACGTTTTTGAAGCCCTGTGATAAGAGTGGTTTCATTCACTCGTCCATTTGCTACGTGTCAACTGCTGGAGTGTATCGCGTGGTTTCCACAGTTACCACGAACCATCAAAAGGTTGTGCGATAAACCCTTCGTGGTTTTCAAAAAGGAGTAGTCTACCCAGGCAACGTTTTAGCCCGGAGATGCTGCCCATCGGAAAATATTTGTTGCCCGTCCGGGGAGACCTGACTTGACATCGGAGTAGTCTGATATGACGTTGCAATGGATGGATGGTCATGCATGCTGGCCTCTGTTTCTCACCGTTTGTTGATGTCCATCTTCTCCATTTGTATCCCTTCGTTAACTTTTCACGGTATGTATTGGTGGAATCCATACATCCATAAGATTCGAATGGCAAAGAAAGGCGGGCTTTGAAATTTAAATGTGAAGGGCATGGGAAGGCGGGCTTTGAAATTTAAATTTGAATGGCACGGAAAGGAGGGTTTGAAATTTAAACTTCGTCTTAAAAGGATGATTCCCGCATCCCCATCTATTTTTGCCAACAAAATCAAGATGAATTTCTTTCTGTTCCTCTGCACAACGAGCAATGCAGAATGTGCTTGAGCAGCCATCCCCTAAGATGTGCTTGGCTTGGCTTCCAACATCTTCACCCGAGAAGGAATACACTCTGTGTAACCCAATGTCTTATTGGTTTCATTGTTGAATGAAAGATTGCAGATAGAGGAAGCAACGAGTCGTTGGACAGTCATAAAGCCCCTTTTTTTTAAAGAATAGAAGCCAACTTTTTCAGAAACTTGAAGAAGATATCAAGGCTTTATTGGCTCCTGTGATTTGGGCTTAGTGGGTTCTGGAAAAATTTGCCCCTCGCAAAAATGAAGCCAACCTTTTCAGAAACCTGAAGAAGATATCAAGGCCTTACTGGCTCCCCGCGTTTTGGGCATAGTGGGTTCCTCTTTCAAAAAATTTACATCTGGAAAAATTTGCCCATCGCCATTTATACAAACTTTGCTTCTCTACACTTGTGGTCATAAGCGTTTGGAGCAGGGAAGATTTGGTCTGTGATTAATTCATGGCGGCGGCAGTGATGAATCCTTGGGGTTGTGTGAAGGTATGAATGTCTCTGTAAGTCTTCTCAAGAATTTCTTCCATGGAAAAAATCAGTGTATCGAGAAACGTTCTACACTAAAACCAAGAATGGAAATCTGTAGAAAGCATGAATATGTTGTTGTCGCATTTTTTTTTCTGACTCCAAGCATTAAAGTTGGTAAAGTTTGGAGAGATCGGTTGTTTCACCGTGTGCTTTCAGTGGTCATACCAACAGATATTGAAGAGTTAAGCATAAAACAAAGGGTCAGTTTTGGGCAAAGATTTTGATTTCCCTTAATATCATCATGACAATGGGACAAGAAACTTTAGAACTCGTAGAAACAAATGATATAGGGCAAGTGAAAATTGCCTCATCAACGAAAACTGGGAAGTGGGTCTGGGTCAATGCCAAACAATATCAGGGCATTTTAAAAAGGAGACTAGCTCGTCTGAAATGGGAGCAGACAAGGAAAAAAAGGTCTCAAAGGGAGAGTATTGTTCGCAAGAAACAACATTCAAACAAGTCTTCTTTGCAAACATGTGGCAACAAGTCCAAGGAAAAGAAAAAGTAAGTGATGATTATGCTTTATATAGTCCCACATCCACACCTCTCACTTGGTCATCTGATCTTTATGAGAGAATTTTAAACAAAGAAAGGAAGTAGTAGAAGAAGAAGTGTTGAAAGAGATTTGTACAACTATATAATAACAATATAATCCATTTAGTTAAACAAGGAATGTTAAGGTTGCCATCGGGCAGAAGCCTAATAGGTGAAAACAGATTAAAAATTAAAGCTAAGAAAGCTGAGGTAAAACATGAAGAAATTTGCAAAGGGAACATGAGGTGATGAATTATTACCCCAGATATAAAAGCCAACACAACAATGAAGAAACACTGGTGAGAAGGAGAAAGAAGATCCCACAAAACTTTCGAAAACTTGGGCTCAAGTTATTGGCAATTCTGCTAAGAGGGAAGGAGAAACAAACATTCAGGTTAACAACATGCAAGATAGAGAAAGCAAGGAAATACTGGATAGAGCAACAAACATAATTATTAAGGGGGTGAAAGAGTATGGGAAAAATGAATGTACTCTTGACCTTGCAAGAGACTTCTTGAAAGACAAACTCCAATGGCAAGGACAAGTATGTCAAGCATGGAGAGTAGGTAAGCTCAACGGTGAGAGAGCCAGGCCCATAAAAGTCACCATGCCCAACTTGCGTGATAAAGATATCATTCTAAGAAAGAAGCAACTCTTAAGGGGTTCTCGGTTTTTTATAGAAGAAGATCTAACTGTAAGACAACAAGAGGAAAGGAGAGATGAAATGACAAAAGTTAGGGCAGCAAGAGATGAGGGAAAAAGAGCATGGATTTATAAAGGTAAAGCCGTGATTACGCAATTTGGACCTCCTTCCAAAACAAAAGAAACATAATTAAAAGAAGAGGCAGCAGTGTAATATTTAAAAGAAATGAGAGGAAGCAAGGCTGTCATTATGGGCGAAGCAGTGGAGAAGGACCTTTGGAATCAAAAGAGTCTTGTATGTCAAAAAATTCAAACTAAGTTCAAGCTTCTCAATGTTGTTTGTTGAACTCAGGTTACCTATGCATTTATAATTGGTCTTGTGTACTGCCATGTAGCAGAGAAGAGACACTGCCCATAGAAACACATGAGCATGAAGGGTGTAAGACACCTTGTTTAAAGGGTATGGAAGATACACGGTGGAATGGGCAACAGGAAACACAAAGTAAATCACAAGATTATATGTATAAAGGAGAAGGGAAGGCAATGCTTTCCAGCTAGAAAAAGAAGACCCAAATAAGCAATTTGTTTGGTTTAAAATATCAGAAAATGGAAATCACATCAGAATTGCAGCATGCTATTTTGCGCCACAAGTTTCAAAAATCTACAAAAGTAGAGGGCTTGACCACAAAGATCCCTTTGCAGCCCTAAAAATAGATATTGCAATATATTCTCAGCTAGGTGAAGTCCTTATAGTGGGGGATTTCAATGCTAGAACTGCAAGTGAACAAGCTAGCATTCTTTGTTGTAAAGAAGACAATGACCCTATCTGGCTTACAGAAGAGAGTAATCATCAGTGGGAATGAATTTCAGAGGATAAAGGCTGCAATCTCTTTGGAGAACAACTGCTTACGCTATGTGGGGCTTTCGATTTAGTCATTTGTAATGGTTTGACTAGATGGGAAAAGTCCGGTAATTTCACTTGCAACACTTACAATGGAGCAAGTGTAGTAGATTATGTAATTTGCTCGCATAGTTTGTGTGAGAAAATGGAGGAAGTGTTGATTGAGACTTCAACTAGACTCTAAAATCGATCACACAATCTATTTGGAGTTTCGCATGAATTCCAAAAAGGCAATTTAGGTTATCAAAAATCGTTATGTTCAACAAAATCTCAGCGAAGTGCATATGGGAATCCAGAGAATTGTAATACCTTCAAAATAATAGAGAGGCTTTTTCAAGAAGGAGGAAATCATCTCACAGCCATAGTCACATATTAACACATTTAATTCAAAGCGCACTTGCTGAGTGCAAAAGAGCAAAAATTAAGAAGTCCGAAAAAAATTGCTTTCCGGTTAATGCTTGGTTTGACGAGGAATGCAAAAAGGCAAGGAGAAGGTGGAAGGAACCATACACGGATAACATAAAGCTCAAAGCTTACAAGCAGTTAGTAAAAAAGAAAAAAACCGATTTTATGGTTTCAAGGAGAGAAGAACTAATCTTCCTCGGGAAAAATAACCCCAAATTATTTTGGAAGGAGCTCCAATCGAAAAAGGTGCAAACTGAAAACAACATTACAGCTTCAAAATGGTTTGACTATGCAAGACAACTTTATGAGCAGGATCCCAAGGTTGACCCTCCTCCCTTGGTCAACACAGACACAAAACTCTTCACGGTGCAAGAGGTGAGATGGTATCAAGAAGTAAGCTGAAAACTAAGAGACTAGATGAACCTGGCGAGTATCTAAAGTGGGGCTTAAAATTTCTTCACCTCACATCGCAAAAATTTTCAACAACATTCACAAAGAAGGCTCCACAGATTATAATTAGTATGTGGAAATACCTCTTTTCAAGAGTGGTGACGTCAATAATCCCTCCAATTATAGAACCATAATGATAAACCCCTTGTTTGCAAAGTTATTTGGAAGCATGTTGGAAAATAAAATCAGCAAGTGGGCAGAAGAAAGAGATAAACGTGCTAAAGGGCAAGCAGGTTTTAGACCTAAACATTCCACAGTTGATCATTGTATAACTTTAAGGCACATCATTGAAAAAAGTTGGGAAAAAAAGGAAGAAGTTTTTTGTTGCTTTGTTGATTTCAGAAAAGCCTTTGACACGGTTCATAGGGATAAGCTTTGGAGCAGAATGGAGGAACTCGGGGTTCCCAAGCATTTGAGAGCAGCTATGCATAGGTTGTATGAAGAGGTGAAAGTCAAAATCAGAACTTCAGCTGGCATTTCTGAAATTTTTAGAAGAGTTTTATTGCTAGTGTTGCTCATGTTGTCTCTACCTTTTTGTCATATTACAAGTTTAAAGAGTACAAATCTGTAAGGGGATTTGGATTACTAAAAGTTCATGATTGTGCTTTGTACACTGCATATCTTATATTGATTGAAGACATCTGCCTATTTGTAAGATATTTATGTTCTTTGAGCATTTTTGTAAGGTTGACAAAACATGATAAAGGCAAATGAAGTAGTGGTTTTTTCAACAAAAGAAAGCATAACCAACATAAGTTCTACTTTAAGGCAAGATTCTGGAATAGTTGCAGATTACAAATACCTCGGAATTGACTTCAACAGAAATTTAAGTTGGGATGGTTGTAGAAAGAAAAGAACTTTAGGGGGTTGGAAAGCATTTTATGCTCTTCAAAACAGGTGTAGAGAGGCAGAGCTATGGGACTGGAAAACCACCCTAACTCTTTTTGGGCTTCTAGTGATTCCGGTGATTCTCTACGGTTGTGAACTATGGGCCAGCAGCACAACCAAGATGCAGTGGAAACAAATTGAGAAAATTCAGAAACGTTCGATTACAAACAAATTCAAAATTAAAGTGGGGCTCTTATGCTATCCTATTGCTGAAATGTATGCCTCAAGCAGCAATTACAGGAAAGCAGTCATGTATTCAGAAAAATAGACAATGGAAGAGGGTAGATGGCCTAAGGTTGTGTTTATAATGATTGTGCAAAAGACTAAGATTTGGATGTGAACAACAAATGGTTTAGTAACATATTGATGATATGTCTCACAAACAGTAAAGAGATAAAAACTTTTGTTATGGATAAATTCCACAAACATACTTGGAAGAAAGAGCTAGAGAGAAAGAAGAAGTACTACATGGAAGAGTTTAACCCCACGCATAACCATCAACAAAAGGCGTACATAGGCGCTAATATTTCTTGGAGATCTAAAATTCTTATTGCTCAATTAAGGACTAATTCTCATCAACTCCGTTGTGCCAAAAGAAATGTGGGAAGAAAGAGTATGTATTTTTTGCTCCTCCGGAAAAGTGGAAACAGAAAAACATTTTATTCTAGAATGTGAGGCCTTCAAGGACACCAGGGAAAACTATGCAGGTATTCTGGCAGCTAATTCTTGGGATAATCTATTCAGCGAAGAGTTTGTCGATAAGCTGGGAGTGCTCATTGTAAAACTTCATAGGAAAAGGGCCGAATACAAAAGTCAGATAGAGAAGCAATCTGTCCCATAGGCTATTTTTAGCCTCGTGGACATTAAAAATTCTTTCTTTCTTTCTTTCTTTCTATTGTGGCAATCTGAAGACTGCTCTATAAAGATGCAGCGGAAATTCCATTTACTTTGTCAATCATGTGACACATTTTCACATCTTGGGATGCAGGAACTCTATTACATTTTCTTGCCCAGACGACGTGCCAAAAGAAACCAGATTGATCAGCATAACCTCAATGACCGAGTTGGAGCAATTGGCCGAAAGGTGATTTGCAACGAGGCGTTCAAATTTACAAGCTCAGGATCTTATAATCAAATCATATTTTTTATTAAATCAATATTTAAAACCGAAGTGAGACGTTAAATTGGGTTTAAAAAATAAAAGGTTAAAGTTGATCTAATTTTATATGATGCTATGCGGTGATTTTTCATTGAGGTTATTTTTATAATTATTTTAAATTATCAAGTTTTTAAATAAAATTTATCAACAAAGCTTTAGTGAAAATAAAGCTTTAATATATTTATATTAATTATAGAATTAATTAAAATTTAATAATACAAATATTTTTTATTTTTTATTTAATTTATAATAAATATTTACATCTATGTTAAAAACAATTAATTTTTAAAACTGAGATGTTTAATAAATTTAAATTAAGATAAACTTAATTAATAAAAAATTAAATTTATAATTTCACTATACTTTATAAATGTAAATATTCCCAAGGGTAAAATTTAATGGTGGAAAATGAATAGTTTTTCAGTCTTTGGAATCAAGGCTTACCTACATATCATTTTTTCAAATTTAAAATCTTAAGGTGTAGATTAATTGAAATGTTGATTCAAATTTCTACTAACTTTGCATGTTATGTGGGAACCTAAACTAACGTGTGGAGAAATATGGATATGTAGATTAAAAATCCAAAAACTTAACATAATTACTAATTGCACCTTTAAGAAAACATTTATTATATTAGTTAAGAGAAAATGATAATATAAACTCTCATATTATCCAAAAAGAAACAATTTTATTTTAAATTAGCTTGGTTAGTTTTTATTATAGTTCATTAAAGTAATATGAAACAATTTATAATGTGACATTTATTGAATAAATAGTTATATTATCTAAAAGGTTGTGAAAATATTTGTTATATATTAATAATCATTTTGATATATATATATATATATATATATATATATATATATATATATATTTTCCGTGAATACGACTAATTCTATTAAGCGATCATATGGTATAAGAAGAGATAACAATCAAGAGAGGCAAGAAACAGGCCAACTGGAAATGATAACTATCAACCTCGGTCCCAAAGAGTGAACATGAAACAAACAAAAGAGTAGTGAAGCAAGACTTAGAAACAAAAGAAGATATAAACTGGGTTCTACCCAGAATGGGCAGAATCCTCCATGCATTTTTTTTTCCTTTCTTTTTGTTGACTTTGACCCATCTAGCTTGGTGCGGATGGGCTAAAACCACTTGTAGACTATTGTTGATTGTTGGAGGAGTCCCCTTATCTGTGTCGGAAGAGGAGGACTTATGGGTGCATTTCTGAGAGGTCGTAGTGACAGGGGGTTCCTCAGGGACATCGGAGGATAGGGATTCTGCCCGCTTTATCAGCTCTATTTCTCATTAATCTCCGATCATCTGGTCGAGGACTCAAAGCTATCTGATGGAGGCTGACAACATGGTATCCATCTTTGCTTGATTTGAGGTCGTTTTTCTTTTTATGTTAGCATGTGGGGCAGGTAAGTTCAAGGTGCCCTGCTTGGTAAACATGCAACTAAGGCAAAGTTGTTCAATAATCTTGAATCAGGTCCACAGAAAACGCCAATATTGACATATTTGATCGTGCAAATTTTTTCTTATCTATTTCAACACATATTCTCAACATAAATATAGTCCTGTACCTCCCAAAGGGATCATCGATAGAGGTCTGTGGTGTTTTCATTTCTCAAAGACTGAAGGGTGCCATAAGTGAGCAGGTAAATTGGGAAGCCTGACCCCTGGAATCTTGGTTATGATTTATGTAGAAGGGTCTAAATCTGGGAAGCATGGTGTAAGGAATAACCCCGCTGCTCCCTAAAACCACAGACCTTCAGTTACAACCCTCTGGTAGTCCTTGCCGTGATCGAAAACTACAATGAAGAAGCTTTTTGAGCAAAAGATGACCGTGCAGTTGTGGGTTCAGTTGGCGTAGATCTAGTCGTAGAGATCCTTTGTGCGAAGCCAAAGTCCATTGAATCTGTAGATGATGGCTGCTTCTGCATATTTTTGAAGCTAATCTGCCAGCTCTGGATGTGACAAGGGAGAGTTGAAAACAAAATGAGGGAGAGGGGGGATGAGGTAAGAGAGAGAAAATAAGAGGATAGAGATAAAGAAAGAAGGGGAAGAGAGAGAAAGGGAGACATAGGTATGGAGGCAGGGGAGAGGGGGAGACAGGGAGGGTGTAGAGAGAGTGTGTGATGGGGTAAAAGAGAGAGGGAGGTGAGAGGGAAAGGGAGAGAGGATTTGAGAGAGAGGAGAGAGAGATGGAGTTATAGGGGGTGAGAGAGGGAGGGAAGAAGAAATACATAGAAAGAGAAATGTGGAGAGGGAGAGATGGAGAGATAGTGAGGGAGAGAGGAGAGCGAGATGGAAGAGAAAGAGATAAGAGATGGTGGGGGCAAGAGGGAAGAAGAGAGAGACAGGGAGAGGGAGGGAGGAAGAGAGATATATATGGAGAGGGAGAGTGTGTGACATGTGTTTAGGGGGTTGAGATAGAGAGACAAATAAGGAGAGATGGAGGTAGGTATAGATAGAGATGGTAGGGGGGAGAGGAAAGAAGAAAGAGATAGAGAGAGGGAGGGAGAGGGGGAGAGAGAGATAAGAAGAGAGGGAGGGAGATAAACACAGAGATGGAAGGTGGAGAGAGAGGGAAGAAGAAAGAGACACAAAGAAACAAATAGAGACATAGAATTTAGATCTAGAAATTCATGAATATTTTGTTTTTTCTCTAAAATAGATGCATTGATTATTGCAGTTCTAATTTTATTTGATTGCTTGGACTAGATGCATTGATTTCAGTGTAGATGTCGATTTATAATCCTATTTGATAGCTTGCACTAGATGCGTTGATTTCAGTGTAGATGTTGATTTATACTCCTATTTGATTACTTGCACCATATGCATTGGTTTCAATGTAGATATTAATGTCTAATCCTATTTGGTTGCTTACACTAAATGCATTGATTTCAGTATGGATGTTTATTTCTAATCTGATTTGATTGTTTGCACTAGATGCATTGATTTCAGTGTAGCTATTGATTTTGATTTGATGCAACTAGATGTATGATATACATTAATTTCAAAGTAATTAGATTAATAATGTGCATTGATCTCGATGTTTGTGCATAAATTTTTTTGATGGCGTGCATTGATTCCTATGCTATAGTAATTCAACCATAAATAAAATACTTGAATTTTCATCCTAAATAAAATGTTCACTTACATGAAATGTTTTCTTCCTAAAACTATAAACTACTTCTTTCTTATTATTCCCATTTTCCATCTTTCAACTTTGTTAATCACATTGCATTCAAACAAGGTAATAGAAAACAACTACCATTGAAAATTATTTGGGGTTTAACACTTCATAAGTCATAATGATTGACTTTAGAGAAAGATATTATTAATATTGGAGAGAAATATAGACAAGGTTTGATGTTTACTACAGTAGCTTGAGTTAAATATTTGAATGTTCTATGATTTCAACTGCCCTTTTCATATGATCGATAATAAAAGATGGCAAAATCAATAGGTGTGACGATAAGAACAATAGAAGAAAATAGTTTGAGATTGATCACAATTAAGATTGTTTGTAAATAACTACATTCTTATTATTCACATTTTCTATCATTCAACATTGTTACATTGTCACTTTGCATTCAAAAATTTTATTTCATAATTTTTTGTCATTCAAGTTACTAACAGTCTCTCTCATCTCAACAAACTGAGGAAACTAAGAAGAATTAAAATTAAATTTACCAAATTAATCTGAGAAATATTTACAATATTTAAACTTATTAGAATAATTAGATGTTCAACAAATTTTGATGACCACGCATGATTGAAATCACCCTAGATCCATCTTAGCCCCGCATCTATCAAGCGTCGATAGGGATCAAATCTCTCGATGTGAAAAACTTTCCTTACATTTTCCACTCAAAATAAAGGTTTGCACTTCGAGAGATTTGATCCGTCTCGACGCTTGATAGATCCAGGGCTAAGAAGGATCTAGGTTGGTATATACATATGTGAAATTTATGTAATAAAAATAATATTATAAAAAACCGGGATAGATGCATCTTAACCAAGGATCCAAACGAAGAGAGAAAGCAAAGTGACTAACAATGATAGAGGCGAGACAGTTCATAATTCTTTTAAGTTTTTATTATTGTATTTTCTTTGACATGATTGATCCAAAATATAGGCTTAATATTTTACAACCCAACATGTTTTTTTAACTTAGATATTTTCTTAAATACAATACAATGGGATCGAATTTAAGAGAGAGACGGAGAAAGGGGGGGTATAGAGTGGGGGGGAGAGAGGAAGGAAGAGAGAGAGGAGGGGGGAGAGAGAGGGAGAGAGGGAGGGAGAGAGAGATGGATTTGGAGGAGGAAATAAAGAGAGGAAATAACAAAGACATTGAGAGATAGAGGTGGAGAGAGAGAGGGATTGACAAGGGAGAGATGAAGACATAATGAGGGAGAGAGGAGACGAAGGAAAAGAGAGAAAAGGAGAGAATAGAGATAGGGAAATAAGGGGAAGAGAGAGAGAGAGGGAGGGAGACATAGATATGGAAGGGAGGAGAGAGGGGGAGAGAGAGAATGAGAGAGGGAGGGAGATAGTGACAGTGTTAGAGGGTGGAGAGAGAGAGAGTGTGATGGGGGGAGAGACAGAGGGAGGTGGGAGAGAAAGGGAGAGAGAGGAAGGAAGAGAGAGAGAGAGATGGAGTTGGAGGGGATGAGAGAGGGAGGGACAAAGAAATACATAGAGAGAGAAAGGTGGCCAATAAGATTTAATACTAATAAGAAATATGAAAAAATAATAGGTGTGACAATAAAAACGATAGAAGAAAATAATTTGAGATTGATCACAATGAAGATTGTTTGTAATCGACTACATTCTTATTATTCACATTTTCTATCATTCGACATTGTTAAATTGTCACTTTACATCCAAAATTTTTATTTCATCATTTTTCATCATTCAAGTTATTAACAACCTCTCATGTCAACAAACTCACGCCCTAAATAAATTTAAAATTAAATTGACCAACCCCGGATGTGGGTGAAATTGGGTGATGCGATGGCTATAAGCCTGCAGGAGGGCGCGTGGCAAGGCCACATGGCCTCCCGCAGGTTGCAGTTAAGGATCTCCAGAAGGTTTAATTCCCCGGGCCGTCACCTTATGCGGCATTTATGCCGGTGTGGAGGTCGAGGCTGCAAGCAATGCATAATGCCACCCTTTGGTTCTTCGTTTTCACTCTTTGTCTCTGCATCAGGGTCTTCGGCTTTGTCTCAGCTCCGTCTAGTAACCTCCATGCCGAGTTGGTTCCCGCCTGTTGGGTCTGGCTGTTCTCCGGAGGCTGAGCTTCCTAGCTCTCGTACCTCCCTTGGCAAGCGTTGTCACTTGGGGTGCTGTCTGGATTTTCTTCCTGGTTTTCACTTCTCCCATAGCCCATTCTGCCCTCTGCAACTCGCCACCCCGCCTGAGCATAATTCGACCTCCCTCTCCCTGTCGCCTGCTGCCAATTCAAGCCACTCTCTCAGGCTTCGTGACAATATGCCCAGGCTCAGGCACCGTTTAAGATGTCGTCGGGGCAGCACCTGGGCTCGCCCCTCTGGCCGGCATCGCTCCCTCTCCACCAGCTCTCCATCATCTTCTTCTGAGAGTTTTCATGGAAGGTATCCCTCTATGCGCAGTGCGTGTGGGCGTGGGCGTGGGCGTAGACTCCCTTCCTCCCCCACTCGCGGTGCCTCTGCCTCTTTACTCAGCTCGTCTACTGCCCATTTCCATTTCCAATGCAAAACCAATCTGCCCCTGGTCATAGCGACTGTTACAGTCACCTTCAAGGAAATTCCGGAGGCAATCACTGAACCCTCCTCTCTAGCGCGTCCAATTCACAAGTCGGACCCCTCCGACCTTGTGCAGCCCACACAAACCGGGGAAAAAGATTCTTCTCTCAAGGCAGGCGATGGCAGCTCGAGTCTTCCTCAGGATAAAGGCAAGTAGGAATGCGGCAGTAAGGCAGGTGCAGGAGCAGCTCGAAGATGTCCCGTTCCGGATGACGATGATGGATACTGGTGCAGGATTGAAGAAGAACCCCCCCTCAGAGGATTATGGTCTCTAGTGCAGGTGGCATTGTGCAAGTAATTTTGTTCAGTTCTTCTGTCATTTTGTTGTTTTGGGAAGTCATAGTCTTTTTGTTATGTTATAGCTGGTCTCCTCCATCGAGGTAGCTCATATACATTGCTCAGGCTGGTTTCCCCTTGCGGGCAGGCCAATTTTGTTATTCTACTGAACTCATGAAGCCTCTGATGGCCATGGATTAGATGTACCATATGTTTCATTAATAGAATTTAACCTTACTTAGAAAAATAAAAATAAAAATGACCAAATTAATATTTGAATATTTAGCATATTTAAAATGATCAAAATAATCAGATGTTCAACAAATTTTGTATGACCACTCAATAATGAAACTAGCCTAGATCCATCTTAACCCCTGGATCTATCAAGTGCCGAGAGGGATCAAATCTCTTGAGGTGCAAACCTTTCCTCAAATTTTGCACTAAAAAAAAATGTTTGCACCTTGAGACATTTGATCCATGTGAGTGGTGCTTGATAGATTCCGGGTTAAGATGGATCTAGGTTGGTCATACAATTCATATTTTTAAGATTAAAAAATTAATAAAAATTAATTACATTATAATTTTATTTTAAATTATCAGTATTATCAATTATAAATAGAATTATGAATTGCTAGAGCTCTGAGTTTGCATAACCAATCCCTTGTAGTGCGCTTGCTTTTTGATAGTTTTAGGCTATTAGCCCCTCTGCTTCCATAACCATCCCATGACATTGCTACATCCAATGCTCTTCCTTAATCTAGTATTAAATTATTGATTTTATATTTATTAGTATGCTTTATTTTTTAAATGTAATTAGTACTTGGTTTATTTTAATTGCTCATTATATTTAGACAAATATTGCATCCTCTTTGACTTTGCATATTAAATTGTTTTCTTCACAATCCATTAAATTTTGATAGAGATGACATGTTTTGTAAGAGAATTTTTATTAATTTTATTTGTTTTTAATATGAAATTTATATTATTCTTGTTTTATTAGATTTCACCGTTTTTGGAAAAATTTATATTGAATTTTATGTTTATTATTTTGTCTTTTTCTTAATAATCAATTAAATTTAAATAAGAAATATATATTTGGTTATAAAACTATTTCTATTTATTTTTTGGTTATTGGTATTATTTAATATTTATTAAATAATTTTGTAATTATATATATATATATATAATGTTTATTTTAATTTTTATTTAAATAGAAAAAAAAATAATTTTCTTACTCTTTTCTATGGTTTGAATTTGAAACTTAATGAAACTAGAACTTTCTCATCACCTTATATATTTAAATTATTTATTAAAATTATAAATCATATAAAAAAAAATTTAATTAAATAAAAAAATTAATTTATTTTTCTTTTAAGTGCCTCTTTTCTTATAGTTTGAATTTGAAATTTAATGAAACTAAAACTCCTTCTCCACTTTTTACATTTAAATTATTTATATATATATATATATATTAAAAAATTAAATTAAATTTATTTATCTGTACAACATGAGTCCATCAAGAGCAATAAATAAATAAAAACATTTTTAAGTGCTTCAAAAGTTATTTTTAATTAAAATCATGTCAAAGAAAATACAATAATAAGAAACTTAAAAGAATCATGCAGTTACTTTCCTATATCATTATTCATCCCTTTGCTTTCTCCCTTGGCTTGGATCCTTGGTTAATATGCATCTATATCGGTTCTTTATAATATTATTTATATTATATAAATTTTACATATTTATATATATTCTAATTTTTAATTTTATTAAAACATTCATTTAATCTCTATGAGAATATTTTTAGTAGCCAAATGGAGGTTTAGATATATCTCAAAAGTAGTTATAACATTTTTTTTTAGATTTTATTAAAAAAATGTCATAAAATGAAATAAAAATAAAATATTTATAAAATAATTTAATTGTGAAATAAATTATGGATTTTGGGTTGTAGAGGGCCTCTCGGCCCAATAATATATATATATATATATTTGTAGAGGGCCTCTCGGCCCAATAATATATATATATATATAAACAATTTGATTTATATAGCTATACTAATTATTAGTAATATCAAAATTATTAACAATTATAGTTTGTAACATAAGGTAAAAACTGATCTTACTTGCTCTTGATTAGAGCTGCGGAAGGATCCGGAACCCTAGCACCCCTGCCATGGAGCCCCTTCCCTCCGCCATCGTCAAGCCATCGCATGGCACTGAAGATCTATGCATCCAGAGGACATTGGCCAAGCCACCGCTCCATATTGCTCCTGCAATCGTACTTGCAAGCAACCATCTGAGGGAACAAGGTCTGCGCTCACTTTTTTGAAGCCTTGCAAGAGACGCTACTGGCAAAGATTACCTAGATAAGACTCCTCCTCGCTAGCAGAACCCCAACAGCCTTGAAAATGGAAAAAAAAACAGCCCTCGAACCCTTGAATTTCCGGAAAGATACCTGGATCTAGTGTGATACCTTGGAACGAATAAATATGAGAAGCCCTCGCTCACAGGATTGCGGCTGGAAAATAGAAAAGGTCGCGGAACGCGCAGATCGGGCAAGGATCTTCAATCTGGGCTCTGCAACACATCCGAGCAGCCCGAGTTTCCCAGATCTACGCTCTCCTGCCTTTCAAATGTAGATCTCGCTCCTCATGGGTAGATCCATGATGTTATGGGTCCGCTCAACGGATACAGTTCATAAACTCCTGTACACCCTGGAGCAGAGGCTGGGGATTCCCTCAGCTCTTCAAAGACTTCTATATGGAGGTAAACAGCTCGATGTCTCGTTTTCCCTTTCATTTTATAACATTGAGAGAGACGCTACTATATTTTAACCCTTCGTTTGAGAAGGGGGGCTGTGGGGCACTCCTCATCTGGACCAGCTTTCTCCTACAAAGATGTTGTCCATGCACAACCCAAGAAAGAAGCTCAAACCCCTGCAGCCCCCAAGCCTTTTCTAGTTGATAGGCTGGAGGATGTTCCCTCCATAGAGATTTCCCATCTAGAGCTGGCAGATTAGCTTCAAAAATATGCAGAAGCAGCCATCATCTACAGATTCAATGGACTTTGGCTTCGCACAAAGGATCTCTACGACTAGATCTACGCCAACTGAACCCACAACTGCACGGTCATCTTTTGCTCAAAAAGCTTCTTCATTGTAGTTTTCGATCACGGCAAGGACTACCAGAGGGTTGTAACTGAAGGTCTGTGGTTTTAGGGAGCAGCGGGGTTATTCCTTACACCATGCTTCCCAGATTTAGACCCTTCTACATAAATCATAACCAAGATTCCAGGGGTCAGGCTTCCCAATTTACCTGCTCACTTATGGCACCCTTCAGTCTTTCAAGGAATAGGAAACACCCTGGGCCTCTATCTGATAATAGATCCCCTTTGGGACTACCAGGGACTATACACACATGGCAGAATATGTGTTGAAATAGATATAAGTAAAGGGCTGCCTGATCAAATCAATCTCAAGATTGGCGATTTCCTATGGACACAGATTCAGGATTATGAGAACACTGCCTTCCGTTGCCGCCATTGCCACCAAACAGGGCACCTTCAGAACACCTGGCCCATGTTCTTTGCCAAAAAAAAGAAAAACAACCTCAAATCAAAACCCAAAAGACGGATACCATGTTATCCGCCTCCCGTAGATGACGTTGAGCCCTCGAGCTTAGATTAGGAGGAGATTGACGCGGAAATGGAGCAGGCAAAGCAGACGAAATACTCATCCTCCGATGTCCCTGAGGGACCCCCTGTCACTACGACCTCTCAGAAACGCACCCATAAGTCCTCCTCTTCCGACACAGATAAGGGGACTCCTCCAACAATCAACAATAGTCTACAAGTGGTTTTAGCCCATCCGCACCAAACTAGATGGGTCAAAGTCAACAAAAAGAAAGGAAAAAAAAATTGCATGGAGGATTCTGCCCATTCTGGGTAGAACCGAGTTTATATCTTCTTTTGTTTCTAAGTCTTGCTTCACTACTCTTTTGTTTGTTTCATGTTCACTCTTCGGGACCGAGGTTGATAGTTATCATTTCCAGTTGGCCTGTTTCTTGCCTCTCTTGATTGTTATCTCTTCTTATACCATATGATCGCTTAATAGAATTAGTCGTATTCAAGGAATATATATATATATATATATATATATATATATATATATATATATATATATCAAAATGATTATTAATATATAACAAATATTTTCACAACCTTTTAGATAATATAACTATTTATTCAATAAATGTCACATTATAAATTGTCTCATATTACTTTAATGAACTATAATAAAAACTAACCAAGCTAATTTAAAATAAAATTGTTTCTTTTTGGATAATATGAGAGTTTATAGTATCATTTTCTCTTAACTAATATAATAAATATCTTTTTTAAAGGTGCAATTAGTAATTATGTTAAGTTTTTGGATTTTTAATCTACATATCCATATTTCTCCACAGGTTAGTTTAGGTTCCCACATAACATGCAAAGTTAGTAGAGATTTGAATCAACATTTCAATTAATCTACACCTTAAGAGTTTAAATTTGAAAAAATGATATGTAGGTAAGCCTTGATTCCAAAGACTGAAAAACTATTCATTTTCCACCATTAAATTTTACCCTTGAGAATATTTACATTTATAAAGTATAGTGAAATTATAAATTTAATTTTTTATTAATTAAGTTTATCTTAATTTAAATTTATTAAACATCTCAGTTTTAAAAATTAATTGTTTTTAACATAGATGTAAATATTTATTATAAATTAAATAAAAAATAAAAAATATTTGTATTATTAAATTTTAATTAATTCTATAATTAATATAAATATATTAAAGCTTTATTTTCACTAAAGCTTTGTTGATAAATTTTATTTAAAAACTTCATAATTTAAAATAATTATAAAAATAACCTCAATGAAAAATCACCGCATAGCATCATATAAAATTAGATCAACTTTAACCTTTTATTTTTAAAACCCAATTTAACGTCTCACTTCGGTTTTAAATATTGATTTAATAAAAAATATGATTGGATTATAAGATCCTGAGCTTGTAAATTTGATCGCCTCGTTGCAAATCACCTTTCGGCCAATTGCTCCAACTCGGTCATTGAGGTTATGCTGATCAATCTGGTTTCTTTTGGCACGTCGTCTGGGCAAGAAAATGTAATAGAGTTCCTGCATCCCAAGATGTGAAAATGTGTCACATGATTGACAAAGTAAATGGAATTTTCGCTGCATCTTTATAGAGCAGTCTTCAGATTGCTACAATATTCATTACAATCTTGAAAGCACACGGTGAAACAACCGATCTCTCCAAACTTTACCAACTTTAATGCTTGGAGTCAGAAAAAAAAATGCGACAACAACATATTCATGCTTTCTACAGATTCCCATTCTTGGTTTTAGTGTAGAACGTTTCTCGATACACTGATTTTTTCCATGGAAGAAATTCTTGAGAAGACTTACAGAGACATTCATACCTTCACACAACCCCAAGGATTCATCACTGCCGCTGCCATGAATTAATCACAGACCAAATCTTACCTGCTCCAAACGCTTATGACCACGAGTGTAGAGAAGCAAAGTTTGTATAAATGGCGATGGGCAAATTTTTCCAGATGTAAAATTTTTGAAAGAGGAACCCACTATGCCCAAAACGCGGGGAGCCAGTAAGGCCTTGATATCTTCTTCAGGTTTCTGAAAAGGTTGGCTTCATTTTTGCGAGGGGAAATTTTTTCCAGAACCCACTATGCCCAAATCACAGGAGCCAATAAAGCCTTGATATCTTCTTCAGGTTTCTGAAAAAGTTGGCTTCTATTCTTTAAAAAAAAGGGGCTTTATGACTGTCCAGCGACTCGTTGCTTCCTCTATCTGCAATCTTTCATTTAGCAATGAAACCAATAAGACATTGGGTTACACAGAGTGTATTCCCTCTCGGGTGAAGATGTTGGAAGCCAAGCCAAGCACATCTTAGGGGATGGCTGCTCAAGCACATTCTGCATTGCTCGTTGTGCAGAGGAACAAAAAGAAATTCATCTTGATTTTGTTGGCAAAAATAGATGGGGATGCGGGAATCATCCTTCTAAGACGAAGTTTAAATTTCAAACCCTCCTTTCCGTGCCATTCAAATTTAAATTTCAAAGCCCGCCTTCCCATGCCCTTCAAATTTAAATTTCAAAGCTCGCCTTTCTTTGCCATTCGAATCTTATGGATGTATGGATTCCATCAATACATAGCGTGAAAAGTTAACGAAGGGATACAAACGGAGAAGATGGACGTCAACGAACGGTGAGAAACAGAGGCCAGCATGCATGACCATCCATCCATTGCAACGTCATATCAGACTACTCTGACGTCAAGTCAGGTCTCCCCGGACGGGCAACAAATATTTTCCGATGGGCAGCATCTCCGGGCTAAAACGTTGCCTGGGTAGACTACTCCTCCCGCGTAAAGTCATTCAGAAATTTCAAAGTCATTTAACTGAATTTTTTTTAAGAAAATTCGGGAGGGGGTCAATTCACTTCCTAGTGTGTCCAAACCACCGTTACCCCGTGAGATGCGGTAAATGACGAAGTCCTTCATTGTTTATTCAACTAGCTAATTATTCGGGAATTTGGGTGGGGTCAATTCACTCCCTAGTCTCCAAACCACCGTACCCCGTAAGATGCGGTAAATGACGAAGTCCTTCGTAGTTTGTTCAACTAGTCAATTCACTCCCTAGTCTCCAAACCACCGTACCCTGTAAGATGCTCTTGAGAAGAAGATTCTACGCATGCTTGCTTGCTGGAAATTCATGGTTCTCTGCTATGCTTGCCTGCTGGAAAAACGGACGTCGCGTAAAGTCATTCAAGGGGGAATTTCCAAGTCATTTAACTTGAATTTTTTTTTGAAAATTCTCGAATGGAAAGAAAGACTAAATGCGACGGGAAATTTCATACTCATCTAACTAGATAAAATTTTAAATAATTTTAATTAATTGTTTTAATTAATTGTTTTATTTCTTATAGTTAGATAAGCCATATAGGGGTTAATTGTTATCATTAATTTTTGGGAATTATAATAATTCTAATTAACTTTTTTCTTAAAGTTAGATAAATCATATCAATTTTTATGGAAGTTAATTATTATCATTAATGTTAAAATTTTAATTAATTGTTTTTTTTTCTTATAGTTAGATAAATTATATAAAGGTTAATTGTTATCATTAATTTTTGGGAATTTTAAATAATTCTAATTAACTTTTTTTTCTTAAAGCTAGATAAATCATATCATCATATCAATTTTTATGGAGGTTAATTATTATCATTAATGTTTAGAAAATTATGGAATAGAAAGAAAGACCAAATAGTGAAAGTAATTTAGATGGGTCATATTGTTGAATGAGTTATTTTGAATAGTTTATTTGTTAAAGTTAGATAAATCATATCAATTTTTGTGAGGCTAATTATTTTTGGAATCTAATTATTATCATCAATTTTTGGAATTTTTAAATAATTTTAATTAACAACTTTTTTCTTAAAGTTATTTTTGTGAAGGTTAATTATTATTATCAACTTTTGGAAAATTTAAATAATTTTAATTGACTATTTTTTTCTTGAAGTCAGATAAACCATATGGATTTTGGTGGAGATTAATTATTATCATCAATTTTTGGAAAATTTTGGAATATAAAGATATACTAAATATTGAAAGTGATTCATTTATATAGATGGGTCACAGTGTTGGATGAGTTGTTTTCAATAATTTCTTTGTTAAAGTTAAATAAACCATATCCTGTGAGGTTCATTATTATTATTATCAACTTTTAGAAATTTTAAATAATCTCAATTTATAGCTTTTTTTCTCAAAGTTAGATAACCATATCGATTTTTGTGGAAATGAATTATTATCATCAATTCTTAGAAAATTCTAGAATAGAAAGAAAGACTAAATGCTAAAAGTACTTCAATGGTTCACAGTGCAATGAGTTGTTTTCCATAATTTCTATTTTAGTGTACAATAATTATTATCATCAATTTCTTTTTGTGAAAATTAATCATTATCAACAACTTTTTTTTTGAAAATTATGCAATTTTTTTTAAGGAAAATTCAGGAATTTGGGTGGGGTCAATTCACTCCCTAGTTTCCAAACCACCGTACCCACCGTACCCCGTGAGATGCGGTAAATGACGAAGTCCTTCGTAGTTTGTTCAAGTAGCTAATTATTCGGGAATTTGCGTGGGGTCAATTCACTCCCTAGTCTCCAAACCACCGTACCCAGTGAGATGCGGTGAATGACGAAGTCCTTCGTAGTTTGTTCAACAGCTAATTATTCGGGAATTTGGGTGGGGTCAATTCACTCCCTACTCTCCAAACCACCGTACCCCAGAAGATGCTCTTGAGAAGAAGATTCTACACATACACGGATTGGCTTTTTCAACCGGCGAAATCTCATATTTATTTTGTATATTTCTAGTTTTCAAGTGTGAATTCTTGGAAGAAATTTATCGAAAAGTAAAATAGTTAACCATTAAAATAGTCATATATCTTAGCAAGAGATTAAATATTAAGATAGAGAGTAAAATAGTTAATTGACTATATATATTTAATTATTGATTTTTATTAAGCTTGGAAATGAATATAAGATATCTAATTTTAAATTATATATATATATATATATAATCAGATATGTTTAGATTAAATAGAAATATATATAAATCAAATACTAAGTATGGACTAAATAACTTATTTATCTATTTATTTAATAAATTAAGATTAAATAAATATGTTTAAAATAAATAAATAAACTTAAATTATGATTTTTTTTAATTAAATAAATAAATATGAATTGGACGGAAACTTTTATTTAAGAATAATATAATAATTAAATATTTGGTTTTAGATTGATATAGAATAATTTCATGAATGTTATATTAAATGAATAAAAATAAATTAGGATTAGGATTAAATTAGGATTAAACTAATATAAATTAAGATCTTTGAATTACATAAATACATGTGAATTTGACGAAGAATTTTAATTATTTGGTTTTAGATTAAAATATGTATCCATTACAAAATAATATTATATTTAAATGAATAAAGATAAATAAGAATTAAAATGAATTATTTAAGGATTAAATTATGAATAAATTAAAATAAATTAAAATTAGGAATTTTTAATTAAATGATAGAATATTCAAATATTTGGTTTATGCGCTGAGGGTAAGGAGCTTTATTGCCCTTTTCATTCTCATTACCATTTTCTCTTGGTATAGTTCTCGCCTTGGCGTTATCCAGCAGGCGATCGATCCAGATTTGGCACAAATTCTCTGGAGATAGGGTGGAAGCTGTTTGTGGTATGTCATGGCAATTTTGCCTTTCATGCCCTGCCTTCATTTTTCATTTTTTCCTTTGTTTACTCTGCATGATACATCGCTCCTTCTTCCAGTGTTAGAGGATTTATATAATGTTTCTTCAAGGTGGTTTCACACAGGGAACATGGGATTTATACATACTGAACCTCATTTCCGAAGCCCTCCCTGTTTGCTTGTTCTCTGTACTCGTCTTGGTCTTTTTTTCGTTATATAATTCTCAGGGCTCTCATGTCTCTTCTGAATCAATGCATTCGTGGTTCATGCTTTTTCTGTATGGGATTAAGGTTGGTAGTATTTCCTGTTCAACCGCTAATGCTAAACCTTCTCATGGGCCTTTTTCGGATATCGGCTATCTATTTTCGCACTATATGTATCTTGGGTTTTGTAAAGTCCCGCCTGTTTACCCTTGGTCGGTTGGGGTAACGGTCCCAGTAGTGTTAGTTGGGCATTGTTTGATAGGCTGGTGCAGCCATCGTTTTCTTTCAATTTGTACTGGCATGGTTTCTGTTGTCGTCTTTCAAAAGCAGTTGGATATGTCTCTGTTAGAGGCTCTCTTGTTATCTCTTCTGGGCAGTTATCTTTAATTATGACGAGACATTGGCTTAATATTCTTTGTGATTTAGTTATGGGTTGCTTCATGGTTAATTCCCATGACAGTCTTCGTTGTTCTGTTACCCTCTTCATTACTGGTATGGCTATGCGAGCTGGGTTCACTGCAAAGGAGCTTTCTTCAGTTTTATTACATCCCGTTTCTGACTTACTTCTGGCCACAGGCTTCTTTTCAAGTACTTCTGCTTCCAATATGGTTAAAGGGCAACCAGGGAAGGCAAATTGCTGTCGGCAGCCTCATCCAGAGGTTGGCAGGAGCAGTAGGGGTAGGAAGTCTAATGAAGAAGTGTTGCAAGATATTGCTCAGGTATATGAATCAGGGAATTTGGCTAACATTAAAACAAAAATTCATGGTTGGGAAGTTCAATCAGACAGCGAGGATGAAGACATGGAAGCTCAGATTTCTCAAATTGATTTTATAAAAGATCCAGGCAGTACTCGGGGTCGAGTGTCCCTCTTTCAATAGTCAGTAAAGACCTACTAGAAGATGAAATGCCTTCTTTCCAAGGCCATGGCATGTCAAGAGGAAAAGAGCATCAACTCTTCAATTCTGTTTGAACTGCAACAAATGAAGCTGGACATGCATGTAATGTTCAAAGCTCAGATTCAGTTGAATGAGAGGGTTGGTAAGATAGAAAAGTAGTTGCAAATAACTCAAAGCAGTGAGCAGGTGTTAGGTACCATTGCTAAGCTCCAGTTCCTATGGATCCTTTTGGTTAACTATTTTAGATTTCTATAATTTTGAACTTTGTCAGTTTAATTACTTGTTTTATTTGTAAATATTATGGACATACTGCAATTCTTAACGCTGTAAGTAGCAGGATAAGACAATTTTGTTTTTGGTCTGCTTTTAACTCGATACAGTGGCCAACAGACCTGGTTTCCTTCGGGCAAGCTGAGGTCATTGTATTTTTTTTTTCTTGTATGACAATCTGCCCTATATATTTTGGATAATGGAAAGGTACTACGAAGCTTACAAATATATATATATATATATATATATATATATATATATATATATATATATATATATATATATATATATATCCAGTCAAGAAAATATGTTTGAGGAAACTACTAATTTTCCAACCATCATCTTTATTCATATTTTTTGGTCTCTTTTCGATTTCAACATCTTCGCTAAACTTTTGGTGATGGAATTGATCAATATTAGCAATGAATCCAATGTCTTCAATGCATAAAAGGTGTTTATTCCTATCCGCATGCTCAGCCAAAGCTAATGAGCGCATCCTCTCGTGTTTTATGTCAGTCGCATGTTCATGAATCCTCTGATTTATTGAGCAACCGATTTCACTAATGTAGGGAGTCCCACATGAAAAAGGGATGACATAAACTCCCTTCAAATCCTTAGGGTCCGTAGTGTCCTTCACAGACCTTAGGGAGCTCCTAATAGTATTTAGGGGCCTAAAGGTCAAGGGGAATTTATGTTTCCTCAAGATCTTGGCAATATTTTTAGTAGTCCCTTAGATGAATGGAAGATTCACCCCTGAGAATTGATCCTTGGGTTTAATTTTTATCTTGTGGCCTTTCTCATCCTTAACAAAAGCCTTAAGACAATGGAGTCTACTATATACATTATTCTAAAAAACATTTAAGAGATGGGTTTTTTTCTCATTGATATGGTTCTCATCAGAAACCCTCAATGCCTAAGCGACTAAGGTGTTGAGAACACCTAGTTCTTTAGCAAGGAAATGATGGGATTTAGCATTAAGATACTTCCCTGTGTGAGTTTTCTTCGGAAAAACCGGATAGGAGAAAGAACCATTATCTCCTTTTGATATAAGGATATCGAGGAAAGGAGGGCAACAATTGATTTCACATCCATCGTGAACTTTATGGAACTTGATTGATTGTTAAGATGCTAGAAAAAAAGCTCCAACTTTTCCTGATCATTAGGTGAGATGATGCATATGTCATCCACAAAACTCTTGGCCACAATAGGGGAAAGAGGGGAACCCATAGCAACACCGCACGTTTTCTCATAAAATTCACCTTAAAAGCTAAAGAACATAGAAGTAAGACATATTTCAACCAAATTAGCAGTATCTGGATCTATAATGTGATTGATGACATCAATGGCCCCGCTAATGGGAATGTTGGTGTAGAGGGTGACCACATCGAAGCTAATAAGCTTATCATTAGTACCGAGCCTCATACCCTTTAATTCGTTGAGAAACAAGGTTGAATCTTTGACAAAGGATTCAGTTTGGCCAATAAGAGGTTTAAGCTTATGGGCTAAATATTTAGATAGAAGTTATGTTGGTCCTCTTATCATGTTGAAAATAGGTCTAAGAGGAAGCCCCTTCCTTATGGATCTTCAAAAGACCATAAATCCTAGAAGTAAGTGGGAAACTCTCAATGAGATTATGGCTCAAGGAGCTCACAAAGTTACTGGATTTTATGGCGAGAGCCACATTTCTGGTGATCTTCTTTAAGATATTCTTATCAATCTTCTTTCAACTCCCACTATTACACAAGTGATCCAACATTTTTCTCCTGTAATTATCTTTATCAAGGATAATCGTAGCCCCACCTTTGTCTGCTTTGAGAATAAGAATGTCCTTATTCTTGTTTAAATACTTTAGAGCCTCAAACTTAACCTTGGTAATGTTTCTCTTCGACGGCTTGGCCTTTCTTGAGATAATAGCACAGTCTTGCCTTATGATATCGTTATTGACACAAGTAAGTCCCTTATTCTGAATTCAACATCACAAATAATCTCTTCAATGGGGATTTTTCTAGGAGCAAGGGAAAATTTTAGTCCTTTCCCAAAAATATTAATGTTGTTATTATCAAAATAATCATTATTATGCTTATTGTCAATATTAGGAGAGGAATAAGCCAATTTATTAAGACCCTTTCAATCCAAAAAAATTCTTCATTATTATTATTATTATTATTATTATTTATAATCATATTATTAATATGGTTATTACAATATATATTATTATTATTAAGCATAGGATTATTACCATAATCACAATTGGAGAAAATGTAAGAAAGTTGGAATTATCAAGGTGCAAAGGCAAAAGGCTAACCTAAGGATGGTCGGAAAGTTCAACCAATGACTTGGATGAAAACTAGAAACTATCAAATGAAAGGAAGAATTTTAATTTTATGAGACATATGGTGTTGTTATGAGTTCCCTTTTCCTTATCAATCTATTGAATCTAAGGCATTATTCTTTGCTCTATTCCAATTGAATTTTTAGAAGAGATTTGTTGATGACACTTGCGTCATTTGGCTTCATGGTCAGGAAAAGTTGAAGCTTTTTTTTTCAACATCTTAACAATCAATCTAGTTACATAAAGTTCATGATGGGAGGTGAAATCAATGGTTGCTTGCCATATCTATTTTTGTTTTCAATAATTTCTTTGTTAAAGTTATATAAACCATATCAATTTCTGTGGAGGTTAATTATTGTCATAGCTTTTGGAAATTTTAAATAATCCTAATTAACAATTTTTTTAGATAAACCATATCGATTTTTGTGGAGATTGATTATTATCGTCAACTTTTGGAAAATTCTAGAATAAAAAGAAAGACTAAATGTTGAAAGTAATTCATTTATAATTATCAATTTTTGGAAATTTTAAATAATCTCAATTAACCAATTTTTTCTTAAAGTTAGACAAACCATATCAATTTTTGTGGAGGTTAATTATTATCATCAACTTTTGGAAAATTCTGGAATAGAACGAAAGACTAAACCCTAAAAGTAATTCAACGATATAGATGGGACACACTATTGGATGAGTTTTTTTCAATAATTTTTTTTGTTAGGATCCCAGATAATATGTCTATTTTGTGGTTTTAGTGTTATTATTATTATTATTATTATTATTTTTTTTGCTGGGTTAGACTAATCCTAATCTTCCCATTTTTTTCTCCTTCCATTCCACCCATCGGTTTCGAACGGTGATATACAGGCAGAGGATGCCATTCCGGTGCACCCAAGTAGGCTGTTCTACCACATGGGCATTTTGTGGTTAATTATTACCATCAACTTTTGGAAATTTTAAATAATATTACTTGAGTTGTTTTCAATAATTTCTTTGTTAAAGTTAGATAAACCATATCTATTTTTGTCAGGTTAATTATTATCATTAACTTTTGGAAATTTTAAATAATCTTACTTGAGTTGTTTTCAATAATTTCTTTGTTAAAGTTAGATAAACCATATCTATTTTTATCAGTTTAATTACTATCATCAACTTTTGGAAATTTTAAATAATCTTAAATAATCTTACTTGAGTTGTTTTCAATAATTTATTTTTTAAAGTTAGATAAACCATATCTATTTTTGTCAGGTTAATTATTACCATCAACTTTTGGAAATTTTAAATAATCTTACTTGAGTTGTTTTCAATAATTTCTTTGTTAAAGTTAGATAAACCATATCTATTTTTGTCAGGTTAATTATTATCATCAACTTTTGGAAATTTTAAATAATCTTACTTGAGTTGTTTTCAATAATTTCTTTGTTAAAGTTAGATAAACCATATCTATTTTTATCAGGTTAATTATTATCATCAACTTTTGGAAATTTTAAATAATCTTATTTGAGTTGTTTTCAATAAATTCTTTGTTAAAGTTAGATAAACCATATCTATTTTTGTCAAGTTAATTATTATCATCAAATTTTGGAAATTTTAAATAATCTTACTTAATTGTTTTCTTCTTAAAGATAGAGAAACTAAATTGATTTTAGTGGAGGTTAATTGTTATCATCAATTTTTGGAAAATTCTGGAATAGAAAGAAAGACTAAATGCTAAAAGTAATTCAGTCTGATATAGACGGTTCACATTGCACACTATTGAATAAGTTGTTTTCAATAATTTCAATTTCGGTGGACCTTAATCATTATCATTAATTTTTTTTAGTGGACATTAATCATTATCAATAACTTATAGAAAATTTTGAAATAGAAAAAAAATGGTTTACACTGCACACTATTGAATAATTTTTTTCCAATAATTTCAAATTTAGTGGACATTGATCATTATCATCAATTTTTTAGTGAACATTAATCATTATCAACGAATTTTAGAAATTTCTGAAATAAAATGAAAATCTAAGGATCAAAGAACTACATTATTAAGTGAATTTAGGCTTATGTGATCCATCATATGAGTTATGGGACATCTTTGACAATAATGACATCCATATATTTTAGTCGACCCATTAATGTGGTTCTTCATCAAGGCAAAATGAAGAGTCATATCTTAATAACAGATTAAATAGCTAGGTAAAAAGTAAAATAGTTGACCCAACAGCTAATTTGACTCGATATATTTAATCATTGATTTTTATTAAGCCTGAAAATGAATATAAGACACCTAATATTAAATTATATATATATATATATATATATATATATATATATATATATATATATATATATATATATATATATATATATATATATATATATATATATATATATATATATATATATATATATAACATACACTGATAACTTCACATGGAAAATTAAGGAGTTAATTTTTTATTTTTTTTATACAATTTACTCACGGGTAACTATCCATTCACTATTAAATATTCCTTACTCATCATTACATAGAATGTTTACTAGTTCATAATGTAACTTTAGATTAAGAATAATAAGCTCCTTAACCATTAACAACCTCCATTACAATACATTAACATAATACTGTATGATGTAACCTTCCACTCATTCCATTATTCATGTAGTCATCACCTACTTGGAATTATGAACATCATAGCAGGAAAGGAATCAAAATCATCATCTTGACACAATAATAATTCACATCATTTGAACACCAATATAGCCTAGAAACCTCGTAGGGTGAAAACCAACAAACTTTTAATTTTATTATTAAACGCTCGTGAGGCTGTTTAGCCCATCACTCAATGGCTTATAAGGGAGACCATCCCTTAACCATCGTTTATATAAAATTACAAGGAAATATACAAATATCTAGCTTAAATCCATTACAATAAATATGATACCATTTACCCTCTGGTCTTCATATCTTCATATCTTGATGGCATGGATGTACCTACAATGGTCTATCATATACTAGATCATCCGGTAGGTCGTTCTCATCTGCATGAACCATAATCATTTACCTCATATGTGCTGGTTATAAGTCATCACATTAACTAATGTTTCCGCCGCATAAGCACTCATTCCTGCAAAACAATAGCTACATCTCCCCAGCATATATTTAAAATAAACTGATACATAGTTATGATGCTCATGCATGCAATTTACATAATTTAATCAAAATAGCTAACCCTTGAGCTATTACTTTTAGTACATGGAATGCAAGCTAACATAAAAATTGTTGGTCCCGTGCAAGCAAATTCATATCGATTCCAAAAGAGTCTCCCCGAAGGAGTTCTTACACAACAAAGCACATAGCTTCCTTCACAAGTCTTCCCTAAGGAAATATCAACACAAGTGAGCATGTAAACATATGTTTTCTTTTCTATAAAACTATGCAATTAAGCATACCAATACATGTCTTCTTTTTCAAATATTATACTAACAATCATTTCTAATGTAGTTTTAACACAACATGCTATCTTTCCCACCTACGAACATGTATATTCTTTCCAATGAAATTTAATACATATTTTTCATGCCTATGCATGACCTTATTCCAAAAGAACTAACATAAACTAACATATTAGTTTTGATATCATAGAGGTACTCACATATTCTCCTAAATATTAAGAAAGCTCAACATTTCTTTACCAATACCATGGTAAACTATCCATGGATTTATGGAACTATCCATGGATTTATCAATTAATCTGTACCAATACCATGGTAAACTTATTCTTGGATTTATGAAACTATCCATGGATTTATTAATTAATCTTTACCAATACCATGGTAAACTATCCATGGATTTATTAAATAATTACTATTTACAACATGGTTAATGTATAGAATATTAATGTGAGAAACTTCTCTTTTCTTCTTCACTACACATGAAAATATTTCAAAGAGTTACCCCCTATATTCATTCTCAAGAAAATACCTTGGATTTGTTCTCATTTCCTAAACTAAATGAGTACCAGATCCCTTTTAAAAATAAAGATCATGCATCTTCTATTTTCTCGCTTATACAATATTATGTAAATATTTATATTAAAGAGTTACCCTCTTTAATCTATTCAAGAAAATCCTTTTTAAAGTAATTACCATAACTAACCCTTCTTTTGGGCATAAGAGCTAGATAGACCCTTTTTTTAAAATAATAGCACAGTTAACATGTAACCTTTGCAAACCCTTGCAAAGGAATTAACACAATAGACTTATCTTATACTCTCAAGATAAATATATTCTTTCGAAAATAGCAAATATCATTTTCTTATCTAAAGAAATATGAGAAAGATCATTAGTATTCTTTTTATTTTCTAATAATATTTTTTTTCAGAAAAAACTATATGATATTTATAATATTTATTTATATATTTCATCTCACAAAGAAAAAGATTATATAATAAGGAAATTTAGCCAATGGTTACCCACTTAACGTGTTTATATAATTTCAATATTTCCTTACTATTGTAAAAATATTTAAAAAATACATGGCATGATTACTTATCTTTTTCCTTGAAGAATAACCACCGTAGCAAACTTCAGTCCTTGCTTGGAGAAATTTGATTGCTCCATTCTACATAAGGAAATGACCTCTTTCTACATTGTCTACATTCAACTTTTGAGAATCTTTCATGTTTGCATTGGCTTCTTATACCGACTGCCTACTTTTCAAGTTTCTGGCATCAAAGCAGAACTTGTTACTCTTCCGATTGGGTCCACATGAATGTTGATCTGGTCCCAGATAATCTCCTTGCCAGTGGGAAGTCGTCAATGAAATATATTGCTGCTTGGATTTCAACAAATTTCTCTTGCAGATGGTGGAGGCA